>JADWQK010001755.1:0-527870 GCA_017933935.1 Sesamia nonagrioides | reverse complement strand
AGTATTACGTTCAAAAAGTTCTGATTGTCAGCCTAGTTTCAATACACGACTTTTGGTTATCAAACCAAATTGAAACTTAAACTCATTTAGTATTGCGAAAATGGGTAATTTAGATAATTAATATCGATATATAAGATAGTTTGGCATCTCCATAATCCGCCTGAAGGCATGCAAAATAAAGTCAAAATTTATTTGTTCAACACTGATAAATGAAATGACTTTTCATAAAATAATATAAACTGAGGTAGGGGGCTATCGGCATCGTGGCGGGGTCCACGAAGACCAATGCCGCCTGGGTCAGGGTTGCGGGTTGGTTAAAAAAGAAACTCTGGCCTTGGCGCGGAGGCTAGTGAAGGAACACGGGTGGGTTTTAGTCAGAGCGGGAGGGGCGCTCTGAGCGAAGCGGTAGGGCGTGTCAGACTTTTCCTGACTAAAACCCACCCGTGTCATTTATCGTATCATTTGATGATTTCCTATCTAGAACAAAAAATGGTAGAGGGCTATCAAAAGATTCAGTTATGATTTGAATATACGTACAACTTAGGATAGTAGTCAATTTGCTAAACAATTATTTCTGTAGTTCAAGAACAGTATCACGCAGGGGAAATACGTTTTCACGTCAAAAAGAAAGAGCTTTATAAAAATATTACTATAAAAACTTAAGTGAAGTGAGCTATTAATCATTCATAGAATAGAATAGAATAGTCTTCATTATGTACACCACTATAGATTACAGAACATAAATATAAAGATTTTACAAAGGGTGACGCAATGGGCGGTCTTATCACTATGAGCGATCTTTTACAGACAACCTTTGGATGGAATACTAAGGGGAAGGAGAGAGAAATAGTGCAGGTAGTCTACAGTGTACTATTTACATAGAGTATACATTCATCTTTCATGTCATTTACCTTTTTACGAGGAGAATAGTTCAGCTGACATGCCTGGATAACGCCTTGCGGGCGCACTTTCTCCTGAATATAAATAATTAAAATATATTCTTTTCTTCTTTATTTCCAGTTGTGAGCCAGATGCAGCAATTGCAGACTCCTTGATCGTGCTTATAATTAATTGTTAACAAGTATAATTTAACTAGTTTTAAGATAGTATAAGCTCCTGTAAGATTATATAGTTAGTGTTACGTGCTGAAATTGGCAAAGCGGAACAATAATGGAATCCACTCACTGTGTCCGTCCAACTATCAGAGACGGAATAAAAAAAAAAACGACGGAATAATGCAAAACTAAACACAGTTATTGCTGTGCTTATTGTATCTGGCTGTACAGAGGGTATAAGCCCACAACCACCCTTAAAATGAATACGAATGAAAACCTAAGGCAGTGGCCAGTGTTCTTTTTCAAGTATTCATACGAATAGAAAAAAGCTGTACTTTGAAATTGAAAGTAGAGTTTAACGGAAAAAAGAAAATAATTAAAAAAAAAAACTTTGAATTTCGAAGAATAAGTGTAGGTTTGAAATATATTTATTTATTTATTTTTCGTTTGGTTTTATGGTTGGTACCTGTACTTAGGTACCTAGGAGAGACATCAGTACAAATTAAATTAAACGGCACGAAATACTAATTTTGCAAGTAGAACTTGCACTTTCCTGTTTTTTTTTTTATTTAATAAATACAAAACAAAATTAGTTTAAAATATAATCTAGGTATTAACTTTAGTGACTAAATACTTAAATAAACATAAGTTAAACTTTACGTTATCTCTGGCTTTTATTAACCTCCCTCAAGCCTAATCTACTGTAAAGTCTGTTCAAAATTGTCACGACCACACCATATGCCTAAGTCTTTTGCTATCTATGTTTAGGTCAACTTCCAGTCTTACTGAATGTTTTATACGTTTTGTTGTCCATAATGGTACCTTTGCTTTAACATCTCCACTATATTATGGAAAGCAATATGAATGTGAAAATGAAAATCAATATTTTACTTGGGGCGGCTGTCTGTTCAATATATGAAATCAAATCAAAAGTCAAGTTATTTAAATTAGGCTGAGAATCAGCACCTTTTGAATGTTAATCCATACTAATATTATAAATGCGAAAGTAACTCTGTCTGTCTGTCTGTCTGTCTGTCTGTCTGTTACGCTTTCCCGCCTAAACTTCTCAACCGATTTTGATGAAATTTGGCACAGACAATCTTTAGACCCTGAGAAAGAACATAGGCTACCTTTTATCCCGGAAAAATTTGATGTTCCCGAGGGAAATCTAAAAAGCGCGATATAACCGAACTCCACGCGGGCGAAGCCGCGGGCGGAAAGCTAGTATTACATAAGACAGTCCCCCCAAAACTCTAGCCCTTCGCTACTTCCTAGTGCTTTCGCTGGGAAGGAGTGGCGGAACAAACTCCCCAGCAGCACAGCTGTCTGTTCATTAAAAAAAAACACATGACTTTATACAATACTAGCTTTCCGCCCGCGGCTTCGCCCGCGTGGAGTTCGGTTATATCGCGCTTTTTAGATTTCCCTCGGGAACATCAAATTTTTCCGGGATAAAAGGTAGCCTATGTTCTTTCTCAGGGTCTAAAGATTGTCTGTGCCAAATTTCATCAAAATCGGTTGAGAGGTTTAAGCGGGAAAGCGTAACAGACAGACAGACGGACAGACAGACAGACAGACAGACAGAGTTACTTTCGCATTTATAATATTAGTATGGACGTACAATGTATGGCAATGAACACGAGAAAACGCAACAACAATGAAATTATGTATTTACCATATGCCAGTAAGCCACGCCAAATACCAGCAATTAAAAAAAATATCATTAAAATGGAAATGTGTACGTATAATTACGTAAATGACAACAATGTATAGTAACATAACCCTATTGCACTGGAATACGATACGCCTTAGTAAGGGGCCATCCATAAAGTACATCAAACGAATTTCATGATTTTTTGAGCCCCCCCCCCCCGTCCTTGTCACAGGTGTTCACATTTCCGAGAACCCCCCTCCCTAGTGTGACGTCACATGTTTTGCAATTTCTAAATTTAGTTTTATTTCCATTTAAATTAAGTACTTTTTTAATGAAATCAGCATTATATGTTCGCTAAATAAACTATTGAATATAAAGAAAAAGAAAGAAAATCAAAGGGCTCGTAGGCGATCGGTGCGTGTCACTAGAGCGGGTATGAACTCGTAAACAAAACAATTTAAACCGTATTGTCCCAAAGATAGAGTTGGAAATATTTTTTAGTACCTATATAATTAGTATTTCAAATTACGCGATTACTACCTCTAGAGATTTTGAAATGTGATGTCACGAAACTTAGTACCCCACCCACCCCTTGTCACACCATGTCACACTTTGTCGACACCCCCCTCCCCCTTTGTGTGTGACGTACTTTATGGATGACCCCTAAGGTACTATAAGATATTACTCGCTACTATCGATCACCGTATGTGAGCTAGCCTTGTTTGTTGAGGGATCGATGGACGGTTATGATTACTCCTAGATTGGAGACCGCGTATCGATAAGCGTATTGTGGGACTCTCCCAGTTAGATGGACCGAAGACATTATAATGCCTGGGACAGATTGGATGCAGAGGACAGGATGTTGGGGCGCAGCCATTGAGAGGTCTGGCAGTGGACTGCAATAGGCACATATAATCGAAAGTTTGTATCTAACTGTGCAGACGGCTTTAGTCCACAAGTGTGCAGTTACAAATATAAGGTGAGCTGCATACTAGACCTTATGTGCAGCACAGTGTGCAGCTCTCTTAATCTTATATTTGTAACTGCACACTACATTATCCCACGCCTTTAGCCGCCGCAGGACGCCCTGGTAGGGAGACAACATCGAATTCCCGGCCACCGTATGCACGAGCTTGCGGGCGGTAAGCAGTGGGAGCTCGCCGCCCGGTAAGAACTAGGCCCGGGTTGGCAGCGCATTGTGTTTCACACGCGCCTCTAAGAGATATCAGCACATCGTGACGGGGTCCACGAAGACCGATCCCTTCTGGGTCAGGGTTGCGGGTTGGTTAAAAAAGAAACCGTGGCTCTGATGCACAGGCAAGTGAAAAAACACGGATGGGTTTTAGACAGTAAAAGTCTGACACGCCCTTCCGCTCCTCCCAGAGCGGGAGAGATCATTTGATGATTCCCCACCCAGAATAAAAAAAAAGGCAGACGCCAGTGTAAGGTGTAATTTAACCTGATGGTAAGTGGCCAATTGGGCGGTAGGTTTCTATAGGTAGCGGTGAGCCTCGTAGACTACCAATAAACACGCTGGCTGAACTCTACGACATTTATCAAAATAATGTACCAAATATTGTACACACATTGAAAAGATGTACAAAAAAGTCCACGATGGTATATGTTTATTTCTTACAGATTCCCCCAAAAACATTTTTTTGTCATTTACTTTTTACGACAAATACCGGCTAATTTTCGAAGCGATTTTAACCAATATGGCATTAATCCTTATCCAATTTAATACCTTAATTAATATTTTGTTGATTTAATACAGATCTTTATCGCCCTTTACAGCATATGATTTAAATGAATATTTTCGAAGATATTACAGGTTTAAAAATTGCGGGGCGTCGCATTTACTGCGGCACCGACGGGCCGGGCCAACGGTCACAGTTTTTCTGTAGTGTTTAGTAGTATTTAGTATCAGCATTGCACCCGTGCGAAGTTGAGGCGGGTCGCTAGTTAAGAATATATGAAACTTAATTTTATGACTGATGTCACTGATATAAACAATAGGAAAAAAGAACGTACTCTGCTGATCGATTCTATAAAAAAATCACCATGAAAACTTAGGTGAAGTCAGCGTGTCATTGTTAATGCTAGCCTATAATGTTCCCACAGTTAGAACTCGGGCGTCCTCTCGATGAAAGGGAGTGGGCCGTAATGTACCACGCTGGCCCAGAACGGGATGGTAGATGTCACATTATGTCTTCGAAGTTTTTGGTTCTAGGACATGCCGGTTTCCTCACGATGTGTTCCTTCACTGTTTTGAGAGCAGCTGTGATGAAACAATTTACACAAAGTAAAGCGCCTAATAAAAAATTCGCAGTGACGACATTAGAAGGAAAACTAGGCTTACAGATGCTCTTGAACAAGCTTTGCGACTAAGTGGAAATGGGCTGGTCATTTGTCAAGGTACACACACAAGAGATGGTCTTTACAAGCTACTAAATGGACAGGGCCTGCTGGTAAAAGAAGCAAAGACAGACCACTAAAACGTTGGGCTGACGATATAAAAACAGACAATTCAATCAACTTCATGTAAAGTTTCTCTTACAAAAAGAGAATAACATTCTTCGTTTTGTCGTCCTCCGTGGCGCAGCGGTCAACACGCCTGCCTGCGACGTGGAGGCCCCGGGTTCGATCCCCGGCCAGGTCATGATGGAAAACGATCTTTTCCTGATTGGCCTGGGTCTTGGATGTTTATCTATATATGTATCTATTATAAAATATAGTGTCGTTGAGTTAGTACCCCATAACACAAGTCTCGAACTTACTTTGGGCCTAGCTCAATCTGTGTCATTTGTCCGTGTATAAATATATATATATATATATATATATTGTATATATATATATATATATATATATATATATGTCCGTGTATATATATTGTATATATATATTCTTCAACATGCACACCTTGGAAGAGAGAAGATGGTTGAATGACGCAATGTTTGCAAGAAAAATTTTGTAGGGTGGTATCGACTCGCCGCAGCTGCTCGCACTTTTTAACTTTCGTGCTCCGTCGAGGATTCCACGCAGACCTATTGTTCCACTTAGTGCTCCAATGAGGCGAACGGTGTTGGGCTCTAACTTTCCATGCGCTAGGTTTTGTGGTTATTTAAATACATCAAGGAACTGGAACAATTTGCCAGCGGCGGTGTTTCCGTCGGACTACAGTTTGAGTGTCTTCAAGGCTAGAGTGAATAGGCTCTTAATAAACTAGTGCGCTTTACCATCAACGATTGCGTCACTGCTTACCATCAGGCAGGATTGCGGTCAAGCGCTAGTTTATAACATGTAAAAAAAAAAATAGCTGTAGTGATAAGATTGATTTACACTTTGATTCCCTGAATAGGCAAAAATATAAATTCCTAAACTGTCTGAAAGGCAATGATGACTAAATGTATATTATATTGCTGAGATTGAGCTTTTATTGTACTTATTATTGCTCATGTGGTGTCTACCTATAAGTGATTGTTGCACAATGTATAGTTTCAGCACAAGTGGTTTTAGTGTGTAAGCATCTTTGTACAAACAATTGTTTGCAGACCTAATAAATAAATAAATAAAATAAAATAAATAGCAGGTAGAAGCTGGTTAACAGTTTCACAAAACAGAGATAAATGGAAGAAATTAGAGGAGGCTTTTACCCCAAAGGGGTTCGTGTAAAAGGAATTACAATCTAGTTTATAATAAACATTTTAAATATATACTACCTAACTTAAATTAAGAAATCTACTAATACTTTGAATTGTAAACATACTTTTATACAGAAATAAAAAGGTTTATTATTATTTTAAAGCGCCTACTGGGGTTCGAACCTACGGCATACAACTTTGTAAATCGCGGCCGATACCTCTAGAAGTCTAGACCACCGCTGCTCATGATTACGATTATGTCAGTGCTAGGAATTGACACTGTTGACAGCTAAGTCTAAGCTCATTTAAATTTTTTTTTATTATTATTTATAAACCAGCGCTTGACCCCAATCCCGCCTGATGGTAAGCAAGAATGCGATCGTTGATGGTAAAGCGTGCTAGTTTATTATGAGCCTATTCACTCTAGCCTTGAAGACACTCAAATTGTAGTCCGACGGAAACACCGCCGGCGGTAAGTTGTTCCAGTCCCTTGATGTACGCAGTATAAAGGAGGAGGCGAAACGCTTCGTCCGGATCGTAGTAGTGTTAACAACATAAGGGTGGAAACTCGCCGTACGACGGGTCGTCCGATGGTGGAACGGAGATGGGGGAAATAAATCATGCAATTCCCTCGCACACTCCCCAAAATGCATTCCATAAAACACCGAAAGGCTGGCTACTCTACGCCTGTGCTCTAGGCTTTGGAGACCGTCTCGAGTTAAATCATGGTTGTTGCCAGTGCATTACACTGAGCAGGCAAAGGTATCTCAGACCATTATCAGCCTCGTCTTGAATTAGCTCATTTCATGGTGGTTACAGAATCGCTGCTGTAGATACTTCCTACATGCCATAGCGCCTGCCAGATTTTTTTTTTAGGCGCGCTTCTGTGAGAGGCACTGAGGAGTTTTGACGGGAAAGTTGAGTGCCACGCGCCTTTTTACATGCTTTTTATTAGCTTCACTTGTATGTTTGCTTGCTTGTTTGTTTGTTTGTCCTTCTCTAACTCTTTGGACTACGAGTGAGCGGCTCATTACTGTAAAATGTCCCATCGTTTTCAATACGTTCGTTTTTTTTTTTAAAGAATATCGAACTAAAATTTAGAAAATAAATATAGTTTAAAAAACTATAAAAACACGCTTTTAAAGAATATCAAACTAAAAAGTTAAAATTAATTAAAAAAAAAGCGTATCGCGCTTTGTGCCATAATTTTTTTCTATTAAGCGCCTCACGTTTTTTTTTATATTATTTTTAAATTTTCAGTTTATAATGGACTTTTAAAATCATTTATAGTGTCTTTTACTAAATAAAAGCGCGTGATTTGAAACAGTGCATTCAGTAAATAATTCATAAAGAACATTGAAATATCGCAGCATAGTGGCCACATCATTACTTTGCCTCAAACCTCCCTCGTAGACGGCGATATTCGCCATTATTTTGAAATATTTTTTTCAAAAAAGTCCTATAATTTGTTACACGTGTTACTGGCAAAATTGTGGTAGGTATCTTTCCACAGAGGCCATTGATCAAGAGTTTGAAGTTGAAATTGAGACGCACTGGTCGATACCAGAATAATATGCTTTTCAATCGTCTTCAAAAAGGAGGTTACTCAATTCGACCGTATATATTCTTCGTACGTATATAAAGGGTGTCTCTGACATCGACGCACAAACGAGTACCATGGATCCGGTACATGATTCTGAAACCCCCAGTGGTGGAATTTTTTGTCGGCTTTTTCATGATTTAAAAAAATATGTATGTAGTTTTTTTCACTTTAGACCGTTCATAATTGCTATAATTTTATAACCCAATAAGATTTTAAAGTAAAAATTGATTAATTCACTAATTACACAAAAAAGCACCATGAAAACAAAACTCGAAAAACTATCTTGTCAGCAGATTTAATAGAGTTCACATCAGGGATCAACGTCATACCTACAAAACCGCACGGCGACACGCTTGCAACGTTCAAAAGCCGAGCTGACACTTTTTTTTAAACACTGTGGATTCTGAACCCGTTCATTAGTGACATAAATGACCATCATAATTTTATTAGTAGGTAGCATGCGGTGTAGCCTTTTCGCAAAGTTTGCGTTACGATGTCAGATACACCTGTATATATGTGTGTTCCCGGATAACTTCGTCGTTTATGAACCGATTTTGTTGATTCATGTTTTGTTACAGACAGACGGAAAGACCGCCGCAGGCAAATTGTTTCAGTCTTTCGATGTACGCGATATAAAAGACGAGGCTTTGTCCCGATCGTAGGTAGGGGTGTCAACAACGTACATAGGTCAGGGTGGATACTCGCTCGATGGAATGGAGATAGCGGAGTTAATGATGAGAAATCCGGCTCGCCAATTAGTTTCTTCGCACGCCTCTCCACCGAATCCTAAGTTACCAGATGGCATTTTTGGCAGCATCAACCCAAATGTGGCTGCAGTACTCCACACACGAACGGAGCTGCGCTTTGTATATCATTACAAGCTGTTCCAGTGTGAAGTACCGCCGGACCTTTACAATAACGCCAAAGTTTATATTTGAAGAAATCTCAACTCTCAATAGCTGAATCGATGAAAATCAAGAGATTAAATTTAAGTTGCGTAATCACATCATCTCTAGCAATGCATTTATTCAGTTTCATTCATACTTTCTGTTTGGTGCTATACGAATTTTATAAAAACCAGTTTAGTATATTGATATTTAAACCAAAAGTACGGCTAAAAATTCAAGTACCTAAACAAAATTGTGTTGTTTGCTTGCTAGTCTATTCTATTCCCAACTATTTTGGAGTCAGCGTCCATTCTGACCTGATGCAGCCGAAGAGTACTTTTCACAATTAAAAAGTGTAAAATAAAAACTTTTTTTTACATAAAAAGAAGCGTTTTTTTGCCGAAGAAGTAATTATTTACTCCAGAACCTGAACTGAACTTTGGGGGCTATCGACCCCCACCCGACCATTTTCCTCCTAAATCATTTTGAAAGATATTGCTAACCCATTATCTCATGTGTTCGAAAAATGTGTACGCTCGACACCGTAAATAAAGCAATGAATATTGTTGAACTGCTCAAATGCGTGCCATTGGATACTGTTAGTAGAATGTAGTACCGGCCACATTTAATTATTGCGTATTTGTTCTCCATCGATTCAATAAAGTCAATCTCATTTTAGACGCAATATCAAGACTCTGCTGCTGGTCCACCTTCTCTGCTCACACGATCTAAAGAAGTTCATCATAAATAGGACTTTCTTCTTCATAAAACTTGGTAGTAAGTGGCCCCGGTAGTGGCAACGTCCTCTCGGGGTTATGAGCCGAGACAGAGTGCACAGTGTTATTCGCGTTAGAAGGAAACACAAATACTTGAGATATTAACAGATATAATTATGTAGATAGATTACAATAAACACATTACAAGAGAGCCGGGGAATAAGTGACATATTCAATTCAATTCATATCTCCATGGCGATCCTTAGTGCGAAGATAAGATCCATGGTTTCGTACCCTGGACGAAACCCATATTGACACTCCGAGACAGCACACTCCTGTCGGATCCGGTAGTCCATAATCCTCTCAAAGATCTTCATGGTGTGGGGCATGACCTTTATACCGCGATAGTTGCCACACTCCTCCAGGTGTGCTTTGGGGTCCCACCTCCATCTTTGGGACCCAAGTCAACCCCACCTGCCAGACGGTGCACCTGCTGACTCACGAACGGGGCTCTGACGTCGGCTTTCCCTTCGGGGTTGAGTGGTCAGACGGCAGTCGCACTCGTAAAAGCCAAACAAGCCATTCAACAACAATGGACAGGAATAAAGGAGATGCACATGTCACAGCTAGGGCGCCGCCGCAAAACGGCGCGCAGGAGCCTCGCCCGACTCCTGTGACCTGTGGGCTAGGGCTACCGTGTCAGAGGCGGACACGGCTGAAGAAGCGAGCCCAAACCATGAAAATCCGTTTCGCGTCGTGGAACGTTCGCACGCTAACTGGACGCGCGAGAGAGCTGGCCGAAACTCTCCACAGGCGGAGGGTGGCCGTGGCGTTCCTGCAGGAGACTCGGTGGAAAGGCAGCAGATCCCGGCTTATTGGGAATGGCTACAAGCTGATCTACATGGGTGCACCTAGTGGGAGAAATGGGGTGGCCGTGGTGTTGTCCGACGAGCTCCAGGATGACGTTTTGGAGGTGATCGGCTGATGTCGATGCGGGTGCTTGTCAATGGGGTTATAACCCACTTGATAAGTGCCTACACTCCGCAGGCCGGGTGCGGTGAAGCCGAAAGGACGCTGTTCTGGACCCAGCTCGAAGGATTGCTTCGCGGTATTCCGTTGTCCCAGGAAATCTTTCTGGGTGGTGATTTGAACGGTCATGTGGGTGAGAGGTGTGGCGAGTTTGAGCGTGTTCACGGTGGCTTTGGGTACGGTAGCCGCAATGCAGAAGGGGACAGCATTGTCCGAATGTGTGCGGCCGCGGACCTTGCAATCGTGAACACCTACTTCAAAAAGAAGCCGGAGCACCTTGTCACCTACCGGAGCGGGCGATGCGCTACCCAGATCGATTTTCTACTAACTAGGAGGCACCACATCGGAAAAGTAGCCAACTGCAAAGTCATACCCGGTGAGAGTCTCACTGCACAATACCGTCTCCTTGTCATGGACCTCTGCGTAAAGGCCCAACGTAGACGTGTAGAGGACTGCCGGCGCCAGATCCGGTGGTGGCTGCTTGATGAAAACAGGTCCCAGGATTTTGCGTCGGTTATTGGCGACAAGTGCGTCGGTACCGACGGAGAACCTGTGTAAAACCACTGGGATAGAATCCAGGCAGCTATTACGGGGGCGGCGCGGGTGGTACTCGGCGTCTCTAAGGGCGGCCGCAAACGTGACAAGGAAACCTGGTGGCGGGACGACACAGTCCAGAGGGAGACTAAGGTGAAGAAAGCCCTCTTCAAAACGTGGCAAGCGACCGGATCTCCTGAAGATTGCGACGCATACAAGGTTGCCAAACGTGCCACTAAAAGAGCTGTAGCCAGAGCCCGGCGAGACCACTTGCAACCTCTCTACGAGAAGTTGGAATCGTCTGAGGGGCAAAAGCTCATTTACAACTTGGCACTTTCCAGGGTCAAAGCGGCACAGGATATATCCAAATGCCGTTGTGTAAAAGACCCTAATGGTAACCTGCTATGCGAGGACCTCGCGGTGAAGGAGAGATGGCGCTCGTACTTTCACCAGCTGCTGAACAAGCAGCATCAAGAGGTGCAGACACCGGAACTCCCTCCGAACCTTGGACTAGTGCCTCTGATAACGCCTGAGGAAGTCCAAACGGCTCTTCGTCGTATGGGGAATCGGAAAGCTGTCGGAGCTGACGGAGTCCCCATTGAGGCCTGGAAGGCGATGGGTCCTCGTGGTGTGGGCATGCTAACTAGCTTTTTGAACCGAGTGCTCCTGACCGGCAAAATCAATGTCAATCAATGTCGGCAGAGTCAATGGAGGCTGAGTATTATTACTCCAGTCTTCAAAGGCAAGGGCTCGGTACAGGAGTGTGGCAACTCATCATCATCATCTCAGCGTTTATCCCGGTTGCATCCGCGGCTTTCGCGTTAGAGCCCGGCGTCCGCTTTCCTGCATATTCTCCTCCATTTCGCACGATCTTTAGCTGCTTCTTCAGCAGCTCGTGGAAGTACGAGCGCCATCTCTCCTTCACCGCGAGGTCTTCGCATAGTAGGTTGCCAACAGGGTCTTTTACACAGCGGCACTTGGATATATCGTGTGCCGCTTTGACCCTAGAACGTGCCAACTTGTAAATGAGCTTTTGCCCCTCAGACGATTCCAACTTCTCGTAGAGAGATTGCAAGTGGTCTCGTCTGGCTCTGGCAACAGCTCTTTTAGTGGCACGTTTGGCAACTTTGTATGCGTCGCGATCTTCAGGGGATCCGGTCGCTTGCCACGTTTTGAAGAGGGCTTTCTTCACCTTAGTCTCCCTCTGGACTTTATCGTCCCACCAGCAGGTCTCCTTGTCACGTTTGCGGCCGCCCTTGGAGACGCCGAGCACCACCCGCGCCGCCCCAGTAATATTTGCCTGGATCCTGTTCCAGTTTTCTTGAACAGGCTCCCCGTCGGTACCGGCGCACTTATCGCCAATAACCAACGCGAAATCCTAGGTCCTGTTTTTATCCAGCAGCCACTACTGGATCTGGCGCGGGCAGTGCTCCATACGTCTGCGTTGGGCCTTTACACAGAGATCCATGACAAGGAGATGGTGTTGTGCAGTGAGACTCTTACCGGGTATGACTTTGCATTTGGCTACTTTGCCGATGTGGTGCCTCCTAGTTAGTAGAAAGTCGATCTGGGTAGCACTCCGTCCGTTCCGGTAGGTGACAAGGTGCTCCGGTTTCTTTTTGAAGTAGGTGTTCACGATTGCAAGGTCAGCGGCCGCACACGTTCGGAGAATATTGTTCCCTTCCGCGTTGCGGCTACCGTACCCAAAGCCACCGTGAACACGATCAAACCCGTCACACTTCTCACCCACATGACTGTTCAAATCCCCACCCAGAACAACTCCCTGAGATAACGGGATCCCGCAAAGCAATCCTTCGAGCTGGGTCCAGAACAACGTCCTTTCGGCGTCACCGCACCCGGCCTGCGGAGCGTAGGCACTTATCAAGTGGGTTATAACCCCATTGACAAGCACCCGCAACGACATCAACCGATCACTGATGCGATTCACCTCCAAGACGTCATCCTGGAGCTCGCCAGACAACACCACGGCGACCCCACTTCTACCACTGGTGCACCCGTGTAGATCAGCTTGTAGCCATTCCCAATAAGCCGGGATCTGCTGCCTTTCCACCGAGTCTCCTGCAGGAACGCCACGGCCACCCTCCGCCTGTGGAGAGTCTCGGCCAGTTCTCTCGCGCGTCCAGTTAGCGTGCCAACGTTTCACGACGCGAAACGGATTTTCTTGCTTTGGGCTCGCTTCTTCAGCCGTGTCCGCCTCTGACACGGTAGCCCTAGCCCACAGGTCACAGGAGTCGGCCGAGGCTCCTGCGCGCCGTTTTGAGGCAGCGCCCTAGCCGTGACATGTGCTCTTAAATTCCTGTCCATTTTAGATTGGCTTATTTGGCTAATTATAAGTGCGACTGCCGTCTGACCACTAAACCCCGAAGGGAAAGCCGGCGTCAGAGCCCCGTTCGTTAGTCAGCAGGTGCACCGTCTGGCAGGTGGGGTTGACTTGGGTTCCAAAGATGGTGGTGGGACCCCAGAGCACCCTATCTATATACATATGTATCTATTAAAAATATAGTATCATTGAGTTAGTATCCCATAACACAAGTCTCGCTACTTACTTTACGGCTAGCTCAATCTGTGTGATTTGTCCGTATATATTTATTTATCTTTATTTTAATGATATGGACTAAAGCATTATTATTCGAAATTTGACTAATTTTAACCATATTATCGTCATGCCAAATATCGGAAACAACATATGAAAAACACAAGCCGACTCAATCACATGAAAAGTAATTAACTTTTTCTCTATGGACGTGAGATGCATATTTTAATTTTCCATTTGCAGCGTCAGAAGCGTTTCTGGAGAGGGATATAATTATTGTACAATGGAGGAAAACGGCTATGTAAATATAGACAATATTTGTTTTTAATAAACCAATAAAACCGTTGAGCATTAAAAATACGTGGTCCAAAGCCTGGATCCCTTTTCCAACTCGGTCTTGCATTGAGAGATTTTTTATATATATAAATTATAAACTAGCGCTTGACCGCAATCCTGCCTGATGGTGATGCGATCGTTGATGGTAAAGCGCGCTAGTTTATTAAGAGCCTATTTCAATCTAGCCTTGAAGACAGTACAACTACTCTCTACTCTTATTTTGTGTGAAAAAATATTTCAAGATTTAATTGCAAAAACTCATTGGGAGAGTGGGAAGATTTCAGTTACTTAGATGTTAGAGCTCACTGTATCCCTTTTCAACTGGATTTCCTTTCTGCCCCCTAATCGGCGAACACATTTTTGTCAAATGATTGCGAATAGTTGGGATCAGTTGGGATCGATTGGACCGCCCATTGGTCCGTTCGGTCCAAACGATCCCAACTAGTTGCAATCATTTGACAAATATGTGTTCGCCGATTAGGGGGCAGCAGGGTAATTACGTAACACACTATATGTAGCAATGGGTTTCATTTTGACAGTTCAACAACATTCATTGCGTTATTTACGTTGTTCAGTAGACACATTATCGAACACTTGGAGCAATGGATTAACAATGTGCTTCGAAATGATTTCAACTTATAGCAATAGTGTGTTACGCAGTTAGGGTGCTGGTATAAGTTTCCGTATTTAAAAAAACTTTGAAATACAGCTCAGAATGTCAACTGAATAACTATTAATGTCAAAAACTTGTCAAAAAATTTTGATAACTGAATGTAATTTTAACAGATTGTGACTAAAATTAGATTGAATAAAATACCGAAATTGCCTCTCTGTTAACAATTTGACGGAAAAAGTGACTACTATAAAGCCCCAATTAGCAGAACAGTTAATTTATTTATTTATTTGTTTATTTCAGGCGACGCAGGCCCAGGCGCAGGCACAGGCTTCGCTACTACTAGCATGTTCCTATGCTGTTCTGTAGTGTTTGTCCGCGGAAGCGACGGAAAACCACGTCTTGCGGCCAGAAGTCCTCTTCCATGACGATAGGCAGAAAACAATTCGGTATGCGCACCACGAACGCCATGAAGTTGACGTTGCGGCGCGACTCCAGTAACTGTACCCTCGGTGAGTATCTTGTCTTCTGGCGTACGTACTCCACGATGTCCTCCACCTTAGTGGTGTAGTGTAGGCGTGAGATATACACCGGTGTGTTCGGCTTTGCGGCACGCAAGTTAACTTCGGTCCCCGCAGGAGCTTTGCCGCAACGTTTCTTGTCGGTTCGCGTTCGGCGCTTCCTCCTTTGCACCGTCACGAAACACTCATTATTAGCCCAATTCGGCGACTGATCTGGTATAGGCTTCTTTTTCTGAATATCTGAGACACTCGCTGTGAAGCTAACGGATTCCTTTTGCGAAGGCTTCGCTAGAGCTGCAGACACTTGCAGCGAGACGGGGCGAGGGGTCCGGGCGACGTTGCGTGGAGGAGCTGCGATGACAGGTGCGTGGCTGCGGGACACGCGGGCAGGGCACTCTGCAAGCTCAGCAAACGACGGGTGCGCTGGTGACGAAACTGCTGACGCGGTATTTGACGACGATACATCGAGGCCAGCTCCGCGACACATGTTTGCGTTAGATACATCGACTAATGACCTAGTTACCGGTATACTATTGCGCAACTCGCTGAATTCCTTGCGCAAAATAGTGACTGTGTTTTGGGATTCATATAAATTCGCTAAAACATCTGCGAGACGGGCCTTCAGAAAGACAATATCCTTCAGAAGGCTTGTAACATCGACGTGGTCGACAGTGACGGGTGGCAGTTTGTGCAGTTCCTTCGCCACAAATGTCGGCACGTCATCCGGGTCGGTCTCCTTGAACAGCGTGATAATATCCTGCAGGCTTCTCTTAGTCCCGTCACGTCGGCGGGACACCATCTGGTCGCGCTTGTTTAGCACACTAAACAACAATAGCTTGGCAGCAGCTATGTCATCTTCACTGAAGTTCGTTGCACAGATTTGGACCGCGGATACCTCATCCATCACATCCAGCTTCTGCTGCAGGAACGCCAGCAGCTCATTCGCCACAAGTTCATTACTCATGGCGAAAATAAATACGAGCGACAGCTTACGCCGCGCTAGTCAAAAACAGAATCAATTAATATCAGCTCAGTAGAATAAAACGGCGAATATTCAACACTCCGAGTTGGTTTAACTTCCCGTTATAAATCTCAAGCGAAGAAGTTGTTAAATATTTAAAGAAAGTCAGGTGTTTTTGACAGATCGTAGCTGAGATCTGTAAAGTTTCGTTTTGTTAAATCCTAACTAATATTATAAATCGGAAAGCGAGTTTGTTCCGCTTTCACGCCGTAACTACTGAACCGATGGCTTTGAAATTTTGCAGACGTAAAGTTAGAAGTCCGGATTAAATAATAAGGTACTTCTTATCCCGGAAAAAAATGATATTCCAGAGGGAAAACTAAAAAGCGCGATATAGCCGAAGTCTATGCGGGCAAAGCCGCGGGCGGAAAGCTAGTATTTATAGGTATAATGTAGTTTCTAATAAATATTGACATAATTAATCACAATTATATTCTTTTATTAGTTATATCTTCATTTTAATAATAAAGACTAGTTTTACGTCCTTAAATTCTGCCTCGGAAACAATAAAAACACAATAATAAAAAGAATTTTCAAATTATGATTTAAGGGTATATCCAAAAGCATAATTTTTGAATATTTCTGCTGGCTCAGTCATGATCAGCAGAAATATTCATAGCAGACAGACAATAGGGATGTTTCCTGGGTTAAAAAAAAATCTAATTAGTCCGTCATATAGATTATAGAAAAATATTGGATACGTATATTTTGTTTTATCAAATGACTAAAAATTTACACATATAAAAGGCATCAAAGATCAGGAGTGGTGGCTGGTGACGTCATCATCAACCTTTTTATCGTCCCACTGCTGGGCACAGGTCTCCTCTCATACAGAGAAGGATTGAGTGTAATCACCACGCTTGCTCAATGCGGGTTTTCGATTTCAGACTTAAAGTCCAGGTTCCCTCTAGATGTTTTCCTTCACCTTCAGTCATTGGAGTCCAAGATATACTTAGAAAGTACATATAACTTTAGAAAAGTTACATTAGTACTTGCCTGACCTGGAATCGAACCCGCACACTCATACTTGAGAGGCTGGTGTTTTAACCACTAGGCCACCACGGCTGGTGACGTCACTGATCGCTAAAAAGTGTAGCGTGCAGTGTCGTCACACGAGTTTTTAACGCACTGTGTCGTCTTAATTTTTTGTTTATACGAAAAAAGATAAAAATACGGGTCTATTATTTTTTGGAAATCTGACGGACTACTTAGTTTTTTTTAGTCAACTACCCTATTAAAAAAAGTAGGTTCACAGCCTAACATCAAGTTGAGATGATAATTATGAGCTTAAAATATCACCTATAATGTCACCTACCAAGTTTGAATCGTGGGGTTCGAAACTAGTCAGATAATTACCTAGTATAAACACTCAGAAAAAAGTTCTTTGTTCAAAGTGGCGGGGGAGAATATCCCCTTAATTTAACAACCCCAGTCGCGCGGGAAAGCGTGGCGTGGTGCTGCCACAAAGGAGAGAGATACAAAAGTCCAACTCCATATGTATAACCAGCAAAAATTCACGGATGCACAGTTACTGTGCCTGGCTGTAAGTTTTTTCAAGACTAATGATTATACCTAATATTTAAAACATTATTTTTTGGTTATGCGAAACCCGAAACACGTGTCCAGTATTTTTATGTAAAGAATATATGTACAAAATTTCATAAAGATATCATAAAAAACCACAAAGTTATGAGCTTGCTACGAGCAAGCTCATAATTTGTTTGTCTTGGTTGTTCCCAACAGAAATATGGTCAAAGCTCTAATCAAGCGGGCGAGCAAGGGGGTTTACCTCAGGCGTCAGCTGTGCGCACCCGCAAGTACCGCACCACCTGATCCACCTTATATAGCTCTTCAAAACAGTCCAGTCGATACAATACTTGTATCTTTTAAGAATCCGAAGGGAGGCAGAAACTTAAGCGAATGCGCTATAATAGTGCAGACATGTAACGGGTGCGCGGGGTTGGGACAAAGAAACCTAAAATTTTAAGTGAATTGGTTCACTTAAAATTTGCGTAGTGCGGACAGAAGTTTATAAACTAAAAATAAATAAACTTCTGGTTAAAACAGTTTATTTTGTCATAAAGATCAATTTATTGGCGTGAAGCAGGTTATCAGTGACCCACTATGTCATAGTAATATATTAACGTTGTGGTTTAATTACTTGTGTGTGAGTAGATACTCTAATAAATTACAACAAACAAATCTATAAGTACATAAATAAGTAAACAAAAAGTTTGTCTAGCCTTTTTGTTTTTTATTTATTTAATTATTTTTATTGCGACAAAGAGGACTCCTTGGTCAATTATTTAGTAAAAAGCAAAAAGAAATAAATTATGCCAGTGACTTCGTTTTAACTTTAGTTACCTATTCCAAACGTCAAAGTTATCAAAAACTCATTTATTTAGGCTAAATAGCGATTAAAGCGTATTAATATTAAATACACATGACACAATGATCACTTACTTATGATATATCTACCTACTAATGTATTTTTATTTTTGATGGATATGTGCATATTGTATTGTATGTGTGTATAGTTAGATATAAATATATTTAAATGGTACAACCATTAAAGTAATGATGCCGACTTGACGTGTTATGCGGACGACACGCTTGTCACTGCCCGGGGGGGCTCGCACAGGGAAGCGACGTTGATAGCCACGGCTGCGGTGTCACAGGTGGTGAACCGCATCCGGCGCCTGGGCCTGGAAGTGGCCCTTGACAAGTCGGAGGCCATGGTTTTCCATGGCCCCCGACGTGCGCTGACGGGATCGCATATCGTGGTCAGTGGGGCCCGGATAGCTGTAGAGTCCACCATGAAGTATCTGGGATTGGTGTTCGACAGCCGATGGGAATTCGGGCCCCACTTCCGGCGGCTGGCAGAAGACGCACTGGGCGCCGAGGAAGGGCGGATAACGCCCTCATCCGCCCCCTATGAATGGGTCCTGGGGCGAGGGACATGGGGAAGTCCCCGCCCCCTATTCGATGGACCCCGAGGCGGAGGCGCGCGCGTGTGTCGGCGCGCGTCTAAGGCGATGCACGGGGTAGTTTAACACCCCACTACCCCGTGCAGGAGACAAGGCCCGGACAGACCGGGCCAGCACGAGAGTGTGGGGCCGTGGAAGAATTTAGACACAGGCGGCCCCACATGCGCTCGTGGTAGAAGAGACATCGGGTGGTTTTAGTCAGTAAAAGTCTGACAGACCCCGTCGCCCACCCCAGGGCGGTGGACATCCTATCAGGATTTCGAACCCGAAAAAAAAAGGTTGCCTGTAATGATGGCTGTATATTATGTTAATTCATTCTAATATTAGAAATGCGAAAGTATCTCTGTCTGTCTGTCCGGCTTTCACGCCAAAACTACTTAATCGATTGTAATGAAATTTGGTACACAGATAATCTAGAGCCTATAAAACATCCCGTTATAAAACGGGAGCAAACGCGGCCGTACATATTGCTCCCATTATTTTAACAGGCGCTTATTTTATATCAACTGAGCTCTTACGGTTCGAAGCTTACGCGCGTGAAACTGCGGGGCACAGCTAGTAAATAAAAATAATAAAAAATATTAATACAACTTCACCTCCATTATTATCAATGCTATGAAGTAAATGCTGCCGCAGGGATTCCACAATATCGAAACGTTCCTCTTATATTTTCCCATATTTCCATGTAATGTGATTTTAACGGCTCATCAGATCTCTCATTCCGTGATATACATCGCTGTATCGCAAAATTTAAAGTTATTTGTTTATGTATTTCGATAAAATATTGTTTTTGAGATAGTTTTCCTTCGCATGTCTGTTTGTTTTTAAAGAATAATTCGGAAAAATATGTCGTTAGTATGACACCACTTCTTTCATATTCACTGATTTGTTGAGGCCTTTCACTTTACTTTTGACAGGCAAAGCTTAATTTATAATAAAATTATTTAAAAAATCTTATATATTATTTTATTATACTTAATGTTATATTGTACATTCATTGGATTATAATTTTTCTTTATGATAAATATTCGACGCCGAACTTTAATATAATTAAACCATAGTAGGTACTCACCTTCATTAAATATTTCATTTATCATTCATGTATAATTAATCATTAGCTAGAATTTATGAAATACAATGAATTGCATACGAAGATATTACCATGTCAGAAGAAGGTCGTAACCTAAACAAAAATTTGAATCTCGGTGAGAATTCAAATCCACTTTTGACTGATACGCTACTCAATTTGTAGTATCAAAGTGGCACTACGGGTACACTTACTGATCACTTTTTTACATTTTGTGCAACGCAATTACATATTGAATTGAATTGAACTTTCATCACACTACATCGTGACCACATAATAAAAATGTATACGATGTATGGAGTCAACCTTCTGAACTTATGTATATTGTATTGGTGCGGTGCGAAAGCGAGCCTACGACCGAACCGATTGTACGGAGTTGCCGTCAGTGTTCTCTGAACAGCGGTGACGTACGCGTGCGTACGTGCTCTCTCGAAGTTCCGATCTCCTACCGCTGCAGTTATTTCGTTCCACCCGTACGCAAGAAAGGTAAGCGGTAGATTTAAATTCCTTTTATAAAACTAAGTTTTTTTTTTGGTTTTTATATTTCGGTTTCAGTTGTTTCTTTATTAATTTTGTTTTATTAGGTACTAAGTTCCATTTTGTTTTGAACTATGATTTGTTTAGGAACGAAACAGGTTTAATACCTCAATTGAATTTGCCAGCGAATTTTCATACAATTATTATTATTATATAATTGTCTGAATAAAGCCTTCATAAAGCCTTCTTTCTATACTTTGATTCAAAACTATAATTAACGGACGTTAGGCGCAAAACCGCAGGACTAAAGTGGGAATGTGCTGGCCATATCTGTCGCATCTTGGATCGGCAATATGTCAAAGCTGATGCTGATGCAAAAATATTGCTGGCCGAGCTGGACTCCTTCTTAAAAGATTCATAATGCCTTTGTCCTGCTGTGGCACGACCAAAAAAAAAAAAACACTAAAAAAACAAAAACACAAAAAAAACACTTGTCAAAGGATTGTAATTTGGCTTATTCCCTCTAGGACGTACAAATGCAACATTTAAGACTGATTTACACGCTGCAATTTATTTGCCTATGGCATACAATAAAATTGATGCAACAAATGACTTCCATAGTCTAAATGGTGTTTAAACATTGCAGCTTTTATTGTTCCTTCAACTTAATTGAAGCTATAGGCAATTATATTGCACCGTACAATCAGCCTTTAAGCTACCCTAGACTTTCTAGGCGAAAATTCATGCAATTCAAAAAATACAACTTCTCTAAATATCTGATACATTAATAAATCTAACAAAAATAAGTAACTAAGTATTCTAAATCCTCAAACAGATAAAAGTTAAATTAAAAAGTTTATAACATAACGATTTCCAAAAATCTACATACCTACATGAAGTTTAACACCAGTTATCTGAAAATTTCATTTTAACATTAGGTAAGCGTACAAATTACTCGGAAGTCATCATCTTTTAATTAGTTATCTAACAATTATAGAAATAGGTATAGAATTTAAAAAAAAAAACTTTGTTATAATATTTTAATTTGCGGTCAAAATATAAGGGTATCTGGTATAAAACGATAGTCTATGAACCTCCTCATATACCATGGTTTTCAAATTGTAAAATGAGTAGGTAATTGTTGGTAACAGCTCTCAGGCTGAGAACCGGACATATGCCGCTTAACAACTTTGCCTTTTTAATGAAAAAATGTGCCTCCCCCAACTGTGAGGAATGTGATATGGTAGCAAGACGTTTTTCATCTCTTAACCGAATGTGTCCGGTTTCAGGATGAGAGGGATGTATTAATTAATGAATTAGGTTTAATTAAAAACAATATAGGTTTACTAGCTTTCCGCCCGCGGCTTCGCCCGCGTGGAGTTCGGTTATATCGCGCTTTTTAGGTTTCCCTCGGGAACATCAAATTTTTCCGGGATAAAAGGTAGCCTATGTTCTTTCTCAGGGTCTAAAGATTGTCTGTGCCAAATTCATCAAAATCGGTTGAGAGGTTTAGGCGGGAAAGCGTAACAGACAGACAGACAGACAGACAGACAGACAGACAGACAGACAGAGTTACTTTCGCATTTATAAAATTAGTATGGATTTAACGAAATTTTATCTGCACCTTTATCTTATGCGGCCAAGAAGTTGTATAGTTTTGTAAGTCTTCGTTTTGTCAAATAGATATAAGGATTATGTTTGTTTCACTTAGTGTGTTAGCTTGAGATAGTATTATAAGGTACAATGGAACTGCCATGTATTTATATAAAAAAGTCCCTAAATAAATAAACAGAAAAAAAAGTGGTTGCAAGCCAGTTACACACTATCATAATTTCAGTTTGTACCTAATTGTTCCAAATTTAAAATTACTATGTAAGTCCTCTTTCGCGTATCACAAGGCAAAATTGGCGCAAATATTCGAACAAAACGATTGAACATATGGACACGTTTATTTAGTAGGTAACTTGTGTTGCTTCCAAAAGCATTTACGACTGTCTTTATAAAATTAATACTACTATGACGTACTGTGGAATGTTCTTCCATGTTACGACACACTGCACAATTGCAGTTTCCAACTGCCGTGCGATTTTGTTACCACCTCACCATGAAAATTTAGGTGAAGTGAGCGCGGAGTGAGTTGACATTCGATTTTTAAAGTATCGATTAGCTGGCTGATTAATTTGGACACGCCTCGTTAGCTCAACTTAAGACGTGCTCTATTTGATACATATTACAGCATGTTACTGGCCAGTTTATTACAGCGATACACTGCCATAATTCACCTTCTCTTCAATGCAATATTAAGGAAACATTCTTACAGACTTTGATAGTCTTTCCTACGTCCATCAACGCCATACGGCATTCTTTGGTTTCATCCGGAAAAAGAACGTAGCTTCATTTACTTCGAGTCTCAGAAATATTAGAGTGCAAAGACAGCGCACTATTCTGTAGGTTCGAGCCAGTTTTTGTTATTGGCTGGTGTATGAGTTTTCCGACCACATTCTTCCACTGTCCGTCTAATAGTTCATATGGAAATAGTCAGTCCATAAATGTATCTGGCATATATATGTGATGATTACGCGACTGTCTGGAATAAAGTATGAACAATACGCTATCATTTATTCATAAGTTACTAGCGTAACTTCCACGATAAGTTATAGCTAACTTATCGTGGATGTTTTATATCTATGGACTACAGTTGTCTGAAATAAAGAAATTGTTATTTATTTCCTTCATTTAACCATATTTACATATTACTTTACATTTTTAAATATTTCTAAATAAAAAATATTTAAAAATATAAAAAAGTACATTTTTGTGGGCTACTGCCCACCTGTATCGGGAACAGGGTTCAAGCTACCGGTGGTCAGGGCTCCAGAGAGGAACCTCCTGAGAATGCGAGCCGTGTCCAGAAGTGCTCTTTCTAAATCAAGCCCTTGATCCAGCTGCCTAACGAGAGCCTCCTGAGGTGTTGGTCGAGGCTCTTGGCTATTAAGCTGTTGGACTTTTGAGGGCTCCAACAACCCGTAACGACTGCCACTAGATGTTCGTATGGCAACCGGGACCAACGGCTTAACGTGCTTTCCGAGGCACGACCAGACCAGTGCAAATATTCATATTCATGCATACAAATACTTGAACTGTGCGGGGATCGAACCCGCGCCACCTTGCGCAGCGGCCACGTCCGCTACCGCTACGCCACGGATGCGGTCAACAATCATTGCACTATATCAGGCTTATTGGCAATAGTAGTCCTGTCAGTGATGATGGATCGATCCCAGTACAATGTGATATGGCCATTTTCGAGAACTGGGTTGGGCATATACCTTTAGTACGGCACTTCCGATTCGACAAGGTTGCTGATGAATTATCCTGGCTACAAGGTTGTGTCTATGCAAGTACTCTCCGTTAGCTAGACGGGAACATCCGGAAATAATGTGTCTGATTGATTCCCCCGGCCGGTGACGTACCCGGCAGCTGATGTCAACTGTGCCATCTATTACAATATTATTTATTTTATTATTATCAGCATTGTTAAAACATATTTAATAAGTTAATCGTAAATACCTAGATATAGAGGAGACCTGTGCCCAGCAGTGGGACGATAAAAAGGTTGATAATGATGATGATGAATCGTAAATAACTGGATAAAAGTAGGAATATTATTCATTTGGTGTTTTATCTACTTCTTTTAGAGTAGATATTTTATTATACAACGTGTAACAAAAAGGGTATATACATACCAAGGGCATGGCATCTTTAGATGATATCAAACGATATCGGAAGGGTTTCAACTCAAAATAAAATACTCAAAAACTTGGTACCAAATTTTCGGTTTCGTGTGTTTCTTAAAATCAAATCATAACATACGTGGCAGCACACTACATACGTTAATAACTACTCGTTACCCGTCACGTTACTTGCCAAAATCCGATAAATGTCTTCAATATCTCTGTGCGACTAGTATGATAGTCGCCTATCACAGGCGGTGTTTTTCCTCATAACTTCCTAACATAAAGAGATAGGATTAAAAAACCCTTCCAATATCGTTTGATATCATGTAAAGATGCCATGCGTTTGTTATGTATATACCCTTTATGTTACACGTTGTATACTTATTTTATTGGTTTTATGTAAGCGCAGTAACTATGCAAAGCGTTCCATATTCAATATGTAGCCGTAGGCTTATGTACTTAGTACATTGATTTGGTAGGTTTGCATCGGTCCGGATCGGTGTCCAGCGTCCAATATAGCACTAGGAGTAAAAAACTATGCCAAACCTGCAAAAAAGCTAGATGTAGGTAATTGTAGATCCCTAGAAAAACGTCACTTCATAGTTGTAGTCATCAGCGTAGGAACAGAACCTTTCTATTTTTTTTTGTTTGGATGGATATTAAAATTAATTCTTCTGCTCTCCGAGAAATCAAGAAAACAACAGATCTCAAAACAGCACTAGTTACATATTACTCATACCCATTTGGATGGCGCAAATATGGAGTTATACTGTGGGGAAATATACAGATGCGCCTACATTATTCACTTTACAGGAAAAAATTATTAGAATTTTAGTAAATATCGAAGTTACACAGATTCTTGTAAACCTTGACAACCTCCGTGGCGTAGCGGTAGCGGACGCGGCCGCTGCGCCAGGTGGCGCGGGTTCGATCCCCGCACAGTGCAAATATTTGTATGCATGAATATGAATATTTGCACTGGTCTGGACGTTAAGCCGTTGGTCCCGGTTGCCATACGAACATCTAGTGGCAGTCGTTACGGGTTGTTGGAGCCCTCAAAAGTCCAACAATTGGTCTAACTGCAATGCTTCGATGTCGCCTTCGGGTTGTGGAGGTCAGACGGCAGTCGCTTCACGGAAAATGTCGAAGTTTAGCCATATCAGCAGTTTGACTGGTAAAAGCGGACCCCAGACTCCAAAGCTGAAAAGGCTTCGGATGCGACTGGGATTAACGCTGGGATGATGATGATCGAAGTTACACAGATTCTTGTAAACCTTGACAACCTCCGTGGCGTAGCGGTAGCGAAAGCGGCCGTTGCGCAAGGAGGCGCGGATTCGATCCCCGCAAAGTGCAAGTATTTGTATGCATGAAAATGAATATTTGCACTGGTCTGGTCGTGCCTCGGAAAGCATGTTAAGCCGTTGGTCCCGGCTGCCATACGAGCATCTAGTGGCAGTCGTTACGGGTTGTTGGAGCTCTCAAAAGTCTAACAATTGGTCTAACTGCAATGCTTAGATATTTCGGGTTGTGGAGGTCAGACGGCAGTCGCTTCACGGAAAATATCAAAGTTTAGCCAAATTCAGCAGTTAGACTGGTAAAGCGGACCTCAGAATCCAAAGCTGAAAAAGCTGCGGATGCGACTGGGATTTACGCTGAGATGATGATGATGACAGACTCTTGTAAACCGTACTTTAAAGCCCTAAAAATATTAACCCTGCCCTGCCTGTACGTACTTGAAATACGTACTTGGTACGAAAATATCCGGAATTTCACACCAAAAGAGGAGACATATATAAATAAAAATTTCACTTAGAAATGAATGCAGATTAAACATACCCACTTCACAATTCAAAATACATTCTTCTAGTACATTTGTTGTGTCCATTACAATATACACAATAGCTTTCAATTCATCATTGTCGACTTTGGTCTCCCGGCCGTCCACGGGGATTGTTCTGTAGGTTGAAATTTCCAGAACGAAAACGTTGGAACCAAAAACGCACTGTGCTTTCTCTAGCGACACCAATGCCATACCCATAATTAATTCTTCGGGCCGTTTCTGCAGCACTGGTGCCACGGCAGAACTCATATTCGTAAATAACGCGAATTTTAAAATTTTCATTTTGTAAACTCAACGACGCAGAGAAAAAACCAAAAGAAAAAGAAAATAAACAAAAGAAAGACGGTTTTCGAGACGCAAATTGATGAGTAAATATCTGTATAAATTTGAATTTGGAATTTTAAACCAAAGAGGAGATATTTAAGATCAAACTGGCCAGTGCGACAAATCTCCAATTTCATGTATAAGGACCAAATAAATCTTCTATTAGATATAAATACTACAAAAGTATAAAATACTGTTCTTTAATTATACAATTTTAACTATTACTTATTTCTTTTTCTCATCAAGAGCGCCTTCATCCTCATTCCTATAACAAAAATAAAACTGAATACTTTGCTGTGCCCGACGGGGTCCATAATTGATTCTATGCTTTAATATACGAACTTTTATGTAACATTATGGAATGCAATAAATTATTGAGTATTGGATGAGGTGGGCATGTCAGACTTTTACTGACTAAAACCTGCGGAGTTTCGCCCCGGCGTTTTGCCCATACGTGGGCGAGAGGCTCTATCTTCAGACAGACAAAGAAAGGACGCTCATCGCCTCAGCGGATATCATGCGGTAACCTCGCACTAGCAGAACGGCCATGACCCTTTGGGACGCGCTCAACCGGAAGGCTAGTCGCTGCCTCAAGGAATCGGCGTACAAACCCTTAGCGCATATTTTTGCATAGCCGTAGGCGCAGATCCCTTGACGTATTGCGTAGCTTTTGGTGTAGCTTCTGGCGTAGCCTTTGCGTAGCATTGGGCGTGGCAATTTAGGTGCGTAGCCTTGGGCGTAGCGATCAAATCGCCTTTAGCGTCTTTGGTTCTGCGCGAACGTGGACCTTGGTTCAGTGTCGTAGGCGTAGCAATTGGTCACCATGCGTATATTATATAATATGTGTTTAGTAGTTGTTCAGCTGTCAGCGAGATTTAAGCGTTAGACCATTTAGAGTTCCTACGTCTTAGAGAAGCCACATAAGAGGGGAGTCAAATACCGAGGAATTTGGAAAATAAATATAATAAATATATACGGACAAATCACACAGATTGAGCTAGCCCCAAAGTAAGTTCGAGACTTGTGTTATGGGATACTAACTCAACGATACTATATTTTATAATAGATACATATATAGATAAACATCCAAGACCCAGGCCAATCACGAAAAGATCGTTTCCGATCATGACCTGGCCGGGGATCGAACCCGGGGCCTCCACGTCGCAGGCAGGCGTGTTGACCGCTGCGCCACGGACGCCGTCATAATATAGGTATTTGAAGAAACTAATGCCGTCGTAATACTTCCAACCTCTCCCGCTAAAGTGCGAAAGGGACAGTATTGTGGGACGGATTGTTGGAGCCCTCAAAAGTCCAACAATTGGTCTAACTACAATGCTTCGGTATCGCCTTCGGGTTGTGGAGGTCAGACGGCAGTCGCTTCACGGAAAATATCTAAGTTTAGCCAAAATCATTAGTTAGACTTGTAAGGCGGACCCCAGACTCCAAAGTTGAAAAGGTTTCAGATGCGACTGGGATTAACGCTGAGATGATGAAGATATGGACAGTTGCAGCTCAGGCTGATTTTACCTATAAAAACGTTGTCGAAAAGACGTTTCGTATTCCGCTGTTTTCTTTTTCAAAACACGGCAGATCTCAATTATTTTTACATCAAAATTTAGAGGAAAGGTAGTCTTTTTTGTCAAAACCTTATCACATTTATCTAATAGTCATCTGAACATCACGGTAAATATGGGTTATTTTTCGTGATTTTGAAGTATCGTATTTCTTTTATTAATTAAGTTTCGGAAAAAATCAAATGATAGGGGCACGTATAATCACGGTGTAAAATGGTAGATAAAAATAATTACTCTAAAACATTATCCACGAAGAAAACAGCGGAATACGTTTGTATAGAGAAAACATCGCTAGAGTTGCCTTCCTCTTAATTTGTAGTTTATTAATTGTGTTCTTTGATTCAGAAAAAAAAAATTATTGTACTTACATAGATATTCACTTTATAATACACTACAAAAATATATAAAACAAAATTAAAGAATATGAAATTTATTCTTAATCGCCATTTGTAAGACTAAATACTAAAATATTTAATATCATCTGTGTTATGCTACAGACGAGGCTAGGTTCACGGATAGTTTCGATATAATCTATCCTAGATGGAGTACCTAACTATGTACAAACATTCCATGGGTGTAGCTTTCCGTGAGTTATATGCATATTATCACAAGAACTGACATTCATGTCAACATCAAAGGAAAACTTTATCGTGATACACCGCAGCAGAAAATACGCTATAGCGAATTTTAGATAAAATGATTTAATTAGCGTCCAATCCCCGACACGTGAATAGGGATAAACGCAGATCTCTCGGTGGTAGGCCATAACATCGACTGCCGGCTGAAGTTACCACCCACCAGACAAGGTCTTGCCACCAAGCAATTCGTCGTGTTCCGGCATGATGTCTGGTGAAGCCGTACGGAGGACGGGTCTGAGCAGTTGTGTTGCGATGTGTGCCGGGCCGGGTACGACGCGCCAAATGTTGTTGTGTCGGGAGTTTTGTCGTGGAGAGTCTCCAGATTAATCTCCCTCTGGCGCAGCATCGTTGGTCGTGTTGCTCTTGGGTTTAACATTGCCTCACCTCGCTCAACTGCCGTCATTCTTCCTATTCCTAATTTTTTTAAGTGGATAGTCTTAATAAACTAGTGCGCTTTACCATCAAAGATTGCATCACTGCTTACCATCGGGCGGAATTGCAGTCAAGCACAAGTATATAAAAACTAAAAAAAAACCGGTGTGACTTGTATCTCTCCCAGGACATGATCGTAATTTGTATGTCCTTTTGTATTGAAAAGTAAAATACATGCTACTACATACATACTACATGTTTTTTTTTTAAAGAACGCTTGTTTCGTAGCAAGCTTTTTATTGTTTTCATTAACAAATAAACTAGTATTGAAGCTATTCAATTAAAGAGATAAGGGAACAAATATTTTACTATGAATTCTTCTGAAAGATCAATCTTGGATTTTCTCGAATCTTATAGGTATATTTTCACCTCTAAAGCTAATTATAACTGGGATCAGCAATAACTTTCAAAGGGGCTTGCATTTAGAAATATTATGACTGCGGTCTGTTTGAACTATTGAAGATGTACCTACTAGTAAGTATTAGGTTTGTGCGTTAATTCCGGGTTTTCACCACCACATATTATAAAACAAAGTCAGTTTCTCTTTTCCTATTTCCCTTTGTATGATTAAATCTTTAAAACTACGCAACAGATTTTATTTATTATAATTTTTGAAGTTGCTAATGTGATGTCGTAAATAATTAGGTACATTTTTTCGAAACGCAGGCTGAACCCTACGAGATTTATCAAATTATGTACTAAATATTGTACACATTGAAAAGGTCTATAAACAGTCCGCGATGGTATATGTCTATCTCTTATGGATACCCTACAATAACACTTCTTTTGCTTTTTTCTTTTTACGATAAATACCGGCTAATTTTCGAAGCACTTTTAACCAATACAGCATTAATCCTTTTCCAATTTAATACCTTAAATACATTGTTAATTTAATATAGATCTATATCGCCCTTTACAGCATATGATTTAAATGAATAGTTTCGAAGATATGACAGATTTAAAAATTGCGGGGCGTCGTGTTTGCACCGGTACACGGCGCTGCATTCGCTGCGGATTTTTTATACAACGTTCACAGTTTTTCTGTAGTGTATTTAGTATCAGCATTGCACACGTGCGAAGTCGGGGCGGGCCGTTAGTATTGTGTAAAAGCTAACTTGGTACGAAATTTCATACTTTCAGTCATTAGATGACCGTCCACGAAGTTGACACTATAAATTGTAATTTTATCTTTTTTTATTGATTCTATGAGCATTATAAGAAAATTGGAACGTTACTTCCATAAAGTCGTTAAAGTACACCCTAGTAAGTTCCTTGTAGGTATAGCGTGATTATATAAATTTGAGAGAATATCCGCTTAAAATGCTATTACAAAATATAACAGTTTTTAACTAAGATAAATAGGGATATTATGCAATTTTACTATACTTTCTAATATCTATAATTATAATTTGTATTATCACACAATTTGCTATATATCTGATACGTGGTAATTAGTGGTTATAGGTAAATGAGTTCATAGAATTGTTTATTTTTTGAACCCAGCAATGCATAAATATGTAAGCTGTAACGCCCTCTATTGCTGGAGGCTTTTATTTAGATAATAAGTTTTACTTACATTTTTAATGTTAATGCTTGTTTTTCTTTTTATTTTGGCTTTGCTGTTATATTGGTGTGGCTTGGCAGTCTGAGTACAGGAGTCAGGAGAGGGCCGAGTGAGGCAGGGAGACGTTATATCTCCGAAACTGTTCACCGCTCTACTTAGAGATGCCTTCATTCTTCTGGAATGGAAAGGGCTGGGCATCAATACCAATGGCGAGTATATCACTCACCTTCGGTTTGCCGACGATGTTGTCATTATTGCGGAGTCGTTGGAGCTTCCCAACAGCCAGGTCTTAAAATAAACATGGACAAAACGAAGGTCATATCGAATGTCAATGTTGCGTCATCACCGGATTATGTTGGGAACTCCATCCTTGAAGCTGTAGATCAGTATGTATATCCAAGACAGCTGATCCAGGTTGATAGTTTAGGCTTCAAGGACGAGGTGTTTCGATGAACCCGACTCAGCTGGGCAGTGTTCGGGAAGCCCTGTAATGTCTTCTTGTCCAAAATACCTCAGTGCCTAAAGACCAAAGTCTTTTACCAATGTGTTTTACTAGTGATAACAAATGGATCACAACCGTGGTCCCTCACTATGGGCCTCATAAAAAGCTCAAGGTCGCACAGAAAGCTATGGAGAGGACTATTCTAGTAGTTTCTCTACGTGATCGAATCAAGTTGAGGAGATTCGTACAAGAATGAAAGTCGCTGACATAGCCCAACGGATTAGCTCTTTGAAGTGGCAGTGGGCGGAGCGCATATCACGTAGAGCCGATGGCCGATTGGGCAGAAAGGCTCTTCAATAGCGACCACGTACCGGCAAGTGCAGCGTCGGACACCCACCGACTAGGTGGTCGGATGACCTGACCACAATCGCAGGGAAGTGTTGGATGCAGGCCGCCTCCAAACGGTTTTTTTTTGGAAATCCTTAGAGGAGGCCTATGTCTAGCAGTGAACTTCATGTGGCTGACATGATGATGATGATGGCGTGGCTAGCTGACATATGATAAACAATTGAGTTGTATCCAAAAAAATATTTTGAAGTCTATTAGATAGATTTAGAAAAAATATTGAACACTGTTTTTATTTTTTCATACATTCAAATTCTTAGGAAGATATATTGATTTGAAATGTCGCATGACGTCACGCCGTGGTACAAAATATACCATGGCGTGACGTAATTATCCCCAACTCCGTAACTTTAATACGCTATATCTCAGTAGTTTTTGGTAACTTTGACAAAATAAAAATACAAAGGTCCTAATTTTTTATATTACCTATAAGACGGAGTAATTATTTTAATGATTTTCATACCTTGGTTTCCTTGGTATCCCTATTAAAAAAAGTTTAAAAAAATAGAAGATATATCGAAATAACCGAAGGGCGACAACAATTAGTTGTACAAGAAAAAGTTGTATTAAGTATGAAGCAAAATGTAAATAAATTGTTATATCTTAGCTTTCGGCTCTTAGCCCTTGAGGCTTATAATGGTACAACGAATACCTATAGAATTATTGATTGGTATCTACTTACTTCGAGGGAGGCCTGGAGGTAGGTTCGTAGCTGTAAATATTGTAGTGTATGGACCGCCTGTCCCCCGGCGATGCCTAAGGATTCTTTCCCAATTCCAAATCATTTCGGAAAGCTAGATTTATGAGATAAAGCTCGGAGAAATTAATATTGCAATTACCAAATTAATGGTTTGAAAAAAATCGTTGAATATCAGTTATGTGGGTTTAACTGTTTCGATATTTTATCTTTTTAAATTTTTTAGGAATTTCTTTCTTCGGAAAATTCTCTTTACTAAGTTCATCAACAAAGATACGGGTCTGTGTGAAAGTAGTTGTTCCGTCAAAACTAGTGTCAAATTGAATTTTTGGACAGGTAGAACGAACAACGAGCGTTCCTTAGTACCAAATCGTATTGTCATTAATTCTTGGTTCGGGTCCCGAACGAATGGAAACACGTCTTCATCTTCATCATTGGTGATAATCACCATTGAACAATCTGTCTCTTCGGGCGAAACTACGGATTTCGAGCTTAATGAGTCCCCCCAATCCACATACGAACTAGAGCGACTACAGCCAACATTGACGTAAGTGGATTGCCTTTTCTATTTAACTTGTGGCTAGTTAGTAGTTACCATATCTGAGATTTAGTTCTGGCTAAATCATTTGCAAATTGGTACTGTTGTATCTCATCGCAACACCCTAATTGCGTACCTTTTTTCCGTTGGAAATCACTAAATAACTAATAATCGAATGATGAAAGGGCGTGTCAGATTTTTCTGACTAAAACTCACTGATTTCCCTCCTTTTGCCTGTGTGTATGTCTTTGAACAACCCACGGCCTTGGCAGGCATTTGTCGTAGCTTGAGCCCTCACCATCATCATCGTCGTTTCCTGACATATTGTTAAGATTTGTGTAGAACACAACGCACCGGCGGACCCGTGCTTGGTGTTTAACTGGCGGCGAGCTTCCGACCCACCTTCCGCAAATCCGCGCTTTCGGTGGTCGGGGGACTGACTCCCGGCCTTCAGGGCTCTTCTGATCTGATGTAGAATATGTGTGACGTCAGTATGACGCGTCGTTTTATTTGTGGCGTTTGTAGGTATCGCTACAGCCTTACCAGGGCCGGAAGAGACATCGGTGCCTCTGATCACCCGCCACGAGTTGGTTTGTGTCACGTTTGAGTGGACAGTTAAAAAGCTATTAACTTCTTCCTGTCTGTACTTTATTGATGATTATTTTAACTTTGATTTTGCATCACTGTCAATTTATACCATAGTGAAAACTTACCTTTATACATAACTTCTGCTTTCATCTAAGCGTTAATCCCAGTCGCATCCGAAGCTTTATCAGCTTTGGAGTCTGGGTTTCGCTTTACCAGTGTAACTGCTGATTTTGACTAAACTTCGATATTTTTCGTGAAGCGACTGCCGTCTGACCTCCACAACCGGAAGGCGATATCGAAGTATTGTAGCTAGACCAATTGTTGGACTTTTGAGGGCTCCACAACCCGTAACGACTGCCATTAGATGTTTGACGTTATGACGTGCTTTCCGAGGCAAGACCAGACCAGTAGAAATATTAATATTCATGCATTCAAATATGTGCACTGTGCGGGGATCGAAACCGCGCCTCCTTGCGCAGCGGCCACGTTTGCTACCGCTACGCCACGGACGCTGTCATTTTTTTAAATCATATTTCAGTATAGTTAAAAATAAGGTATATTTTTATCAACGTTTTGTGACCGCATATTACTACTTTTCTTCAAAGTGGACTAAGTCTCAGGCTCAGTTAGTCGTTGAAACGGAGATGAGGTAGGAAATAACGGGGATTGGAAGCGTCGTTCTATCTACTATTACGTAACTTTCTATTAAGTCCTCTGCTGAAAGTGGTACCCCGCAGTCCAAAGGGCCAATTTCTGTAACAATCTGTTAAAAATTATACTGTTAATTTTGATATTTTTCTGACTGACAATGTTTTGACATTGACTGTCGCTTAGATATCATTTAATTTTTCCGTTAGTTATGGGAGTTGTCCTTGTTGTTCAGTTATTGATGTAGTTGAAGTTAACCTGACCTGATGACTATTCAAAATTTAGACGTATTCTCATCTCAGATATTATAACAATCAATGTAAAAAAATATAGGGAACTTAGAGGTATTTTGACAATAGAGTTTTGACGGGAAAGCTAAGATGAGCGCGCATTTTTCATTGAACTTTTAAAATTATTTATAGTGTCGTTTACTAAATAAAAGCGCGTGATTTATGTAGTAAAAAGTGCATTCAGTAAATAATTCACAAAGAACATTGAAATATCGCAGCATAGTGGCCACATCACGCCTTTGCCTCAAACCTCCCTCATAGACGGTTCACGCGGCCGTCTTTTTCAACTGTCATTGGCGATATCCGCAATTATTGTGAAATAAAATTTTAAAGAATTTCTATTATTTGTTACACATGTTATTGGCAATATTGTGGTATCTATTCCACAGAGGCCATTGTCCACAGAGGCCATTGATCAAGAGTTGAGGTTGAGGTATTTTTGTTAGATTGAGGCTGTATAGTCGTTTCCGAACTTTACGTACATTGCATAAACGACAATATAGTAGGTAGAAAAAATAATAAAAATATTGCTATTGTTCTTATAACAATATGCTTATAACAACATGGAACGCAGCTCGGAATAAACATAAGTTATTCCAGACTTGTCACTTTTACACAGTCAAAATTTAAACCTAACCAAAGTCGTCGTTATTCTGCCCGGGATATGAAACTTGATGAGAAAAACTTCCCGTCATTTTAAAATCCATTAAAGTTAAATATGGCTTACCAACCTAATCATACTAAAATAATAAATACACACAAAACTTTAAATATTGAACTACTAACAAACTATGGCACAATTAACTGTTTTGCGACAAATACACGCCTTTTTATATTTTAATTTATTTTATTTATGGCTTACCAACAGTTTAGGTTAATCTCAAAAAGGATATTGAAAATACTGAATGTAAAACTAATATACATTATGTAAAGAAAACCTTGTCCGATCCGTGAAGGTATTGTTAGGTATCGTTAACTGATTCTAATAATGCCGACAAAGCCGGACTAAACTTAAAAAAAAATCCCACAAAGAAATAAATGTTATTTCGAAAAAGCAAGGTAACTTAATGCGTGTGCGGCAGGCAACCCGATAGCATAGAATAAAGAGAGGAAGTACGTTATCTTCATACAAACGGACCGCGCGCGGCTTGTATGTCTGCGCCATAGTATCTATGCGTCGCCGCACGCACACCTAAACACAATATTAGAGTGCCTATGACTGCGCTAGTCGCGGCTAGCACGGAACGAGGTTCGCGCGTCACGGCTTTTCGGCACATTATACTCTGTTTTTTAATCTCGTAGACTAAATTGACACATGCAAATGTCAAATTTACATTATTAATTTTGTATTATTACGTTTTTAATAAGTACCTACACATTATTTCAGGATAACTTATTGTAAAAAAACGATACTTGATTTTACGAACGCTAAGTTTCGGCACTATTTAAGAATTGCAATAAACTGCCAACACTCGTAATATCAGTTTAGTCTACGAGATTAAAAAACAGAGTATAGCTTTTAAAAAATGATCACATAAACTGCAAAGTTGGTATGTCTATTTATGAACAAATAAAAGACTTATATTTTTCAAATTATGTTTCTAAAAGTTATTTACAAGGATACGGATATATTACACATTAAAGTTTAATAACAACGCGATTCGTAATAGTCGAAACCGAAGAAAGTAGGTATTTTTCTGTAGCTAATTTGTAATTTTGTATTAAATGTGTGATTCAATAGATGTTATGTTTGTATTATTTATATTTGTATTAATTAAAAATAAAAATGGTTCTTTATGTGTACAAAACTAAAAATAAAAATTACAAAAAAAAATCTGACTAGTATATGTAAACTAAATACTAAGCAAATAATTTAAACATAAGCTCTTAGTCTATAAATATTTGTTAGCGGTTTGGGCGACAACCGTAACCGACGAAGCGCGGACAGTTGTCAACCCTAAGACAGTAGGCAATTAAATCGCGGATTGGGTCGCAGATAACCTACTTCCTCTCTTTATTCTATGCCGATAGGCATACATGCGCGGGTGAAGGGGGGCGGGGCATGCGGCACGTGGTCGCATCGCTATTCGCTCCGTCACAAATGGTGTTGCCAGTTTTTTAAAAATTACCAAATTTCGGGGAAATTGGAATTAATTCCCGAGAAAAAAAGATTATTTCAAAATTCATTATTATTGTTACTATGATGATTATGTACAATTTTATATTTTATTTGGTCAAGTGTTTACCTAACCTTTATTATCCTTATGGGTCGGACAGGGTTTTCTTTACACATTGTATACACACCATTATATACGCCATCAGTATAGTCGTGGTGGCATAGTAGTTAAAACACCAGCCTCTCAAGTATGAGTGTGCGGGTTCGATCCTAGGTCAGGCAAGTACCAATGTGACTTTTGTAAGTTTTATGTACTTTCTAAGTATATCTTGGACACCAATGTCAGATTAAAAGGTGAAGGAAAACATCTTGAGGAAACCTGGACTTTTAAGTCTGAAATCGCTAAGCCGCATTGAGCAAGCGTGGTGATGAAGCTCAAACCTTCTCTATAGCAGAGGAGACCTGTACCCAGCAGTGCGACGATAAAAAAAGTTGATGATGATGAATGAAGATTAATGTTTTTCATCATTGCGATCTCATCGTTAATTATTTGGAATAACAGCCCTACTGAAACGATTGACACTATTGATAACTCACTGAAAGCTAACGTCACGTAACTTTCCACGATGAGATTTCTACTGGGAGTTTTGACGGGAAAGCTAAGATGAGTATCACGCGCATTTTTCATTGGACTTTTAAAATTATTTATGGTGTCGTTTACTAAATAAAAGTGCGTGAGTTATGTAGTAAAAAGTGCATTCAGTAAATAATTCATAAAGAACATTAAAATATTGCAGCACAGTGGCCACATCATGACTGCCCCAAACCTTCCTCATAGACTGATGCGGCTGTCTTTTTCAATTGTCATTGGCGATATCCGCCATTATTAGATATGAAATAAAATTTTCAAATAATTTCTATAATTTGTTACACGTGTTATTGGCAAAATCGTGGTATCTATTCCACAGAGTCCATTGATCAAGAGTTGAGGTTGAGTTTATTACAAAGTCCAGCTTTTGCCGATGGTAACCATGTGTCATGTAGTTACCATCGACAAAGGTGGATGGTAACATGTGCGCTTTGTAATTGAGGTCAAAATAAACCGATGATTTTTATTTTGCGATTTGATTTGTGGTTTCGAGGGGAGTGTGAATGATAGGTCATAGGCGAAGTAATATACAGTATGTTAAATAACAGAGGGCGTTCCCTTAAACTCGTTAATATATATCATTAATAGATTAAAATAAAAATATCAGCATAGAAAAATAAGCATAAAAAAATCCGAATAAAAAAAATTCTAATTGGAAATCAATTTGAAACCTCCTGTTTTAAATTAAAATAATAGCGTAGTATCATAAACAAATTGCGACCTTGCCGTCTTTCAAGTTCGCGTGTACAGTGTGTTTCTTTTAATGTCAATTTTTATTTTTATTGAATATTTTCTTATTGGAAAAATTAAAAAAAAATTGTTTTCGAATGGAAATATTTTTTTTAGCATGTATGTATGCTATACTATTTCGGGTTAACGGGAACGCCCTCTGTTAGTTAACATACTGTATAAAGCAATATATATTCCACAGAGGCCATTGATCAGTTGAGGTTGAATCTCACCTTGAAAAAAGAAGAAGAAGAGATTTCTACATAATTGATAGGCATAATATATAACTTTATTGAAAGAAGGATTAAAGAATAACTTAATAGGTGTACAAATAAGTTCCCGCCGTTTTTTGAACATGTGGACGAGCAATATCATGTAGGAGAATAATTTTTTCATGTCTGGAGTAGCAATGGACGTGGTTTTCCTTCTTCTTTTTTTTATAATTTATAAACTTGCGCTTGACCGCAATCCCGCCTGATGGTAAGCAGTGATGCGATCATTGATGGTAAAGCGAGCTAGTTTATTAAGAGCCTATTCACTCTAGCCTTGAAGACACTCAAATTGTAGTGTGACGGAAACACCGCCGCTGGCAAATTGTTCCAGTCCCTCGATGTACGCGGAATAAAAGAGGAAGCAAAACGCTTCGTCCGGATCGTAGTGGTGTTAACAACGCGAGGGTGGAAAGTCGCCGTACGACGGGTCGTCCGATGGTGGAACGGAGATGGGGGAATTAAATCATGCAATTCCCTTGCACACTCACCAGAATGCATCCAATAGAAGACCGAAAGGCTGGCTACTCTACGCCTGTGCTCCAGGCTTTGGAGAACGTGTCCTTCCGTTTCCGTTTGTCCTTATGTTTTTATCCAATAATGCTTCCAATTCCGTGTCTCCTTACGATTTCGGTTTTCCACTGCGTTATTTTTCTTCCACATCCAAGTCACAGTTTCTAAACTTATGAAACTTTTTTCGTTTAAATCTTCTTGTAGAAGCATATGGTGGAGCTGCAGATTTCTTCAAACTAAAGAAGTCAATCAAGTTCCTGCAAATGACGCTTATTAAGCAAAAAACTTAACATTTTTGTACAAAAAGAAATCTGTGATACAGATACATAGTCACTAATACTCTGAGTGTATCTTTTTACCAGATGTCCGAACTTACTATATCACATTTTACGTCTGACAATTTCAACGTAACCTCTTAGTGAGGACATTTTTTGTTAAACGGCGGAAACTTATTCGTGACTTATACCTAATAGAATGTTTGACTATTCATCCGTACAAAACTGTCAGATGTTAAAAATAAACGTCTATTAAAAATTATCTGCATTTTGGGGAGTGTGCGAGGGAATTACATGATTTAATTCCCCATCTCCGTTCCACCATCGGGTCCATCGGACGACCCGTCGTACGGCAAGTTTCCACCCTTACGTTGTTAACACTACTACGATCCGGACGAAGCGTTTCGCCTCCTCTTTTATACCGCGTATCAAGAGCCTGGAACAACTTGCCGGCGGCGGTGTTTCCGTCGGACTACAATTTGAGTGTCTTCAAGGCTAGGGTGAATAGGCTCTTAAAAAACTAGCGCGCTTTACCATCAACGATCGCATCACTACTTACCTACCATCAGGCGGGATTGCGGTCAAGCGCTGGTTTATAATTAATAAAAAAAAATATCTGTCGTTTGAAAAATTACCGCGTAATGTGCAGGCATGTCATAGGTACTTTTTTTTTACATTTTGCCGGGACACAAAAGTCCGCAGACATAAAAACAACAATACTTCTATTGTGTCTCGTTCGATTAATTACACAACATTGTCCTATACGGCTTACGCATATGGCTTCTTTTCAGAGCACAATGGAAAATATTTCAGTTTTGTTCGTGTATGCTTGTACTTGTTGTAGCGCGACCGCGGGCGATGGTAAGTCGATCGCTCAATGACTCAGTCTCGAAGGCTCCAGGCACTTTCAAAATAATTTTCGAAATGATTGTTCTGCAGATGAGCGCCTCGAGTAAAATTGCCGGAGGTATCAAAAGCAGAGCTACGAATAGGTGTGCTTTAATATCGTCGGCGCCGAGCGCTGCCGGCGACGCCGCGGGCACACCCCCTTCGCCCCACGACCCAAACCGCTCTACATTATGCCCGCTTATAATATAAAATAATCATATTTGTATGTACGCTTCGCAACCAATGTGGCTAAATAATAATTTATGACCTCAGTGCGTTTTATATACTATAGAGCCGACGGCAACGAACGAGTCGTGATGTGCCGCACCGTGCCGGCTCGCAAATTGACGACGAGAATTTTGGCCGTTCTGTAGAAAAAAAATATCTTCAAAATGTCTTGATTCGGGACCAATTTTATGCGAACTTTCACATTCTGGCATATATTAAACTGTTCCTAGTTTTGACTGTGATAAATCAGTTTACTCAGACCCTCTTACCGTTAACTGATAATGTTGGATATGACCTCACGAGATGTATTACCGGACACAGTAATATGGCACCTATTACTGGTACTTAAAGTTGATAATAAAAGGAAGTGTATCAACGTCGATAGATACTATTATTTATAGTAAGTAAATACGGTGTGAATAGTCGTTCTAGTGCCTACTAACGCGACTATTCATAAGCACCGGCCTAATGACGGATCACTGAACACTAACAGCCTTTGCCATAGAACAAGAATAGTTGCAGAAGTGCTGCTTTCCACCTTATTTTTTCCTCGAAACGCATCTAAAGTTTGTAAATATTTTTGTCGAAGAAATCGAGCATAGTAATGAGAAGTAAGCCTAACTAAATTTCATGAATACCGTCCATTGGGTCGCCCTTTGTAAAATCTTTATATTTATGTTCTGTAATCTATATGGTGTACAGAATAAAGAGTATTCTATTCTATTCTAAAGCTTAAATCACTTGAGATGCGAATCAAAGTTTGCAATTAGCAGTATTGCACTTTATGTGTGCCGGTTACCTAGAACAAAAGTCCCTTATCCAACATCCTTGAATATTATATGCGGAACTTAGAATATTCCTTTATTTGGTATAGGTACACACCTCCACGTGCTTGCTTCAATGAGCATCATGTTCCTTTCATGTTTGAATCTGGACATGGCTCAGGCACGGAACAGCCGATCGATTCTGTAAAAAGTTCACCGTGAAAAGTTACATGAAGCGACCTGTCAATAGTGTTTTATACTATCGACAGCTCTTAGAGTGAGCTGTCGATAGTACAAAACAGAGAGAGCTCGCTTCAGCTTTACTAGTATTAGTTGGAGTAACAAAGCAGCATTGAAATGACAGCTCTCCTACACAAATGGTTGCAGAATTGCTCTCAATTATGTAACACACGTTCTACCGCAATCATTGGGATTTTAAAAAATGAATTCCGGTCTTCTTTTTCGTTATCGATATGAAAAATGTTTGGTAATTAATTTTTAATACTTCAATTTATATGATTCTATTAAAAGTTATAATTCTACTAGTAATATCATAAACGTGAGAATTTTCAGTGATGGATGGACGTTTGTTTCTCTTTTATGCAAAAATGTTATTGTTATTGTTGTTACCCGATGCTAGATGTATTGTATTGTGTGTCAAGTCTGTGCTAAATAAATGTATTTTCTTTCTTTCTTCTTTCTTTCTTTCAAAACTACAGAACCCGGATTAACTAAAATTGGGTTTTATCCTAAAAAATAAATTAATGTCCATCAGATAGATTTATAAAAAATATTGAACACTTATTTTTTATTTCATTTAAATACTTAGGAAGATATATTGATTTGAAATGTCGAATGACGTCACGCCGTGGTACAATATATAACACGCCGTTACGTAATTAGCCCCCACTCCGGAACTTTAATACGCTATATCTCAGTAGTTTTTGGTAATTTAGAGAAAATAATAAATACGGGTGATCGAAACTTATGTATGTGCGTGAAACCACGGGGCGCAGATGGGAAAGATATAAAATCATTATTAAAAAAAAACAGCTATACTTCTACTACTACTAGCCCTTTGGATCCCGCCGGGTTATCAACATGTCTCCTGTATGATACCTATTCAAACCATCAAACCACGAGTCAGTAACAAATTTTATTTAATACAAATAATAATTCTAAAGCCTTTTACTGCAATAGACTACACTACAGCTTCATTTAGTTTGCAGTTATGACGTAATTTCATGCTCTCCTCAAAGTGTGTCCAAGTAAACATCAAAGTCGTAACTCGTGAGGGCTAAGCACAAATAAGCAGGGCACCGCAAAGACGGAACTATTTCAATAAGCATTTTCGATTAAACCTAAGGTTGCAACATAAAACATTACTAAGTCCTCTGAGAGAACAAAGCTTAGTAAACATTGGCCTACTGCGGTTGCAGTTTCCCTCTCGTAGAGAGGAGGTCGGTTTCCCAATAGTGGGAATATTATATGCTGATTATGTTATGCTATGCTATGCTGTTTCATTAAATTAAAACCCTAACGTGAAGTTGATGACAGAATTAGATCATTCACCTAGGGGATAAAGCAATGTCTTAAGTCACGGGTGTTATTTTGAATTTCGAATGCAACATAGGATTCATAGGGCTCCAGGGCCCATAGGCCCTACACATTGAGGTCATTTCAGGCATTAGAAATGATTTTGTAGTCTGTGCTATATGTCACCATATTTATATCAACAGTAGTCATAAATCGATGTTTGTAAATAATGACGTTATTTTACTCATATTCTTTAATATTAAAGTGTTTGCTTGAATCAACTTACTTTATTCAAACAACCTATTTATAGTATTGATGTTAAAAACCTGCATTATTGATATGTCGCATAGCCGGTGTTGGCTTTGATTGATTGGTGATTTTTCTAAGAGAAATTTGGAAAAGCGAGAGAAGCGACCTCGAATATTTTGGCGCCTCGAATAGGTTAGGTTTTTCTTTTACTAATTTATACCTTTTAAGGAGTTGCTTTCTCAAATTATGCAAGAAAGTTTATAAATAAAGAGTAACTAAGATGCGAGAACAAGCGACGCAAGCTTGAAGGTTTTTAGCACCCCGTCTGGGAGAGATTCGATTTCTTTTGTATTTTTTTATAAAAATATTAATAGCTTTGAAGACTTAAGTAGAAGAGCTGCAGAAATAAGACAAGCTATGATGCAAAAGTAAGCGAAGCGGAATTTTATAGCACTAATTCCTTTCTCTCCTCCGGGTGCTATGTTATGAAAACGGGCCCCTTCAAAGCGGGGGACTATGGAATTTGCTATGCAGCCGTGTCCACACGCCACCATACAGGCGAGTTGTCTAATCGGGACAGATTTGGGGTCTCTAGGTTGACTTACCCCCTAAGCCCTTACCGCCTAGTAAGGAACAGGCCTGAGTCGACGGCGCGTTGTGTTTTATGCGCGCCTCAAAGATACGTCAGCACATCGTGACGGGGTCCCCGAAGACCGATGCCTCCTGAGTCAGGGTTGCGCGTTGGTTAAAAAAGAAATCGTGGCCCTGGCGCATAGGCAAGTGAAGAAACACGGTGGGATTCCCATCCCAACAAAAAAAACCTGCATAAATGTGGAGTTCCTTTTTTTACAAAACGTTGCTTCACACTAGGATTTTTCTTGTATCATGCTCGCCTTAACAAACATTTAAACTCAAATACACAGCCAACACAACAGCCCCAGCAGCAGCAGTTGTAGCGCTAACAATTATACAGAGGGGTGCTGACAATACGACAATAAATTAAACATCGTGTACCTCAACACATTCTTAGTCTACCCATAAAAAATCATATAAATATGTCCATTAGTTTAGTCACAGGAAATTATTTTTCATTTTTCACATTTTCTACATGATGTAAGTACATGTTGATACGGAAGCGCTTACAGGTTGATGACCGCCGCACTAAACCGCGTACTAAACTTTAATAATAATGGCGCGAAAAAATTGGACGATACAGGAACGCGCTGTCGCCCATCGGAGGTCATTGAACCAATATTTTAAAAGATGTTCTGTTCCGTTTGCAATTTTATGCGATTTAGTTTGTTTGAAATTTTCATTTTTTTATTTTTGATGCTAAGTTTTTTTCTATGGTTTAGGATTATTCCTATGAACCAGCATGGTCTGTGTTTTCATTTATTGTCGTATTGTCAGCACCACTCTGTATATCAAATAGGAGATAACGTTATTGGGCCTTTTTTAAGGTTTGTAGCTTTATAGCTTAAGACATTTATTCCACAAAAACAGAATACAATTATTCACTTAGAATGAGAAACACTGGTTACAAATATAAAGGTTTCTTGAAATGACAATCAGAACGGCAAATTTAAAGTTAGTCAAGTATGGTATTGTTAGACTTATGTTAGTTAAATAAGATAATTAATGAGATGATAAAAAATAAAGTAGATCGAAAAGTTAGAGAGTCCAGAGTTTGTGAAATATTTGTTTATTAGGATTAGGAACATCCCTAAAAAATGAATACGAATATTTTGCCTCCTGTAAAAAATAGAGAAAATATCAAGACTAATCAATCCATATTTTCAAAAGATCACTCGTCACATAAGAATTTGAAAAGAAAGGAAGTACATTTATTCAGCACAGACTTAAAGACACACAAATACATCTAGCATAAACAAATATCAGATCAATAAAAAATAATTAAAAATAAAAATCAAATAGAAAGTAAAAACCCCGATGTAAAACATAGCAGCAAAGTGTGCCTCGCGGCTGCACCCAAAAGGTCCAATTGAGCAAAAAATTACAGACAACTAGTGCCTGACGCTGGTTGCCAACTGAACCTGATGTGAGGTGACGGATGTAAATCAGTTCTTATCTAACCTTAGCTATCCTTAATACTATTATAAATCGGAAAGTGAGTTTGTTTTTTTGTTTGTTCCGCTTTTACGCCATAACTACTGAACCAATTGCTTAGAAATTTTGCTTTAGCTAGAAGTTCGGTTTAAATAATAGAGTACTATTTATCCCGGAAAAAAAAAAATGATTTTCCCGAGGGAAATCTAAAAAGCGCGACATAACTAAATTCCACGGCGAAGCCGCGGGCGGAAAGCTAGTTAATATAATATTTCGTAAAATTAATGTCTATATTTGTACCAGAGCAACGGCATGAGTTCTACAATTGCCTTCACCATGCGGCGCAAAAACACTGGTGCCGTTTGGTGTGGCTTGCGCCTTAGAGGCCATATAGCCTGGGGCCCAAACATAAACTATTGATAAAACGGAAAGGGTGCCTACAGGCCGCGAGCGCCACCAGCGCCGCCGGCGGCCACGACATTGTATTAGGACCGTCTATTGTATGTTCAGTACACACTAATAATTCTCCAATAACCTACCTGCTCACTATATTTTTAATACTATCTACAATACGCACAATTGTTATGGCGGTATGAACGTTTCCTTTAGGAAATTGGCTTTCTATTTTGAAAGGAAAACGAAATAATGTGCCTTCTGTATGTTTGAATGACTGTCTAAGCTTCATCATCATCAACCTTTTTATCGTGCCACTGCTGGGCATAGATCTCCGCCTTAAGGCGATTAGTAACGACGATGACCTTGCGCATCTGGGCGGGGCTAGGCAAAAACCCCCGGGCACCCCGCATCATATTTACGTGCACATTTCCTACTCGCTTGCTTCGAGCGCGGACGGCTCGCAACAAACGTAGAATGCCATACCATGTCTATAAAGTATATTATTCTGTCTAAAAAGTACCTAATATAGAATTACGTGGTATCAAAACTCATGCCCTAAAGTGAAACATATTAGGTAGTTACTTTTATTATGTTGTTTTCGATACTGCGTTGCAGGGATTTTTTTATTTAAAAAAGGGAAAACAAATATTAATTTATAAAAATGATTAATGCAAAATGGGAACCGGTTTATTCTTTTTTATTTATAGTTATTATTTAGCATTTAGCGTTTTTGGTATAATTCCCATTGATACTTACCAGGACTTAAAAAAAATCCCGGAAACTCCATCATCTAAATAAAACTCACAGGTCAGACTTAAATAGGTGCATTTTATTTAGAATACATATTGTTTAAAAATTTAGCTGACCATATTTTAGGTAATGAACACCTGAGACTAATGAACTTAAAGAATGAAAAAAAGAAATTGTTTTGATTTACCTACTAGAAAAAAAATTGGGGAAATTTAATCAAGTTTCATACGGATTAAATTACAAGTATCAATTATATATTTTTTAAGGGAAGGAAAATATTATTGTTTTGGACTTAGCAAAAACTTGACGATTTTTTTTTGAGATGTTCTTAATTTTTATTGGAGGAATGAACAGAGTGTGGCCTTAGAAATAGGGCATGCAATTAGCGTAATTTTTGTTTTACCGGTAAAAAACGGTAATTGAAATATTTTTACCGGTAAACCGGTAAAAACGATAAATTTATATATTTTTTTCAAAAATATTATTAATGTGATTAGGTAATCTTAAAGCAGAAAATAAATAAGTATACCAGGTAGGGGTCGCAATACCCAACCATTTAAGCAAAACCGGTATTTTCGGTATTGGCTCCAGACCAATACCGATAATCCGGTATTTTCGATATTTTCGGGATTAAGCAAAAGTTAGCAAATGTAGTATAATAAAGTTAGGCTAGGTTAAGGAGGAATACTTAGTAAGTAGTTACCTAAGCGCAGAATGAAATAATAAGAAAAAAGCCGTGTGTGGATAACAAAAACAAACCACAACACCAACAAAACACGCAATGACGTGAAAATAGTTGAAATAGAAATTTTGGTACTTGTCGGTCGCAACTAAGTCCAACTCACGTGCACCGTTCGCGCCACACCATAGGCTAGTTCGATAATCATTGCGCGGGAAGATCGGGTATCGCCGTTTTTTTTTTATAATAGTTATAATCTAGTGCTTTACCGCAATCCCGCCTGATGGTAAGCAGTGGTGCAATCGTTGAAGGTAAAGCGCGGTAGTTTATTAAGAGCCTATTCAATATAACCTAGGAGACACTTAAATTGTAGTTAGACTGAAATACCGCCGCTTGAAAATTGTTTCTGTCCGTCGATGTACGCGGTATAAAAGACGAGGCCAAACGCTTCGTCCGGATTGTAGAGGGGTGAACAACATAAGCGTGGATACTCGCCGTACGACGAGTTGTCCGATGATGGAACGGAGAAGAGGAATTAAATCATGCAATGCCCTCGTGCACTCTCCAAAATGCATCCTATAGATTATAGAACACCGACAGGCTGGCCACTCTTAGCTTGTACTCCAGGCTTAGGAGACCGTTTTGAACCAAATCTTGGTCACCAATTAGCCTCTTCGTATGTCTCTTCACTGAATCCAAAGTTTCCAGGTGGCATTTTGCAGCATCAGCCAACAAATGCGGCAGTACTCCACACCACGTAAACGCACCTGCGCCAAGATGAACGGGCTCTTTTTGGCGGTGAATAGACGCTTGTGTTTTGGCAGGCATTGAATGCCACAAGATTGGCTTCGCCCCATTCGGAGACTGCCTGTAGTGCAACATTCGTATGCTCTACCATAGCCTCTTTCGGACCGGATTGCTTCCTTACCAGCCCCACCCAGCAGATATCTGCTCTCCACAACTGTACCGTCATCTGCATACTCATAGATACCGGGCATCAGCAGATCGTTTATATACAGCAGGAACAGAGATGCAAGAGAACAGACCCCTGAGGAACACCGGCATTAGTCGACATGAGCTCCGATGAGCACCCGTCGACGGCGACTCGGAGGGACCATTCAGTCAGGATGTCTTTTACTGGGTAGTCAGGTCAGGAGAAATTCCGTATGCTGGAAGCTTACTCAAAAGGCGAGCGTACCGTAGCCGGTCGAAGGCCTTCGAGACATCTAGGGAGATGGCAATCGTTCCCGCATTTTTCTCGAGGGCCTCACCTCACAAGTGTGTGTCATACACTAGTAGTTCCCCAGTTGAGCGACTGCGGCGAAACCTGTACTGTTGGTCACTGAGGAAATCGATACCTTCCAGATATGTCAAGAGGCGACAGTTCAATACACGCTCCATAATTTAGCAGGGTATGGAGGTTATTGAAATCTGTTGACAGTTGGAAGGATCGGCACGACTTTCGTTTCTGGGCTCGGTCTGCACGTTGGCAAGCTTCCAATACTTGGGCACTACACCAGTTCTAAATGAGAATCGATACAAGCGCGTCAATACAGGAGACAACTCGGGCGCACAATCGCTAACACGCCTTGAGAACAATCGCTGGTATGCCATCTAGTCCACTACCCTTATTCACGTCCAGACGACACAGTACTCTCAGAACCTCCTTGTTTCTAATGCGAAACTCGGGCATTGAAGTGGCGCAGTGAAGAAAATTCAAGGAGTAGCACTACTAGAGTATCAAGACGTGAATTGTAAGCAAAGAGAGATGCAAAGAGACCTGCTTTCTTTCTCGCCGTAATAGTCAGAGTTCTATCGGGCTTAACCAGCGAAGGCGTGTGATTTGCGCGCACGTATTTTGAATTAGATAGAGCATAACTTTATCTCTTTGTATTTATTTTACTAAAACCGAAAATACCGAATATCCCGGTTTTTGTAAAATGAATACCGGTATTAATAAGACCTAAATTTGGCCCGGTATTCCGGTATTTTCGAAATTCGGTATACCGGTTTGCGACCCCTAATACCAGGTACAATGGTAGTGAACATGTTACATATTGCTTAAAATGAGCATACAAACACAATTTTTAAAACCATGACCTTTCATTTGGCGCAGTCAAGCGTAAATTTTCATTTTCAAAACGCGGCCAGCCAACAGATGCTGGTAAATCTACATCATGCCGGTGGAGAACCCGGAAATAACCTCAATGTAGCTTGCTAAACCTCCATGCGATCTTTAGTGTCAAGTAGGTATACTGGCTTGCACCAGTTCTTTTTAGCCAATGCAAGGAGAGCGGAGTGAGTCCCTTGTCAACCGCGCCCACATCTCGATGCATTCCCACGTCGGTTTTTAGGAAATATTCCCTGCATATCTCGCGATTGTGGAGGGTCTTAACATTTAAAAAGCTTCAACTTTCACTTTTTCGCGGGGTATACACTAATACAGCCTCATAACCGATGTCAGTGGGTGATGCAATTGAATTGTAGTCAGCACCGTACGGACCCTCCTATCCAGGGTGTTGACCGAGTCCATTTTAGTATGCTGAAAGAGTACATAAAATCGGGATGATCCAACCGTTGAAGGCTCGTACCTTATTTCCGCTTAATAGAAGACTATTTATTACTTTTTTCAGCGATGCGAAGATGGATATGAGATGCGAAACGTTTCTTCAGCGATTGCTTCATACCAGTAACATTGATACGTTGGGTATCAATGTTACTGGTATAAAGCATTCGACGGTTTCAGACGCAGAGAGCGCTCTAAGGTTTACGGAACGTGAGTTGGGTTCCCATGGATGCCGCAATCTCTCCTCGCTTTACATGCATGACCCACATTTATCCACACAAAATTCCATCCTGATAACGCTATTGAAAGTTTCAGTAATTTTCAGTAGCTCCTTCAGTTGAAATTTGTGGGGAGCAATGAATTTTAAGTCACTCATGTAAAGGAGGTGCGATATAACCTGATCACCTCTCCTCAGCCGATAGTCTAGACGTGTATTCTCCAGCAGTGTACTTAGAGGATTCAAGGCTAAGCAAAACCAAAGTGGACTCAAAGTATCGCCCTGGAATAGACCTGGCTCGGATCGCTATTCCTATGAATATCTCGATATCCAGGATAGCGAAGGACCGTCCTCCATTAGCAATACACGTCATCAAGATGGTGTGCAGAGTTGCATCAACTTTATAGAACTCCATCACCCGCATGAGCCTTGTATGTGGCACCAAGTCATAATAGGCCTTATTATATAATAATAATAATAATTATAATAAGGGGGGTAAGTAGGTAAGTGTTATAATAATAATTATTATTATTCATTTATTTCTCCTCACAATGTTTTGTTTATAGCTAAAACCGTACAATTACTCAGTCTAGTATTTGTTACATATGTGAGGAGCTGGTGTGCGTGAAAGGCAATATAAAAAAATACTATTCAACATGTCGATAGATCTTTTTGGGAACGACGAACTTGTTGGGTAATGGCCATGTTATTAAGGAGTAGCTCCTTAGTACCGCGGGAGCTGCTCCTACATCCATTTTGAGAGGCAGACATGATGAGTTGCTGTCAATATGTTTGTTAATTTTAACTTTAAAATTGGATGTAAGAACTATAAAGATAGTCGGTAAACAAGTGATGGGCCTATAATTTTTGGGTTCCGCAGTGCTACCTGATTTACGGAGCAGGTGGGTTCCTCTAGTTGTTAGGAACTGACTACTGAGGTAGCGAACCAGACTCAAGCGAGCGTGCAACCTTGAAAACCATTTGATCCAAAAAAGCGACAGGCACAAAACAGATACTGCGCCAGAATGAACACATGGCATCGTCATCCAGTAGGTAAGTGTCAGCCACCTTGGTCTGGTCGATAAACCCACCTTTCATTGTTTTAGAAAGTGCGATTCTGGGTGTACCGTACATTTTCTGCTTCAGGAAGTCGATGTGCTCCCTGACACGGGTCGTATAATCCTATAGGTTGGTATTTGTACCTGAAAATACCCGCCTTACAAAGCGTATCACTCTAGGACGAGTATCACATTCCCTGAAGCAGATTAGTTTACCGATAAGTGTTCTGGCCCCACCAATACGGTATTCAATCCTGCACTGCCAAGCTAGTAAGACTGGTTACGTTCGTCTAGCTCTGGAGTCATTGGAAAATTTGACATTGAGTTCGATAGTCGTTGTACAGTACAGTTATACAAACTAATGAATGACACGAATCGTCACAAACGCTTACGTCAAAGCTACTTATCATCATCAATCCCAGTTGCATCCGAAATATTTCATAATTAGAGATCTTCCACCGCTTTACCGGTCCAACTGCTGATATGGCTAAACTTCGACATTTTCCGTGAAGCGACTGCCGTCTGACCTCCACAACCCGAAGGCGACATCGAAGCATTGCAACTAGACCAATTGTTGGACTTTTTGAGGGCTCCAACAACCCGTAACGACTGCCACTAGATGTTCGTTTGGCAACCGGGACCAACGGCTTAACGTGCTTTCCGAGGCACGACCAGACCAATGCAAATATTCATATTCATGCATACAAATACTTGCACTGTGCGGGGATCGAACCCGCGCCACCTTGCGCAGCGGCCGCGTCCGCTACCGCTACGCCACGGAGGCTGTCATACGCCACGCTACGACGGCTGGTTTACGTCAAAGCTACTGTCAAGTGTCAAACATTACATATAATGGAAAGTTTGACGTTTGCGTGAATAAATGAACAACGTTGCCCAAAAACATAAAACCGGTAAATTACCGGTTTTATATTTTTTTACCGGTAATTTTATAGTTACGAAAAAAAAAACGAAAGGAGAAAAGGCGTTAAAAATGAAAACCGGTAAACCGGTATTGCATGTCCTACTTAGAAATAACTTTAACCCGAAGGAATCTAGAAGCGCGATATAACCGAATCATACTAATATTATAAATAAGAAAGTGAGTTTGTTTGTTTGTTTGTTCTGCTTTCACACTGTAACTACTGAACCGATTGCTTTGAAATTTTGTAGACGTAAAGTTAGAAATCCGGATTAAATGATAGGGTACTTCTTATCCCGGAAAAATTTGGTGTTCCCGAAGGAAATCTGAAAAGCACGATATAATCGAACCACGCGGGCGAAGCCGCGGGCGGAAAGCTAGTATCAAAATAAAACATCATATAAAATCACGTAAAGCGTTCCAGCGCGGCAATAAATGCAAACATTCAATAATTATACACAAAATCACTAAAAATAGTTCGTTGCACTCGAAGTAGGTACTTAGTGTTACAGCTTGCGCTTCCCGCTCATCTATGAAGCTATACTTAGTTTCATAATTATTTTATATTGATCGTATTGCGTAATTATTTATGTTAATTTAAATTTATTATGATTACTTTAAATTACTTGGGAGGATTTTAAAACCTTAGTTTATTCTAAAATCACACTTGGAAGTACACTTCCGGTCTTTCAGACATTAATTTATTAATTTTAGAATTGTTGATGCAACTTCCGATTACCGCCAACTTTTATTATAAAATCCTATCGAGCATTAGTCTTCCCGCCCATCGGATATTTATTTATTGAATCAAGCATTGTTCAAATAAATAAATCTATACAACTTTCGATAATTTAGGTTAATCCAAATATCTGTACACAATTATTGACAATTACTAGCGTTACTATTAACTTTTTCTTAATTTTATTCAATACCTGATAATTTCCGTTTCCGTTGTCTATTAGTGTTGTGACTATTCGTTAGTGTTTTGACTCAATGGTGTATAAAAGCTACTGATGTATGTACTGTTGATCATTAATTAAACAGACTTGTACTGGATCATACTACGTCGTTATTGTTTTCCACGCTTCTGAAGCATGTCTTTACATTAGTATACAAGGGTGCGCGGAGCAAAAAGTGACACAGCCTCCTCTCACGAGCGCTGGCGCGAGACTGCCGGCCACCCGCGCCCGCGTCCCGCATAGAGCCCCTCTGAACCTCGTAAGGCGGAAACTCGTACGGACACTCATTTTTATTACTTATCTTATTAAATATTTCATCAATTTTAAAATAGAACTATGATTTTATAGTTTTAACAGGTACACGTTACTGCGAGTAAGAATATTTAAAAAAGTCTAAGCGCTTTAAGAGAAATATCGATTTAAAAGTTAAAAAACGCCGTGTAGAAATATTTTTTTTTTGACGTAAATATAGGCCGTATAGAAAATAATAAACAATGAATATGTTGTGCTTGAATCTATGATTATAATATATTTTTTTCAAAATTTTTGATCCAGGCATTCTGGAGTAATAAACTTTGAAAGATGAGCGTTTTTGGCCGCTCGAGGGTATCTATCACCTTAATGTCCAGGTTTCCTCAAGATGTATTCCTTCACCTTGTAAACGTACGCACTTGTAAATGTATGTTCTAAGTATATCTTGGACACCAATGACCAAGGAGAAGGTTAGACCTTCTCCTTGGTCATTGGTGTCCATTCATTGTGATATAAATTATCTACCGAAACCCCGTTCACGTGATAGGTATGGTATATCCGGTATATCTAAAGGAGATGTTTCATTTTGGGGCACCACTATGTACGCTATATGTATAGATAAAAAGGAAAAATATAGGATTTTCATAAAAATACTACTAAATTAATTTGAATAAAAATACAAGTATACAGTATGTTAAATAACAGAGGGCGTCCCCTTAAACTCGTTAATATATATCATTAATAGATTAAAATAAAAATATGCCGTCTTTCATGTTTGCGTGTACAGTGTGTTTCTTTTACATGTCAATTTAAAATTTTTATTGAATATTTTCTTATTGGAAAAAATTTTAAAACTTTAAAAAAAAATTTAAAACGTTGTTAGTTAACATACTGTATATAATTAATTATTTGAAATGTATAAAAATATATATAATTAATTATTTAAGTGAGATAACCCTTTATTAAGGTCGCCATGACACATTTTATGACGTTTGATTGGCGACTTTGATTTGAGTTGATTGCAAGGAATTTCTATCTAATCTGGAATGTGAACTATCGATCAAAACGCGGTCCGAGGGAGATAGCTTCACAGTAGCCCTCTGTCCTTGTTGTGTAAGGTGACTATTATAATGGAATTTACAAGGAATGTACGTAAATTTTTTTTTTCACTTATATTACCTGAGTTTTAATGAACATTTAGGCATGGATGCGAACTTTTTAATTTCATTATTGAATTTTAAAAATGGATGAATAAATTGATGATGTACGGACGACAGCAGGTCAATCTATCCGAAACTGTACCTTTAGATAAATAAAATATCTACAAGAAAGCAGATTTTAATGTCATTGTAAATACCCAATAAAAGTCACTTACTTATTATGCACACAATGACTAAGTGCACATTTATTAATTACTCCGAAATTTATGGTCACCCTACATACAAACAAAATAACTTGTATATGATTACCGCAAAAACCTTACTTAAAGAATAATATTCCGCATCCAGAGTATGTCTCACTATTGCAGACATTAATGGCACCCTTTTTTACCATCTTTTTTCTAATCGAAATTGTTGGTTTCAAACAAAATTACAAAAAATAAATACGGGTAACACTTAGAAAGAGACAGACGGCTACTGGAACGCTTTCTCCCTCGGACCGTGTTCTCTTCAAATAAAGTTTTATTTCCGATCGACCTTATTGCTGTTGCGATAGAGTCTTCTTTTAAATAAGAGACGTATGCAAGTTGACATTCCAGTTTAGATAGAAATTCCTTGGTTGATTGTGTTTATTTAATGGGCCGTATGTTCGGAATTCACATTTAGTTTTTTTCGCAGTCAGGTAGATATTATAGATACGACAGCCTTAGATATATGATACGTAAATGAAATGTCACTGTCAAAATCTTATTTCGCTTATTGCTGACCACCATATTTATTAGTAGTTGTGTTGCACTCCTTGGCCGAGTTAAATTGAATCTGTATAAAAACTAAGCCAAAATATGGAAATTAACATAAACAGTTAACTATAGCGTAACTATACCTAGCATTAAGTTTACAATGTGCTGGCCCAGGCTCCATATATTTCTGAAACATCTTTTATAAATTAAAATAAATTGATCTTTTTTGGAGGGTAAACGATTGCCGGTAAAATTGTTGACAAAATCCATTTTCTTTAGTATTAGGTATTGTGTTTAGTTTTAGAAAACCACTAGTTTTCCGCCCGCAGCTTCGCCCGCATAGTATTCGGTTATATCGTGCTCAGATTTCCTTCGGGAAAATCATTTTTTTTTCAATAAAAGGTAGCCTATGTCCTTTCTCAGGGTCTGAAGATTGTCTGTGCCAAATTTCATTAAAATCGGTTGAGAGGTTTAAGCGGGAAAGCGTTACAGACAGGCAGAGTTACTTTCGCATTTATAATATTAGTATGGATTTGTAAAGTTTACAAAAAAGGAACCCATCTATTTAATGTGACAAAAAACTTCACGTTTAGGTATTATATTTGTTTAATTTGAGTTATTGTTGGAGTAAACGCGTTGGTGAGTAAAAAGTTTTGTTATTCTCCCTTCATATATAGGTGTACTAGCGACCCGCCCGCGGCTTCGCCCGCGTGTAGTTCGGTTATATCGCGCTTTTTAGATTTCCCTCGGGAATATCAATTTTTTCCGGGATAAAAAGTACCCTATTATTTAATCCGAACTTCTAACTTTACGTCTGCAAAATTTCAAAGTAATCGGTTCAGTAGTTACGGCGTGAAAGCGGAACAAATAAACAAACAAACAAACTCACTTTCCCATTCATAACATTATACAGTATGTTAAATAACAGAGGGCGTTCCCTTAAACTCGTTAATATATATCATTAATAGATTAAAATAAAAATATCAGCATAGAAAAATAAGCATAAAAAAATCCGAAAAAAAAAATCTAATTGGAAATAAATTTGAAACCTCCTGTTTTAAATCAAAATAGTAGTCGTCATGTATAAATAAATTGCGACGTTGCCGTCTTTCATGTTCGCGTGTACAGTGTGTTTCTTTTACATGTCAATTTAAAATTTTTATTGAATATTTTCTTATTGGAAAAAATTTTAAAACATTTTGTTTTCGAATGGAAATATTTTTTTTAGCATGTATGTATGCTATACTACTTCGGGTTAACGGGAACGCCCTCTGTTAGTTAACATACTGTATATTATTTTTATAGTTAGGTAAGGATGTGAGGAGTTATGATACAAAAGTTATATACATCCACTATTCTATACAAGTAATTTGTCGATCTGAATAGATAGATGTGCTGCTGAACTTGGGAGTTTGTTGCCCTGCTTCTTCGTCCCAGCGAATGCACTACTTAATGGTGAAGGGCGGAAGGGAAAGGTGGAAAGATTTTGGAGGAATCTCTTATGGAATTTTGACGCTTGCCAATTTCCTGATTAAAATAAATAACTTCTGGTTGATATTGATACAATCTGGATCCTTGCTAATATTATAAATACAAAAGTGAGTTGTTTGTTCCGCTTGCATGCCTACAGTAATAAACAGGTTGGGATGAAATTTGGCTCACAAATTGATTATAACCAGGAATAACACATAGTTTAGTTTTATTCTGATAATAATAATATTTAATTCGTAATATTTAATTCCCACGGAATTAAATATTACGCGGGTGAAACCGCGGGGTGCAGCTAGCACTATCATAACTGTTACATCTATAGTCATAGAAATAATCATTGCAAAGTGTAAAACAAGTTTAAAAAACAAAAATTAAAAAAAATCTGATACACGCATCAGATTTTTTAATTTTTGTTTTTAAACTTGTTTTACACTTTTAATTTCTCCTGTATCGTGGGTGCGTTTACAAACATATAAAGTAACATACACAAACGGGCAGACTCGGAACAAGTAATTGTAGGCCATACAAATATTTGTTTCGTGCGGGAATCGAACCCGAGACACACAGCGCAGCAGTCAATCGCACAGCCACTGCGTCAGTCGTGTCGACTCCTGTATCGTGGGTGCATTTACAAACTATGAAACTCATATACACAAACAACCAGACCCAGAGTAACATCCAGTAGGTCATACAAATATTCGTATAAATTTCAATAGGGAATCGAAAACGCGACACGGAGCGCAGCAGTCGAAGGCTAAGTCATAAGCCGTGGCGTCAAACGTGGCGTCAAGGATTACGTTCACACAGTACCAAGCTAAGGCGAATTGTTTAATCCATACATTGCCTTTTGAAGCTTGAAAACTTTTCAAAAAGGATGTCTTTGGAAACAAAACTTTCAGGTGCGCACGTCTAAATGTCCTCTTTCAAATAGGCTCAGTGCTCTTTCATATAAACAACCAGACAGGTTGTCCCAGTACAGGCTCCAGTTTCCACTACATCGTTATATCATATATACTTAATTTTGTGTCAAAATTATGTTTAACTAGCTTTCCGCCCGCGGCTCCGCCCGCGTGGAGTTCGGTTATATCGCGCTTTTTAGATTTCCCTCGGGAACATCAAATTTTTCCGGTATAAAAAGTAGCCTATGTTCTTTCTCAGGGTCTAAAGATTGTCTGTGCCAAATTTCATCAAAATCGGTTGAGAGGTTTAAGCGGGAAAGCGTAACAGACAGACAGACAGACAGATAGACGGACAGACAGACAGACAGAGTTACTTTCGCATTTATAATATTAGTATGGATTATGTGGTGGAAAAAATAAACGTTTATTATTATTATTATTATATAAGCTGTTTCAGGGTGACATTATACAGACCGGCACTTTTAACATCTCACTGATAGATGTCCACTCCCAGTTGTACACTTAGTACAGTATAAGTCAAATAGTCCCTTGGTGTTAGTATCGCATAACCGGAGAAAAGATATTCAATTCCAATTTTTTGGAAAACCCCTTGGCAACCAATCGCGCATTATACTGCTCTTCACACGTGTATGTTTTATTTTATATTTTCCAGTAATTCTGGAGTCCCACGCATTAGTTCTATCACTGCATTCATTTTTACGTAGGTTGGCCCAACAAAGTTTTAATTCAGGTTATTCTGTTCGCGCACCTCGCCCCAGGGCAGTAATTACAGTTGGAATAGAAGAGTCGGCCTACCCTGGGGCCAGCCGCTGGCACACTGCCGCCCTTTGTACAACTTCTAACTAAAAAATGAAAATAACTCATATATAAGACGAGATAAATTCGTCAACATAATTTTGTAAACGAGCCAACTAGGACCCTTTTCGAGGTGTTTGCAAAATAATAGTTTGGGTAATTCAAGTCATCATCCCAGCGTTAATCCCAGTCGCATCCGAAGCCTTTTCAGCTTTGGAGGCTGGGGTCCGCTTTACCAGTCCAATTGCTGATATGGCTAAACTTCGACATTTTCCGTGAAGCGACTGCCGTCTGACCTCCACAATCCGAAGGCGACATCGAAGCATTACAGTTATACCAATTGTTGGACTTTTAAGGGCTCCAACGACCCGTAACGACTGCCACTAGATGTTCGTATGGCAACCGGGACCAACGGCTTAACGTGCTTTCCGAGGCACGACCAGACCAGAGCAAAATATTCATATTCATGCATACAAATACTTGCACTGTGCGGGGATCGAACCCGCGCCACCTTGCGCAGCGGCCGCGTCCGCTACCGCTACGCCACGGAGGCTGTCAGTTTGGGTAATTCAAGTATTGTTAAAAAATTGTAGCTCGAGATACGTGTGTGTAGTCAAAGATGTGGATCCTGTAATATACAGGCAAGCTTACACCTAAATTCGGCCTAGGCAGATAATTTATTTAGTACTCTCTACTTAGGTACAGCTTAAATTAGCCCATTCCAAATATTGTTTTAAATGTTGTTAATATTGTTTGGCAAATATTGTTTTTACTAAATGTGTTGGAACGGGCTAATTTACAAAAGAAAAAACAACGAAGGTATCTTTCCAATTTTTTTTATACAGTATGTTAACTAACAGAGGGCGTTCCCGTTAACCCGAAATAGTATAGCATACATACATGCTAAAAAAAATATTTCCATTCGAAAACAAAATGTTTTAAAATTTTTTCCAATAAGAAAATATTTAATAAAAATTTTAAATTGACATGTAAAAGAAACACACTGTACACGCGAACATGAAAGACGGCAACGTCGCAATTTATTTATACATGACGACTACTATTTTGATTTAAAACAGGAGGTTTCAAATTTATTTCCAATTAGAATTTTTTTTTATTCGGTTTTTTTTATGCTTATTTTTTATGCTGATATTTTTATTTTAATCTATTAATGATATATATTAACGAGTTTAAGGGAACGCCCTCTGTTATTTAACATACTGTATATTTATAAACTAGTGCTTGACTGCAATCCCGCCGATAGTTAGCAGTGTTGCAATTATTGATGGTAAAGCGCGCTAGTTTATTAAGAGCCTATTCAGTAAAAAAAAAAAGTGAGTGAAGGAAGACGGCAGTGGAGCGAGGTGTTGCAATGTTAAAACCAACAGCACGACCAACGATGCTGCGCCAGAGGGAGATTGATCTGGCGGACCTCTACGACCAAACTCCCGACATAACAACGTTTGGTGCATCGTAAACGGTACACTTCGCAACACAACTGCTCCGACCCGTCCTCCGTACAGCGAAATATAATATAACCTACGAGTAGGACCTAACAGTTGATTCTGGGATAAGCTCTTCATTTCTTTTTTTCAAGGTGAGATTCAACCTCAACCCTTGATCAATGGTCTCTGTGGAACAGATACCACAATTTTGCCAACAACACGTGTAACAAATTATAGAAATTCTTTGAAAATTTTATTTCACAATAATGGCGGATATCGCCAATGGCAGTTGAATAAGACGGCCACGATGTGGCCACTATGCAGCGATATTTCAATGTTCTATAAGAATGTGTTTAATAATAATAGAGTAAATTTGACATTTTTATTAAGTTAATTACATGATTCAATAACATAATTAGTACTGAAATTCTTATTATTAATTGATAAATAAAAATATAATATTATTTAAAACTAAATTATGAATACATTAAAGCTAAAAAGACATAAAATACAAACTAACTAAAAATTAAATTTAAAGTATATAAAAAATTGAACACAGATCGCTGCGATCACCAGGCAGGGTGCCCAAAAGGCTGGTCGCGTTCCCACGTTGAATCGCCAAACTCAACCTTTATGAATTATTTACTGAATGCGCTTTTTTACTGCATAAATCACGCGCTTTTTAGTAAACGACACTATAAATAATTTTAAAAGTCCAATGAAAAAAGCGCGTGACACTCATCTTAGCTTTCCCGTCAAAAAAACTCGAGAAAATCTCATAGTGAAAAGTTTGGTGAACTGATCTTAGACTGAGCTGTCGATAGTGTTAATAATAATAGCATTAATTGGAATGATAATTGAGCCCATGCTCATTTTACTCAAGCATTCAAAGTGACATCGTTACAGAATCGCACTGTTGGTAGGGACGACAGCAGGTCAAGCTACCCGAAACTGTCAAATATATTCAACATTGAGCTTTAATGCTTTCGTGATAAAGTTGAAAATCTAATAAAGAAATCTGACAGATTGTAGTAGCTTGATATGCTGCCGTCTGTACATACATGGGTCGTATCTTGACATCGCGTTTTAATCAATCTTTAAAGTTCCCCTTGCTGGTACGTACTTCCTCACTTCAAGAAGACGTACAGTCAAGACCAAAAGTCGAGTTACAATCTTACATAACTATGGCCCAGCAATACTAGTTGTAGTTACGACCTTCTTCTATAATAAAGTTTGATACACACTCATACACTTTGACAACTTGCTGCCCGCTTATGATTGTGAGGTACTACTTACTAATTTCAATGCTCACAGTAAGTGTTTAAATGGCCTAGCGGTTCTCGCCTTGATAGGCGTTCAAGGTGGTTCGAGTTCAAATCTAATAACTTACAAAATATTTTTTAAATGTTTATTGGTGAGTTATGAATGCTGACAACAAAAATATGTAAAAATACCGATCCGCAACTTAACGATGATACTTTATTTTAAGATTTTTTCTATATTAGAGTCATTAAAAAGATGACGGTAGATTTGAAACAAACTGAACAAAAAATATTCCACTACCTACAATAACTATTATTAACTACAATAACTCAAATAATATTACTTAGCTGTTGTTGGTTGGTGAACATATAGTTACGAGTTCGTGTTAATAAATATGCAGGCATATGCAGCAATATATCTCAAATATCATACTATGAAACCGGCTTTTGTGTAAGTTATTTTTATTATTATTTGGATAAGTTGCAAACCAATCGCTTGTTGTAAGTGAGTAATAAAATTGTTATTGTTTTAGAGAAATACTGTAAGCCAAAGTCAAGAGGTTGGAGGACAAAGGTGGCTTATGTGTCGAGACAAGTGGAATGAAACAACAATATTTACCATTGAATAAACCTTAAAATTGTAATGTTATGTACATATTCAGATATACTTACACTTATTATTTATACTCATATTCATACTTATATATGTATCATTCATTTCCACGGTCCATAATATGCTTTCCATTATTATGAGGCTCTGTTTTGATCATATTCCACTACACCAGGACTCATTTTTCTGTTTACAGACTCAGTCCTCAACTTTACGCCTAAGTTTCGGCGACTTATTGACCCCTTAGCGTAGGAAGCCGTACCTATGCAGGACTGTATCACTTTTTCCTATCAAACACTGCACTTTTTAATTTAATACCATTTATATTTACATTGTTACAGAACATTTTCATTATTTTGACATTTTTTGACAACATTGTTGATGATGTATCTATGACAACCTTCTCATCAAAATTCTTGTTGGTCTGCTATTTTTATTTTATAATTGTTATTCGAACTCTTTTATGGTAAAATTATTTACCGTTCCTCGTCCATATTTTCGAATATTTTAAATTTCGACCTCCAACCGTTCTCCGAGGTTTCTTTAGAAATCATCGCAGAGCAGTGGTCAGTCGAGCTCTGGCTTCCAAACAAGCCTCTTAAAAGTAGGTCTCCAGTAAACGTTGCCTCGAGAGCCCTTCTAGGGTTTTTCCTGCTGTGCCAGTCTCTATATAACTGGTGCGCCTGGAGCTGCCTGGCCCTTTGCCGCCGGAGCCTTCGACTGCTGCCGGCCTTGTGACGCCGGGGCAGTCCCTCTTCCGTAGCTGCCGCCGGTCCACCAGGGCCGCTCCTCTGTACCTGCCGCCGGTCCACCGGGGCCGTTCTTCCGTTGCTGCCGCCGGTCCACCAGGGCCGCTCCTCTGTAGCTGCCGCCGGTCTACCAGGGCCGCTCCTCTGTAGCTGCCGCCGGTCCACCAGGGCCGTTCTTCGTGTAGCTGCCGCCGGTCCACCAGGGCCGTTCTTCGTGTAGCTGCCGCCGGTCCACCAGGGCCGTTCTTCTGTAGCTGACGCCGGTCCACCAGGGCCGCTCCTCCGTAGCTGCCGCCGGTCCACCAGGGCCGCTCCTCTGCAGCTGCCGCCGGTCCACCAGGGCCGCTCGTCCGTTGCTGTCGCCGGTCCACCAGGGCCGCTCGTCTGTTGCTGTCGCCGGTCCGCCAGGGCCGCTCGTCTGTTGCTGTCGCCGGTCCGCCAGGGCCGCTCCTCCGTAACTGCCGCCGGTCCACCAGGGGCCGCCCTTCACCATCACCCATCAATCATTCATCTACATTATTCATTTTTATACTTCCATCTTGTCTTTTCTGTATACTTAATAAATACTGTCTCCCTCTAAAGTCTTTTTCTTGTCGTTACACGACAGTTTGGCGCCCAACGAAAATTTCCTGCACCCCCTTAACTTCCTAAATTCAAAAGAAACACTTCGTCTAGTGTCGTACATTCTCAGCTCTTTGGTTAAATATTTTGGCTATTCTATCCCTTTCATTTTCTCTTAACACACACATAACTCATTCACTCATATATACTTACTACACCTAACTTAATTTTCTTTTTTTTGCCCTAACAGGAAAACAAGGTATACTTTTACATACTTAACTATCTTTTTCTAACTTACACTTAAATATGTCTCGTCCAATCAAATTTGAACTCTTAAATAAAAACGAGCTTGAATATGAAGTTACAATTAGACTGGAGGAACCAGCAAAAACTGTTATATTATTAAAGAAGCAAATACTTCTGCTAGCTCCCACTACACCATCGGAAGATATTTTAACTTCTCCCATTCCTATAGAGGAGGAGTTAGCTCAGATAGATAGTACTCTGAGTTATTTAAATATTAAAATAGATAATATATTACAGGGTAATTCCAAATACCATCGCTTAATAGAATCTTTTATTAATCATTTATTTTACAGGTTGGAACGTATAGACACAGACTTAAACCCTGACTATAAACTTAATCTAGACACTTTAAAATCAAAATTTGAGACACTTGAAGGAAGTTTCAAGATTTATTGTTCAAATCTAAACTCTATGAATTCTCATTCATATATCACTGCTCCCTCTACCCCTCCTATTCATACTCCTCTCGCCACTCCCTCTCCTCCTCCTATTTCTCCTCGTCTCACTGCTCCCTCTACTCCACCTATTTACCCTCCTTTCACAGCTCCTCTTTCCTCTCCTATTTTAACTTCTCCAAATCATAATTTATTCAAAGATCTGAAACGATATACGTTTAATGGAAAATCTTGCCCTAGATCGTTTTTACAAAAACTTGACGAATATTGTCTTGTGCGGAATATACCCAAAAATTTGTTAATTACTCAGGCGTATGATATTTTTACAGACAGTGCCCTACATTGGTTTAGATTTAAAATAAATCAAAATCCAGACCTAATATGGGATGAAATTTCTTTGTCTCTAATTAAAGATTTTGGCGGTTTTGACTATGATTTTAAATTATTGGAGGCCATCAAAAGTCGTACCCAAGGTCGTGATGAACCAATCATAATTTATATCTCAATTATGTCGGGAATGTTCTCTCGTCTGGCTAAAAAATTGTCTGAAACGGAACAGTTAGAAATCATTCTAAGAAATATAAGACCATGTTACTCAGTATTCGTGGCACTAAAAGATATTAACTCTATTGATGCACTCTTGGCTACATGCCAAAATTATGAAAAATTCTTAGATCGAGACAAACATTTTAAAGAACCAAATAACCAACAAAATCCCCTTATTTCAGAATTTGCTTATAAACAAATTCATCCAACTTCTTCGGAATTTTCTACTTCTGACCCAAAACCTCCTTCATACACAAATAGATTTTACAAAAACCCTCCCAAACAAGTAAACAGTCTAAAACAAGCTAACTCGCAAGAAAATTCATTTTGCGTTCGTTGTCGTATGCATGGTCATACCTTAAATACTTGTACTCAACGTCACTTTCTAATTTGTTTTAAATGTGGTCTTAAAGGTTTTAAAACCCCAGACTGTCCTAATTGTTCACCTAAACCTAACTCTAGTTCAAAAAAACTAACGACTGACTTGAAAAGTAAAACAAACTTTGATGCCAACGATTGGAACGATTGGATTAAAACTCTTAAGAATTTCTTTTCATGCTATAAAATCTCTTCAACTCTATACTCTAATGAAAAGGATTTTAAACGACCTTTTGTTAACATCAAAGTTTACAATTTATCTTTGACTGGATTACTTGACTCTGGTAGTTCAATCACTATTCTTGGTAATAACTCTCACTTAGAATTTCTTAAACTAGGCTGTAAACTTTTCAAGTCAGATAAAATTACTATTTCTACAGCCAATAACCAGAAAATTAATTCTGTAGGTCATTGTTACCTCCCTATTTACTTTAACAAACAGACCCACTTGATTAAGGCTTATATTTTTCCTGATATTTCACCGTCTTTAATATTAGGAATAGACTTTTGGAAAAAATTTAATCTTTTACCGAATATTCTCTCATCGACTGGTCTTTCAGAACTGGAGTGCTCAACCATCGAGACAATGAATGTCAAAGTATTACCTTATGATCATTTAACTGCAAATCAGAAGAATATTGCTGATGATATCATCCAACGCTTCAAGACTATCTCATTCGAAGAAAAGGGTGTTCTGGGGAACACTAATCTCATCACTCACAAGATCGATACCGGAGATTCGCTACCCATCAAACAAAGATGTTACAGACTGTCTCCTGAAAAACAAAAAGCATTGATTACTGAAGTTGATAAAATGTTGAAATGGAACGTTATTGAACAATGTGAAAGCCCTTGGTTATCTCCAGTAATAATTACTCCAAAGAAGAACGGTGAATGGCGTTTTTGCGTAGATAGCAGGAAGCTTAACGCAATTACAAAACGTGATGCTTATAGTCTGCCACTTATAAGTGAAATTTTGGACAACCTCAGAAATGCTAAATACCTGTCAAGTATAGACATTGCGAAAGCCTTCTGGGAGATTCCTCTGAACCCTGCTGATAAGGACAAGACTGCTTTTTATGTACCTGGAAGAGGCATGTTCAGATTTAAAGTGATGCCCTTCGGACTCACCAATTCACCAGCTACTCAACAAAGATTAATGGACATGCTGTTCACTCCAGAATTTGAAAATAAAGTGTTCTGCTACTTAGACGATATTGTCATAATTAGCGAAACTTTTGAGGAACATATATCACTGCTCCTGAAAGTTCACGAAAAACTTTCCTTCGCTAAATTAACTATTAACTTTGACAAAAGCCAATTCTTCAGAAAAGAGTTAAAATATCTTGGCTTCGTAGTGGATGAACATGGCTTACGTGCTGATCCTGATAAAATCAAGGCTATTGTGGACTACCCAATTCCTACCTGCAGAAAAGAAGTTCGTAGATTCATTGGCACCTGCAGCTGGTTTCGAAGATTTATTCCAAATTTCAGCACTATTGCTACGCCACTCAACAAACTAACCTGCTCCGGGAAAAATGCTCCGAAATTCGGATGGAATACAGAAGCGGATGCAGCCTTTCAGAAGCTTAAGGATGCTTTAATAACTACTCCTGTTCTGGCCTGTCCAAACTTCGACCTTCCTTTTTCAGTTCATTGTGATGCATCTAACTACGGTACTGGCGCAATGCTCACTCAACATCATCAAGGCAAAGAAGTTGTGATTGCCTATATGAGCAAAGCTTTCAACAAGAACCAACAGAACTACTCAACTACGGAAAGAGAAACACTTGCCGTGATAACTGCTTTAGAACACTGGCGTTGCTATCTCGATAATGGGAAGGAATTCACAATCTACACCGACCACGCTGCACTCAAATGGTTTCAGAATTTATCCAATCCTTCAGGAAGACTTGCACGTTGGACTTTACGCTTATCTTGCTTCAACTTCGTTCTAAAACATAAGAAAGGAAAAGATAATGTAGTACCGGACCTTCTATCAAGAGCCAAGTCACAAGAACTCCCTGAAATACAAGAAAATAGTAATGTACCACAAGGTGTACATCCTATTTCTATGAATGATACTACTAGAGAACTGGAACAATACAATAAAATATTTCTGGGCTGTTCGAATAATCCTGATTCTTACCCAAATTATACGATAAGAGAGAATAAACTCTATCGTTGTATTCACACGCCTGACCGCCTGAACGACGACTTCATTTGGAAAGAAGTTCCATTACCTCAAGAAAGACGTTTAATAATTGAAACAAATCATGGCTCTAGTCAAGAACCTCACCTAGGAATTTTTAAAACATATAAAAAAATATCTTTACTATACTATTGGCCCGGCATGTTTAGAGACATTGCTAGGATAATTTCTAACTGTGAAACCTGTCTTGCTTATAAACATCCTAATCATTCTCCATATGGCCTAATGGGCAAACCTAAGATTTGCTCTAGACCTTTTCAAACTATATCTCTAGACTTAATGGGTCCACTTCCTATGACTAGAAAACGTAATAGGTTCATTTTAGTAATTAATTGTATCTTTACTAAATATACTTTGATTTTCCCTCTAAAACAGGCGACTGCATCTAATATAATTAATATTATGGAAAATTCTGTTTTTCTAGTTCATGGAGTTCCACAGACTTGTATAATGGATAACGGTCCACAATTCCAGTCACGTGAATTCCACTCTTTTCTTAATAGATACAAAGTTCCTTTCATATTCCATTCGGCCTACTATTGCCCACAATTTAACCCGACTGAAAGTTATAACAAAACAATAATTACGGCTTTAGCTTCACTAGTAGAGGACGACCATAGATCCTGGGACAAACATCTTAGTAAAATTCAATTTTCTATGAACAATACTACTAACGTTGTAACGGGCTATACTCCATCCTTTCTAGTCTTTGGGAGGGAAACAATTCCTTGCGGTTCCTTTTACTCTCCGTGTCAGAACCTCGAAGAATTAATCTTTATGCCCCGTGATATTTACGCAACAAATGCTGGGTTCCTCACGTCTATATTTCACAAAGTTCAGTCTAACTTACATATAGCTTACGTTAAAAACAGTGCTCGTTATAATCTTCGGAGATCGTTCAAGGAATTCAACGTCGGGGATACGGTTTGGCGAAAGAATCATGCATTAAGCGATGCTGGTTCATATTTCAATGCTAAACTAGCCCCTAAATTTATCAAATCTAAAATTTTAAATAAACTATCACCTTTAGTGTACATATTAGAAGACCCAGATGGTGCCGTAGGTAAATGGCACATAAAAGATATAAAATGTTGAATTCTTTCTAAACAACTCTAAATTATTAATGTCAATTAAATCACCTACTAATTATTTATGTAAATATTACTTATTTCTTTTGTTTACAGCTGCACATCTTATTTATTTTTTATATTATATATAAACATCACTCACTACACAAACTTTACATTACATTTGCTCGACCCTACTCTTCAGTCTCACTCTTTTACCGTATGGAGCGGATTGCAACTCATTAAATAAGCCTATGCAGGAGCGGTTGGTTACTCCTAAAATAAGCCTAAACCAAATGCTCTTTCGCTCTTCTAGGAGCTTAAATTTCTACTTACATTATCTAATGTTTCTTTTTTTTCCTTCCAGTCTGGAGCGGCTGACAACTCCAAAAATAAGCCTTGTCGTCTTTTTTAAAACACACTTCTATGAGTGGCAGTCATCAACTGTGAACTCCACCCATGCCTGTACGAAGAAGATTGCTTGAAAGAGATAGGTGGTATGAATGGGTGAATGGAGATGGATGAGTGTGTGAAGTGTTGTTTTACAGTCCCTACTTTAAATCTTATTAGAAAATTTTCTACAGTTGAAAATTTTTCCAGGGTCGGGGGGAAAATGTAATGTTATGTACATATTCAGATATACTTACACTTATTATTTATACTCATATTCATACTTATATATGTATCATTCATTTCCACGGTCCATAATATGCTTTCCATTATTATGAGGCTCTGTTTTGATCATATTCCACTACACCAGGACTCATTTTTCTGTTTACAGACTCAGTCCTCAACTTTACGCCTAAGTTTCGGCGACTTATTGACCCCTTAGCGTAGGAAGCCGTACCTATGCAGGACTGTATCACTTTTTCCTATCAAACACTGCACTTTTTAATTTAATACCATTTATATTTACATTGTTACAGAACATTTTCATTATTTTGACATTTTTTGACAACATTGTTGATGATGTATCTATGACAACCTTCTCATCAAAATTCTTGTTGGTCTGCTATTTTTATTTTATAATTGTTATTCGAACTCTTTTATGGTAAAATTATTTACCGTTCCTCGTCCATATTTTCGAATATTTTAAATTTCGACCTCTAGCCGTTCTCCGAGGTTTCTTTAGAAATCATCGCAGAGCAGTGGTCAGTCGAGCTCTGGCTTCCAAACAAGCCTCTTAAAAGTAGGTCTCCAGTAAACGTTGCCTCGAGAGCCCTTCTAGGGTTTTTCCTGCTGTGCCAGTCTCTATAACTGGTGCGCCTGGAGCTGCCTGGCCCTTTGCCGCCGGAGCCTTCGACTGCTGCCGGCCTTGTGACGCCGGGGCAGTCCCTCTTCCGTAGCTGCCGCCGGTCCACCAGGGCCGCTCCTCTGTACCTGCCGCCGGTCCACCAGGGCCGTTCTTCCGTTGCTGACGCCGGTCCACCAGGGCCGCTCCTCTGTAGCTGCCGCCGGTCTACCAGGGCCGCTCCTCTGTAGCTGCCGCCGGTCCACCAGGGCCGTTCTTCGTGTAGCTGCCGCCGGTCCACCAGGGCCGTTCTTCTGTAGCTGACGCCGGTCCACCAGGGCCGCTCCTCCGTAGCTGCCGCCGGTCCACCAGGGCCGCTCCTCTGCAGCTGCCGCCGGTCCACCAGGGCCGCTCGTCCGTTGCTGTCGCCGGTCCACCAGGGCCGCTCGTCCGTTGCTGTCGCCGGTCCACCAGGGCCGCTCGTCGTTGCTGTCGCCGGTCCGCCAGGGCCGCTCGTCTGTTGCTGTCGCCGGTCCGCCAGGGCCGCTCGTCTGTTGCTGTCGCCGGTCCGCCAGGGCCGCTCCTCCGTAACTGCCGCCGGTCCACCAGGGGCCGCCCTTCACCATCACCCATCAATCAATCATCTACATTATTCATTTTTATACTTCCATCTTGTCTTTTCTGTATATTTAATAAATACTGTCTCCCTCTAAAGTCTTTTCTTGTCGTTACACGACAAAATCTTGCGAAGAAGGGAGGTTGTATTTGTGGTTTAAAAATAAACTGGCAAGACTGGTGGAGACTTATCGAGCTAAACAAAAAAGAAACAATTTATAACAATCACAGTGCAGAAGTGTCCTACAATGTGTTTTAAATATATACCATTAAATATCTTAATAACGGACTCTAAACCAACTCGTAAAGTAATTTAGCTAAGTGACAGTAATATGTTCGGTTGGCTTAATGGCTAACAGATGTCGCCTTTTGCAATTTCAATACAAATTACTTTTGGTAAATTATAAAACAATAATTTCGGAATTCGATAAGAAATAAGTTCGTTTACTTATGAACTAAGAAAGCGCTTGAACATTATAATCTCATGCCTTCAAACTCCGAAAAAAGGCACTGCAGGATGGCAGCACCAGTGCTATGCTATACACGCAAAAAAAAAAAATGTAAATGTAATAAGCACTGTTTTGTGATAGATTATTTTATGATTGTAATAATGTTCAGGTTAAGCTTCAATCCTCTTTTCTTTAAGAAAATGAAAAATTAAGCTATAGCTATAAGAGGTTATAACCTCTTTAATGATAACATATAATATTATAACTTTCATATCTAAAAACCAAAAAGGTTTTTTTATATTTTTTACCATAATAATATCATAAGTTTGTCAAGGATTACTTTTATATAAAATATTACAATGGTGCCATTTCAACGTTTGTTTCATTTATTAGTATAAGCATATCTATACCGAATAATATATAACTTTATAATATATTGCATTATAATATGCTTATTGTTTTATTTATATACACCATGATTTTTTAACCGTCTTACAACGGCAGCCCACACCATGTATCCAATGATTAGTTAACGTTCATAAAATAAAAATAGGTATTTATGAGATTTCATTAATTTAAAAATAAAAATGTTGTTCATTATTATCACGCGGTTAAAAACAATAAAAACACCCTGTCGCGAGCGCGCAGGTATCAATGTAGCGGCTCGCGGTCGAGGGGCGGGGCGTGGCGAGTTCATTCAACCAGCGCAAGATAGGTTTCTTACTATCAGTGCGTAAGTCAGTTTGTAAATTAAAATCAACTTAATTCCAATTCTCCCTTCATACTTTTACGGGCTTAGGACCGTCAAAAACTTTTTCGTGTTAAAATCGAATCAAAGTGATGGACTGAGTACTTGGTCGATACTCGGTACTCGGTGGGGTTTTTGATATTCGTACTCGGTATGAATGCCGAGTGTACTAACGCCCAAATTAGGGATCTTTTACGTAAAGGCATTACCTATGTCAACAATCACTGATCAGAGGCCCTAGCCAATGTAACATCGCTTCCTAGCGAAGCGATATCGAATACTAAACCAACCAATGGCAGGAACGATTCATCACGTGATTTATCGCGTCGCGTGGTCAATCGTTCCCGCCATTGGTTGGTTTGGTATTCGATTTCGCTTCGCTATGAAGCGATGTTACTTTGGCTAGGGCCTCAGATCGGGTACGATGCGCCAAATGTTATTGTGTCGGTAGTCTGATCGTGGAGGGTCTCCAGATTAATCTCCCTCTGATGCAGCAGCGTTGGTCGTGTTATTGGGTTTAACATTGCATCACCTCGCTCAACAGCCGTCTTCCTTCCTACTCACTAAGATTTTTAAGTGAATAGGCTTAATAAACTTGTGCGCTTTACCATCAACGATTGATTATTTATTTACTATGACGCGCAAGTGAAAATTTGTTTGCAAACTATCAAGCGAATGATAGTTGAAAGGCGCGGGCGCGGGCCGGCCTCTCGACCGCAGTCGCGACCTGTTTGTACTTGTTCTCGCGCCCGAAATGGGAATTTGATTGACCATAGTTACCTAAGTACTTACGTTTCTTCCCAAGAAACATACGGCCGATTTCAATAACTTATCAATTTGCTAAATTGTCGTTGTAATTTAGGCAAAATTCCACCGAAATTGTTTACGCACATTTTTGTTCACAAACAAAAAATGTGTACAGATGATAGTACATCAAGTTACTACAATCTGTCAGATTTCTTTATTAGATTTTCAACTTTATCTTTAAAACACTAAGGCTCAAGGTTGATTGGGAATATTTGGCAGTTTCGGGTAGCTTGACCTACTGTCGTCCGTACCTACTACCTACCCGTCGGTGCGAGTCCACAACTAACATGTACCTATTTACGAGTGCGAACATTTTTTGTTACTGTTTGAGTGTTTGCTAGAACGAGTACTTTCTACATTGCCGCGCACCTGTGTTTCTGGCATATTTAAAGAATGGCAATAAACTGAATTATTTACACTAATTACTAATTTTGTCTTTACAAATGATCACTTTTTATTTACATGTATTATGTAGATAAATAGCCTTTACCTGTATCCGCAACTGCTATGCACGCTTTTGAATACTGTCTTTTAATTTATTTAAAGTCACTCTGTCTTGTTTCACTGTATCAAAAGTAGCAACTATTTGCTATTTTAATTGCGTGCGATTTTAAACACTGCGTGCTCCTTTGAACTCATCACTAGTCCCTTTACTTCAGACCACACAAACAGCTGACAGGTACATCTTCCATTATCATATCTACGTAAGTTCCACCGCTGAGGGGCCACTCGATATTCGAGTACTGATAGTTTCTATCACTCATCATGAAGTAGGCAGACAACCTAATTAATCCTTGTGCACTAGGTACTCTACACTCGTACTAACGATCGACGTGTGATACCTAGTCGCCCGCGCACAACGTTTGACTTCCGGGGTTAGAACCCAACTGAACCCAGCTAGTTTTTTAGTTTCGCGCGCGCTGCGTTCCTTGCAAAAAATGATGAATGAGATGGGATTGACCAATAGAATTTTGCGCGGAGTGGGTATTGTGTCCATTTGATATGTAAACATTATTAACAGGATGTTTCGTATTTCTAATGTATTATTTATTTTTCGTTGTACCTATTATCTTAATTAAAGGTAGAAAACAAATAATCGCGGCTAGGCGTATATAAGGTCGGATACAGTCCGTGAAACATTTTTGTAAAACGATTAAAATGTCATACTGTATATTTTTTATTATATTACATCTATAGTAAACTAAAACATATAATAAAAACCTATTTTGGCATCAATAATCAGTAAATTTTCCTATTCGTTTAAATATTATCTGCAAACATTTTTACTTTAAAATACAAATCAATTATCATAATTTTAAATTATATGAAACAACAAAAAGATTTGCCATTAATAAGGATCGAACCCACAATCGCTCGCTAATGATAGACCATTGTTAAGTGCGGCCGCTAACTTAACTTCAAATGAAGTAACGAAATTTTGCATTACTTTAAAGAAAGACGAAGACTGCGATAAAAAAAAAATAATGCGTTAGTGTGCGTGGCCAGTTTAGCGCAGGCGGCAGTAGTCTTTAAGGTGGCAATGGACTTCTACAGCTGATAGTACATGCTTTGGAAAATATGTTTGTTAAATTTTATAATATATGCTGGCTTCACGAGGTTTTCTGTCACTGTTTTGAGAACAGTGGTGATAGAATTATTTACATAAAACTACCCGCGCGTTTTAATCAATCTTTAAAGCTCCCCTTGCTGGTACGTACTTCCTCACTTCAAGAAGACGTACTTGCTTTGGAAAATATGTTTTTAAATTTTATAATATATGCTGGCTTCACGACGTTTTCTGTCACTGATTTGAGAACAGTGGTGATAGAATTATTTACATAAAACTACCCGCACATCGTAGTCGTGGTGGCTCTCAAGTATGAGTGTGCGGGTTCGATTCCAGGTCAGGCAAGTACCAATGTAACTTTTCTAAGTTATATGTACCTTCTAAGTATATCTTGAATACCAATGACTGATGATTATACGGTGAAGGAAAACATCTTGAGGAAGCCTGGACTTCAAGTCTGAAATCGTCAACCCGCATTGAGCCAGCGTGGTGATTAAGCTCAATACTTCTCTGTATGAGAGGAGACCTGTAACTAGCAGTAGGACGATAAATAGGTTGAAAAAAAAGCACACACACATACTGAGCTGCATTTCGTAAGTTATCTAACATAAATAGATGTTTGTGAACTGTGTCCTACGCCACTTAAAACAAACAATTTAGTGGACGTTTCAGCAAATATCCTTATGTTGGGAAGAATCGAAGAGTGTTTAAGAGTGGACTCTAGTGCCGAGGAATTTGAGAAATAGATATTTGAAGAAACTATTGCCTTAACCTTTCCCCGTAAAGTGCGAAAGGGACAGTTGCAACTCTAATTTTATCTACAAAAACGTTGACCAAAAGATGTTTCGTATTCCGCTGTTTTCTTTTTCAAAATACGACAGATCTCAATTATTTTTACTAAATTTAGAGGATGAGTATACTTAGGCCTCTACCTATTATTCTCTTTTTTGTCAAAAACTTATCGCATTTGTGTAACAGTCGTCTGAACATCGCGGTAAAAATGGGTTATTTGTCGGGATTTTGAACCATCATTTCTTTAGTTTTTGAATAAAAACTAAAGAAATTATGGTGAAAACAATATTTTTTCTAAAAGCGTTATCCACGAAGAAAACAGCGGAATACGTTTGTATGGAGAAACCGCCACTAGAGTCCCCTCTTAACCTGTTGGCGGACCAATTCGTGCTTTGTACTTCTGAACTTTTTTCGTTTCCATCTTCCTATACGTCTTATATTATAACAGTGTGCATGTCAATTGTGGAACTCATCTACAATTGATATTCACACAATTACTTTAATAAAAAGACTTTTCAATGTTTAATGTTCAAGTACTTAGGTGTTTACAATAAGCAAGTGAATCGATTCCAATCATTTTTACACCATCTTCTATTTTTTCCCAAATACATTTAGAAATTATTGCAGAATGGTTACCGAGCGATTACGATAGATACTATGTGCGCGCGCTCCACAGCTGACGCCAGAGGTACAATGGACCACGGTCGCCTGCCCGAACGGAGCTTTGACCATATTTTTATTGGGGCAACCAAGTAGAATAGCAAGCTCATAACTTTGTGGTTTTTCATTATAACTTTTGAAAGTGTTTCAGGTTTTGCATAAGCAAAAAATAATGTTGTAGATAATGTAGATAACGGATTGTTCAGTCAAACACATAATTTCCTTGTATTACCCGCCATCATTGGACACAATTAGCATTATTATTATAATAGCCACTATATGCAGTCGCTAGTTTTTTGATGCTTTGTGAACTTGTCTATGTTATTCTACCTTTACACGTCTGTTGTATATACACAATGAAACCTGTATATAATATAGATACTTTCGTCTAGCGTATGCGTCGTCGTTGCGTAGAGCCTGCGTATCGAAGACACCGCGTAAAAATTGCATAACGTAGTCGGTCGGGTAAACACTTCAGTTCCCTAACCAGGGAAGAGAGGAAGAGAGGGGGGCAACCCCTCCCTCAGTTGACTGAAAACTTCACAATAGGTTCTGGACCTATTGTGAAGTTTTCAGCCAACTGAGACTTACTTTTTGTCCAATTAAATGTTTCATGTGGCGTATTTGCGCTGCATGAGCTCATATTATGTTTGACGAATGCCTACATTGATGAAACACCCAATGCAAAGACACTCATTGCATATTAGTTTGAACTTTATATTATGCTGTTAGAAGAGCTATTGTACCATATTTTATTTTCAAAATAATGTTTTTAAAGTTCAAATCGAAGTGCTATATGAAATTAAAATCTGGTTTCCCGGACATGTTGTTAGTTATACGGAAATGTTAAACAACGCTTTTCTGAGAAACTTTCATTAGCACTGGGTTTTCATTTATTTAAATGTAATTATGAAATGTTGTGCGGAGTCCACGAACATTGCAATACCTTCGTATTTTAAAATATCGGGTTTGTTTACAGTTCAACACAATAAGATATGTACTTACATGAAAAGAGACTTTATTTTTATGGATGATGGATCAGCAGCCTTAAAAACAGACGTAAAATCTCGTTTGGCTAAAATAACTTTCATTTAATTAATTGCACGAGCCCCTAACTTGACTTTTTCTCACCCCTTAAATGGCTAGGGATAAAAATCTTTGCGGGAGCAGCTGTGCTGCTGGGGAGTTTGTTTCGCCACTTCTTTTTCTCAGCGAAAGCGCTGGGAAGTGACGATGAGCGGGCGTTTTCGGGGGACTATCTTATGTAATATTGACGTTCAAAAGGTGCTAATTCCCATCATAATTTGAATAAATGACTTTAAAATTGTGGAGTGCTAAATTTCGCCGGCATATTTTTTATTTTATTTATTTATTTATAATCGAGTATATTTTAAATAGCAATTTGAACGGACAACCCCAAACCAGACGTTAGTTTGTATTTTGGGAATTAGCACCCTATTTTTACCCTATCAATTTGAAACATTTCGAAGCCTACCTATTGCAAATCCATTGCGCGTTCCGTATAATAGAAAAGTGTGTCTGTTCAACAACGTATAAACGTAATGAATGTTGTTGAACTGTCAAACCGAAATCCATTGCTACTGATAGTACTGATAATGTGTTTTGCAATTACTCTCCAGAGTGTACACTGTGTACAAATTATAATGAGACTTATAATTACATCATCATCATCATCACCCCAGCGTTAGTCCCAGTCGCATCCGAAGCCTTTTCAGCTTTGGAGTCTGGGGTCCGCTTTATTCTGCTGATATGGCTAAACTTCGACATTTACCGTGAAGCGACTGCCGTCTGACCTCCACAACCCGAAGGCGACATCGAAGCATTGCAGTTAGATCAATTGTTGGACTTTTGAGGGCTCCAACAACCCGTAACGACTGCCACTAGATGTTCGTATGGCAACCGAGACCAACGGCTTAACGTGCTTTTCCGAGGCACGACCAGACCAGTGCAAATATTCATATTCATGCATACAAATACTTGCACTGTGCGGGGATCGAACCCGCGCCACCTTGCGCAGCGGTCGCGTCCACTACCGCTACGCCACGGAGGCTGTCAGACTTATAATTAGGTACATGTAGGTACTAAAATGAGCTACCGCTACATTTAGCATAATTGCGGAAGCGAATTTTCCGCTCATTTGTCTTAAGCCCATCCTCGCATATTTAATCGATTTTCAGATCAGATTTTGGAAATTGGAATAAACTCTATCAGACTATAAACCCATACTATTATAAATACCGCTTAGATCGCTTATTCGTCGTCATTAAAATATGTTTTAATTTTAAATATAAAGCAGCCGTTAATCATTACTTTAATCTATAGGTTATCTATATTTTGATAGGTATATAAACCTGTCCAAAAAGTCATAGTTGAGTACAGGGAGAGACATATAAAGTCTTCCTGAGGTAGGCGCTATCCATTTCTGTATCGAAACCATCTATTATCATTTATCAATGTTTGAGAATCCACAGGGTAATTGCGTAACGCACTATCAGTAGCAATCGGTTTTATTTTGACAGTTAAACAACATTCATTGCGTTATTTACGTTTTTGAGCAGAATTTTTTTTCGAATAAATTAAGTAATGGATTGGCAATTTGCTTCGAAATGATTCCAACTAATAGTTAGTACAACGTTACGCAATTAGTTTGCTGGTTGCAGCAACACTTGATAGGTTTGAAACCTGCTTGTTCCAAAATTAACTTAGTATTCTCCGTTGCTTTATCTGGCGTCTGAGCGACAAGAGCGGAGTCGGGATCTGAGACAATTCTTGAGTAGATGCAGTAACTACGACACAACAATTAGGCCAAGCTGTTTGATTTGCTCAACTGTGAAGTACTCCACTCCATATAAAGCAATATATGCATGCAAAAAGGTATGATTGATTGAAGAGGCATCATAATCATTGTCTGAATCAATTGAACCAATTTGAGACATTACTCTTCGACAACATTTTATTTGACCTGCATATCAAGTAGGACTGATAGAACAATAAACACTTTTTATTATCTTATATAAAGTTTACAAAGTAAGGATGTATAATATGTGGAAACAAACTGGTTTTGTAGTGTATTATTATTTTATTTTTAGCCTATGTTGTTCCGCTTCAGGACAAGGCCTACCTTTTGAATTAGCCCTTTTCTCTGTCATGAGCTAGTGTGGACCATTGCCCTTTGATGGCGTCAGGCTTGTCCCGCTAACTCCTCATCTTTCTGGCAAGATGTCGATAGAACTACAATAATATTTCGATGTTTTAGGTTTGTTTTCAGTTACTAAGAAAATGTTCTTAGTAACTAGCGACTTTAGACTACCTGTAAGGCCTTTCACACTTACGCGTATAATGTTAAGGCTACTAAAAACCTGGTAATTTAGGACAGAGTAGGTTCATGGAACATGTTCATGGCGGTATCCTCAGGCGATGTTGTCGACCGCGGCCGATGGCTTACAAAAGCTTTGCTTCGGGCACTACCACCGTAGTGGCTGCATACACAAGACTTTATTCTAAGGCTAACATTTTATCCATTCATAGTAAAAAGTAACGATAAAATATGATAGGATTTTTTTATAGATTCCGCATACCGAGCTTTTTTCGCTTGTTTGAGGTTGCTATAAAATGCTCCTATGCACTGTACTGTTGGCATCGAAAGTTTAACATTGTCACTTTAACGTAATCATATCATTGTAAACAGTTATGAGTCTTTATGTTATATGTTCAACCGAGCATCTTTGTGTTTAATATGTATACTGATGTCGTAAGAAAAAATATCCTTGGATGACTTACGATGTCATGACGGACGATGCCTCGGGCAGTAGTACGCCCGCAGGCGATGACGGGGACGCACGAGCGGTCTACCGCCGCAGGCGCATACGTCTGCGTCACTGGCGCAGTCACTGTACCATAAATTATGCCTGTTTTAAACGTCGTTCTCTACCTATTTGCTTAAACCGTTTGCTTGATAAAATACATACATAGTTTTACCTACTGCTTTGTGTTTGATGGTGTAACAACATTTACAATATTTTTACTGAAAACTGAAATAGTTATCTTCCGAATTTAGTATTGAAAGTCAGTGCCACCAAACCATAGATACGACAACTTATATCTATGGTTTTCAATAGTTATAATCTTGTATAAAACGCACACTATGCAGCCAAGCTTATTACAAACTGGGGGAATAGATCGCTGATAATAATTTTTGGCTAAACGCTGGTCCTGCTCCATAAGGACGTGAATAAATTGATTAGCATTAGAAAATAATATTGGAACTGCTGAATATTTTGTAATACTGTATTTAAATTATATAAATTAAATCGCCTAGTATGTAATATTACATGTAAATACTATAAAACTACCATTAACAGGCTACGTCTTCATTGAATTGTTCTCTGGCGGCAGAGAGTAAGTCTTGCTCACTCAAATGTCTTGCTGATGGTCATATGTTGGATCATTTAGCTCCCTTTACAATGGTTGACATGAAGGGTACTAATCCATGCATCATGTTTGTGAACGGGCGCCGTCACGGGACTGTGGTCATCTCTTTTCATCCATGACTAATTTTTTGGAATTTTATACCCAATTGTTTTTTTATCTTTTTTTAAAGACGACTCGTTCCTTCTCAAATGTAACATTTATTTTTAACATGAAAGATATAACCAAGACTGTAGCTATACTTATGTACTATTTTTATTTAAAAGAGTGTCCATGGTGTTGTTTGCGCGTTCTTCTGCATTGGTTTATACTGCGCTTTGTAATGGACTGACCCCTTGACAACAGGGAACATTACGTAAAATTCTTTACAGAGGGAGCCACAAGCACATAGGGTATAGAAACTAGGGTTGTAATGGAGCTTCGCCTCCGCTTCCGTTACTGAGGATGTTCCGCAAGAAATCGTATCTTCGCTTCCGCCTCCACCTCCGCACAACTTTTGCGGAGTTATAACGGAGGTTTATTTACATGTATAAAAAATAAATAACGCGCAAGCTGCGACGCTCGACAACCGTCCGGCCGCGTTTGACCGCGAAATGGTCAAGAATCAACTGATAAGACTGTTTGTAAGCAAAGGACTTTCAGAGTTTTTTGCAGATGTTTGATGTCAATTATTTATTTTTAAAAAATACGTAATATTTTTAGCATTTTTGTCCTGACATTCTTAAATTATTTCATATGGTACTTTGATTTTTATACATAAATAAAAAACTACTATTTTTTTCGAATTTGAGTAACCAATTATATTTTGATCATTGGACAAGGATATCGCGGCACGTCCTGCAATTTTTTCCGTGGGTTTATCAAAGGGAAGTATCAATCTTGAAAACGATAAGCAGAATATTTTCGACTTTGTTAATGAGATAAATATGTATATATACGTACCTTATAATATATGCATTTTTTTTAATGGAAACACACGTAATGGCAAGTCCATCGAAAGAATAAAAAGAAAGCAGTATGACAGAGCATAATTTAAGGCTGATCTTATCCTACTAAAGTCATCATCATCTCAGCGTTAATCCCAGTCGCATCCGTAGCTTTTCAGCCTTGGAGCCTGGGGTCTGCTTTACCAGTCTAACTGCTGATTTTGGCTAAACTTCGATATTTTCCGTGAAGCGACTGCCGTCTGACCTATCCTACTAAAGTAGGTACCTATTATTAATAGGAAAGTTTGTATGTTTTTGTTAAATAAAGTAAATTATTGTCAACATTTTCGTTTTTAATGTCTGAACTTCAAAAAAGAGGATGATCCCTGAGTTGTTCCGGTTTTTCTTCTCAGAGGTAGTCAGTTAGGAAATGCCGGCTGCATTTAGTTTAAAAAATATGACGTGTAAAAGTGATCAGAGATCCTACTTGCAAAATAAACGATTTCATTTCATTTCATATCGATGAATAGATGTTTGTTACTCTTTTACGCAAAAACTACTGAAAGGATTTGCATGAAATTTGGCACATAGATGGAACGAAGAATAATATATAGGACTAGGATCCGCCAGCGACTTCGTTCGCGTGGAGTTAGTTATGCTCCGCTCCTATTAGTCGCAGCGTGATGTTATACAGCCTAAAGCCTTCCTGGATTAATGGGCTATCTAACGCAAAAAGAATTTTTCAAATCGGACCAGTAGTTCCCGAGATTAGCGCGAACAAACAAACAAACAAACAAACTCTTCAGCTTTATATATTAGTATAGATAGGTACTTTTTATCTCGTCATTCCCATGGGGTCGTGACTTACGCGTAAAACCGTGGGGAGCAGCTAGTTTAGAATTGCTAAGTCTGAATATTATATTTATTACAAATATCTCGTAATTATCATTTATGACAAAAATGGACTCAATATAAATTACTAGCGCACCGGCCACCACCACAGTTTTTAGGCAAAATCAGAATCCTTTATAATATTATAAATGGGAATGTAAGTTTGTTTGTTTGTTCCGTTTTCACTCCGTAACTACTCAATCGATTGCTTTGAAATTTTGCAGGCGTAAAGTTAGAAGTCCGGATTAAATTAGATTAATTATTAGTGGAATGGGTTGGTTATTATTGGTGGATTAATTATTATTTTTTTTATTGGTTACTAACATTAGTTATAAGTAATAAATTGTTACTAACAAAACTATGGACTTTGTGGTCTGAAATAAAAGACTTATTATTATTAAATAAAAGGGTACTTTTTATCCCGGAAAAATTTGATGATCCCGAGGGAAATCTAAAAAGGGCGATATAACCGAAAACCACGCGGGCGAAGCCACTGGCGAAAAGCTAGTATTAAATAAAGGAGCTGCTGTACTCTGCCTCTGACATTACATTTTACTCCTAATTATTGATTTTGGTCATCATCATCATATCAGCGATAATCCCAGTCGCAAAGCGAAGCGACTGCCGTCTGTCCTCCACAACCCGAAGGCGAAAACGAAGCATTGCAGTTAGACCAATTGTTGGACTTTTGAGGGCTCCAACAATCCGTAACGACTGCCATCAGATGTCCGTATCGCAGCCGGGACCAACGGCTTAACGTGCTTTCCGAGGCACCACCAAACCAGTGCAAATATTCATATTCATACATACAAATATTTGTACTGCGCGGGGATCGAACCCGCGCCTCCTTGTGCAGCGGCCGCGTTTGCTACCGCTACGCCACAGAGGCTGGCGAATTATTGATTCTTGTGTTAATTGAAAACGAAAATAATAAAATTGCTGTAGCTTGTCCTAATATATGTACTCAACGAAATTACTAGGTATGTCAAACTTATTCTGTAACGTATCTTCTATACACGTATCGCAAACCTACAACCGTTCACGTTTATTGCGTTGGTTGGTACACAGTGATTAGGTATTTGGGCTGTCGCGGAGCGGGCAAACAGCCTGCAGCATATTTATAATGAAACCAGACAGGTAAGAGTGGTGGCTTGCTTCGCGACGTTACGCCCTCTAGCGTCGCGCTACCGTAACTACAAGTATACAGTAGCCGACTTCACTCGCTTGTTTTCCAACTCGTTTTTCGACCTCTATACTATTTACGACGATGATGATTTATTTTCTTTTTTTGATGACTACACTTTCCAGTGATTAAAGTTTATAATAGCTTGTGGTCTTGCAGCGGGAGGCTCTTTAGAAATCCTTTATAACAGCAGATGATACCATGCATATAATTTTACACGATATTTTGTCCTTTTCCTGTCTTTTATTAACACCTGACATGGTGTATAGAAACAATATAATAGGCGCTACCTTTGAATGGATCAGTAAAATAAAAGCCTTAATATTTTTATAATAAGGCTTTACATCTTTATGGAGCTTGTTTATTTAACTTTAGCGAGCTACGGCACGGAACTCAGAATGAATAAAGGGCGCTTTACTTTACAGAAGGATAAGTGTAGTCACATGAATAGGGCGTTAGGTGTGAAACCAGTGAGATAGGCCACCACACGACTGCGCCAGAGATGCATTCATGCGATAAAAAATAATTGAAGTCGGACTTGGTCCGGTGTGTCGCCTCGAGCGCTTAGACACAGCCACACAACATCGCAAATGACAATTTTCATGGCAATTTGTTACTTACAAACGTTCTGGATATGTAGCAATTCATAATTTAACATTCCTAACTGTTAGTGCAGTACTTAGTAAATGGTTTGTACTAAACAATCCAGGCTTCCATCGGACGGGTGACACGTGACGACATAAAATTTTATAGCTTTAATCTAGAGTTCATTTAATTTAACACGTATTTGATTAGGAGAAAATTATATTAATTTAGAGTATTGATTGATGCATGGTCGGTGAAGGGTGCCGTGTGCCGCGTGCCGTGGGAGCGGCGGCAGTGGGTCGGCTCCGCGGGATGCTCCCACGCTGACGCGCCGCCAACCTCACGTCTCTTGCACTTTTACATTTTGAAACGACGAAATGGGTACCAACAGCGCAACGCTCCATTCGCGTTGATTCCGTTGGCTCATCTCGGTATTTCCCACATACTGATAATTTTGACTAATGCATCATAAATATGTACGTATTAGCCGCTTTTCTTGTTACACAGATAAACTGGTATCTATTATTCTCTCTCTCATTGTCTAGTCACAAGCGTGCTTATTCCATGCACCCCTGTGCGTTTCAAATGCTCAACCTACAGAATGTATCTTCAAAGCCCTATATATTCGACTCTTCGCCCTGTTACTGGGAACATGGTATATATATTTTTTACTATACGAACTCTAATTTCGTACCGCCGCGTCCCTACGGCATACGCCGGGGGCTGTAAGGAGATGTGGTCCACACAACGGAGCTCCCGCCCGCGGCTTCCCGCTCCGCGATAACTGCAGGCACACCATTATGCGATAAATTAAAATTGTATTTAAAAACAACAACGGAATTGGAGCCTTGTAGACAAAGTAAGTCTTTAAATATACCTGCGAATAATGAGCAGATACAATTGATTACAATTTAAAACGGAAACTATGCTATTTTGAGTGTTGTACTTTTGTAAACTGATTATAGCAAACACGTATTATTATATACACACGTATTATAGCAACGTCTTTTATCTTATTCACACCTAACGCTACTATAATTATTGTATAATAATATTATAAACTTGTATATTGTAATTAAATACACATATTTAATAATAATGAAGTAATCAAAAAACAGTAAACACATCAACGAACAAAAACATTACCCAATGCAAAACTTGTGCAGTACGGACGACAGCAAGTCAAGCTGCTCGAAACTGTCAAATATTCCCCATGAAACTTAAGCTTTAATGATATATCGATAAAGGTGACAATCTAATAAAGAAATTTGACAGATTGTAGTAGCTTGATGTGCTGTAGTCTGTACATAGTTTATGTTGCGGGTATACTGACTGCCACACCGCACTTTGTCACCACACCAATTTATCTCGTCTGCTCGACATCCGTATGTCACAGGAAACGTCGCAAGGGTTTAGCGGAAAATCAGCGTAAAAACAATTACACTTGTATGACTCATGCTGGACTCCCAATAGTTACAACTTAGAGATGCACGCCGCACTTGAATATTCGTTTTTTTTTTGTTTACGCTTGCACTGTGTTTTATGTAATCTCGTAATTTGTTAACGAGAGCGGCGTTCATCATCATCATCATCATAAGCCTCTACTCGTCTACTGCTGGACATAGGCCTCTTCCTTGGCACGCCAACAAGCTTGATCCTGAGCTGTTCTCCGTCAGCCACTACCAGCCACCTTTTTGATGTCCAGGCACTTTGTGAAAATTATTCCATCTCCACTGCTCTCAAAACGGTGAAGGAAAACGTCTTGAGGAAACCGACATGGCTTGGAAGCAAAACTTCGTAGACATCTAACAACCCGCACTGGGTCCCTCTCACTGAGAGGAGGCTTGTCTTCTAGGAACATTATAGGTAGTGCGTATTTATTAACTAAAAGCTATATTTTTTTTTCGTTTTGTGCTATGTATAGTGCAAGTACATTTGCATAATTAAATGGTTAATCTATCTAACATTAATGTATAGTGGTTTGTTGCCTCAAAACAATGCCTTATTAGTCGACATCAATATTCAAATAGCTTCTATATTAATGTTGACTCTGCATCACTGATAATGAAACCGATCACTCACTGTAAACAAGTAAACACTGACGTTAGTATTAACATCCAGTAATAGGGAAGCACTAAGTGTTCTGTGGTCTTACTATGTTATACCTGTTTAAACCATCATTAAACCGTTGTGAAAAAGGGATAGCGCTATTTATTCTGTATAGCTACATCTTTGTCTGTCACCATAACTATGATGGTTTTAACACGTCATGGTAACCACTAGTATAGAAGAAGACCAATTCAAGACGTTCAAAATTTGATCGCAGTTTCATCTTTGCGGCAAAATAATGTCAAAAATTGTGACAATTATAGGGGAAATACTAATTAGTGGTGGTATTCTAATTGGTATTATTCCAGAGTGAAACTAAGATCAAAGTGTGAACGTTCGCGACGACTTTGAGAATTGCCCCAGTGATCATATATCGAACTATGCCCGATCATTACGACCACGATTTATTCAAGTAGAAAATCGCAACCTATATCACCTGACCGAGTTACATACAGATTTTCTGTGTACACTTGTGCTGGATTAGGGTTGGATCAAAATTAATGTCACATTGGGTTTATTGGGACAATATTGTGACCATTTTCTGAAGCTAAATTCTCGATTATATTGTCAGATGCTGCCCGTTAAACCCGGGAGCCCTCAACCTGAGGACGGACCAATGGAGAAGAAGTTAATAGTGGGCATACCACGAGTGGCGCCGACCACCAAGTACAACGCTCCGGTGCATATCGACGTGGGAGGTACTATCTACACATCATCACTGGAAACTCTGACTGCGTAAGTAGATTTTAGAGCTAAATGAGTTTGTAATGAATATGACAAATTAATTGTTACCTATATTGAATATCATTCAACTTTAAATTGTGCGTCGTGTCATTCTTTGACAGTTATTAGAAATGTATAAAACGCTGCCAATATAACGCTGCCAAATGATATAATGTCAGTTTAATAATTATTTACGTTATTTTCCTACGTAATTTTTCTCTAACTATATATATCATATACTTAGAAACAATTCCATAAAACAAAAATTTCTATGCCCGAAAAATTTCTATAGATATGTCTTCATGTCATATCTATACTATGGCATATGTATCTACAGAAATCGTGGTCTGCCAACTCAGTATGCATTTCTTAACAAGACACGGACAAGCACTGAAAATGCGTCCGCGTATCATCCTTGTCTGTGGTTTGCGTCCATATCATTTATCTATACATGTGCTACGCGCCTTAATGTGTAAACTCCTTTGGCGAATGCTGTTGCGAGAACCTATTTTACACTATGTCACTATGCGTAGACCACCTCCTGCACCCAAAAGAACAGTAGGCATGGTTGTATATAATGTAAAATAATGTTCGCGGTCCGCTATATCCCTCACTTAGCCATATTGGCACCTCTTTACTAATATTATAAATCGGAAAGTGAGTTTGTTTGTTTGTTTGTTCCACTTTCACGTCGTTACTACTGAACCGATTGCTTTGAAATTTTGCAGACGTAAAGTTAGAAGTCCGGATTAAATAACAGGCTACTTTTTATCCCGAAAAGAATGCGCGGGTTCGATCCCCGCACAGTGCAAATGTTTGTGTGCATGAATATTTGCACTGGTCTGGTCGTGCCTCGGACAGCACGTTAAGCCGTTGGTCCCGGTTGCCATACGAACATCTAGTTGCAGTCGTTACTGGTTGTCGAAGCCCTCATAAGGCCTACAATTGTTTTAACTGCAATGCTTAGATATCGCCTTCGGGTTATAGAGGTCAGAAGGCGGTCGCTTCATGGAAAATATTGAAGTTTACCCAAAATCAGCAGTTAGACTGATAAAGCGGACCCCAGGTTCCAAAGCTGAAAAAGCTTTGGATGCGACTGGGATTAACGCTGAGATGATGATGATTCCGTATAAATATAAATATTTACCCCTGCAGGGGGATAAATATCTATTTGTTTGTCAGCATAGACATAGAAATAGATACCTTTATCCCCTTGGCAGGGGATATATTTCTATATACCTACATATAAACTATATCTCCTAAGTGTTAAACGTCACCAATCGCTTGGATTAGCAAGCATTTAAAGAATTCTTATCATATGTATATGCAAATAAACAATGCAACAAGTACATAGGTAGATCACTCATGATCAAAAGGATTTTCGATTAAATAAAAGCGTTTTACTTTTATGTATCTCTCTAATGCGGTAACAGTTGACTGTTGATCATTCGTACAACCTATATACATAAGTACCTATTCAAAAAGTTTTTTCTCTTCATTATAATTAATACTCGATGATCTGCAAATGTTTATTCAGCTCATTGTCATCTATTTTCCGCTGACTCAATTTTGTACAATTTCTATTCGAATAACAAACCGTTTGTATTCCTGTACTGTGTGTATATTGGAAGTGTCGCCAAGCGTTAAAGCTTTGGAAATGCTATTTTAGTGTCGTTGTTTTGAACTCCTACTTTAAAACTAACTAATTTATGGTCTGTTTTTATAATAAAAATCAATATTTTTTCATATCTAATCTCTGACAAGAACTGGTACTTATTTCATCTTATTTTTTGGCGATCAAGATAACTATTGAAATAATATAATGTACCCTTGAATTTAGTTGTAAGAAGTGAAGATCTGAGATGGTAATATTATCGATGAGATAGAAAATACAAGGTCATTTACAGTCGAGGATACATCACAAATACTGATGACTTTCTCGATACCGACCGCTAGGCATACTGACTGACTGTTTTCGCGCACAAGATTGTGTTATCCTTTAGTTTGGAAGTGCAGCTTAACTTAGCAATCAGAAGGTACCAATAATATAATCATTTACGTAAACTGTATATTAAAACAATGTGCATTGTTTCTCCACAGTACATACAAATCACATGCGTCAGATACCTATGTCATTTGATAAAGCAAAACTATTAATCAAGTGAATCAACTGACCAATAAAATATTTGCGTTACGTTCAACTGCGTTAAAACATGTTGTTGAGTCATGCAACTTTCATGGCTCAGCAACAGTTTTGACGAAGAAGAGATAGGTCAGGATGCTATGGCGCAATCCCACTGTAATTTACAATTTATCGTAGCTGCGTTTTGTGGTTATACAATGAGTGTTTTATCTGAACTCGTCGTGTTATTTCTCGGCTGGAGCGTCGGTCGGAGCGCCGGTGGCGGCGCCGCGGGCCCTGCGGGATATGCAGCGAAGCTCCAACCCCTCCCCACGGCACCGCCTTCGCCCCCTTCGCCTTTTCTTTTAATCAACTCACTTGGGGGCACAATATAAAATATTCTTTCGAAACCTTACAATATCATGAATATTCAAAACTTGCACAGCTATCGTTCTCGAATTACTTGTGTTACTACGCGCCAACTCCATAGCAACCCCAGCCTTAAATAGGTAATTTACTGAAGAGCTCTCAATATGGACCCATTTTAAATCTTGTTCAGTCGAATCAACGAGTATGGTAACAACAGCAATTTGCTTCACTCGAGAATTGATCACGCTGAACTTTCAAGATGTTAAACGACGGATGCATCGATTTGTTGAGACGTATGTGCAACTGTGGGTGTATTGAGAGCAGTTACTCTTACTCGTGTGCAGCTTCCCGGAGTCGCGGCTCGGCAAGATGTTCAACGGCACGATCCCAATCGTGTTGGACACGCTGAAGCAGCACTACTTCATCGACCGCGACGGCGGCATGTTCCGCCACATCCTTAACTTTTTGCGGAACAAGAAGCTGCTGCTACCAGCCGACTTCCCTTATATCGACCTGCTCATCCACGAGGCTCATTACTTCGACTTGGACAGTGAGTATTTTTATTCTGTTATTTTATTACCTTCTATTATTTGTCTTTTTTTAATAATTTATTTGACACCAAGCATGAAGGCCAGTTTATTTCTTAATTATTATTTTTTTACAAAGAATTTAAAAAAGTTAAGTCCTTTATTATCGTTTACTTTCTCGATGAGCAAGTATAACAGTTAGCACGAGTGGTTTTCTGAAATAACTCTGTAATCTTAACCATGTACTTGAAGAAAACGATAAAGATATCCTAATTATTTGTAGTTACAGTACCTATTAATAGACAGTAACCTCGGTGAAACCAGCTTGGCTTCAAATACCACATTATTATGCAGTGAAGGACCACTTGTGTAATTAGTAAATACCTACATAAACTTAATACTTACATAAACTTAATCTGTTATTTTCATCATTAAATATGGATTATTAAGTATGTTATTGTGTTGTTAAATTGCATTTCAACGTTTTACATAGTATGCAGAAATATTCTTGATAATATTTTTTTACCCCAGCGATTTAGCGTAACTTTCCTATTTATTATTAATTAACCGACTGCGAATTCATTGATATTGCCCATGACTGATATTGCCTATCGTTGATATTGCCCAGTGTACGTTACGCTTTTGATGTTTTCATGGTTCAGCAGCTGTGCACGATATTTTTTGCCAAACGATTAATTTTACCCCATATTTGTTTAAACGGTTGACATAACGAAGGTAAAACCATTACAGTGAGCTCCGCGCGTATTACTATTTCGAATGGAACCTACATTACACTTTGTCAGGTTTTTTGTAATTCACTTGATCATCCTTTATATTCTCACTATTCTCTTTTCTTGTGACTATTGTTAGTTTTTTAAGGCATGTATCTGCAAAATTTATCTATGTATGTTTTTGCTCACTAAAGTAATTATTATTATTACCTATTACTATTGGAGCAAAGGATTCCTCTCCCTGAGAGGTGGACAGTAGGTAATACACTATGCGGGCCTAATGCGGGTCTGGTTCGAGGACATGAAAGCTTCCTTACAATATTTTCATTCTTCTTTTTGAGAACAGTGGTCACCAGAATTCTCCATCTAAACGTCGTTACAGTTGTAATCAACGTTACAATTCATTAATAACTTTATCATAATATTGATTCCCTTAACAAATATGTCTCTACAGAATTAAATAGGAATCTAATTCCTAACCTGCAAATTGAACAAAAGCCTAAAAGCTCCGAAGCTTTTCATCAGTTTGAAGCTTTTAATCAAATCTATAATTTCAGTTAGTGCAACCCCCTAGATAGCTATAGCTCAGCTAACCCGGCTTCCGAGAGAATGCTAATTAAATTCCTGCCAGATTCATATCAATTGATAACTAGTATTTGCACACTGACAGGTTTCATACACAGACTCTCTCGCCAACGGCCGTTTCCACTAATTGGATTTTTCACAATTCCCGCACAGTTTCGGCTATTATGCAACGGTGGTGCGTACGTATTAGGTACGGTTTATCTCATGATTTTTGAAGTGAAACTTTTATTACATCATATCAAACTTTTCGTCTGTGTGTTGCATGTCGCATGACGGTCGGTCGCAGAGTAGGGATAAAGTGAAAGTCGCTCGTCAGAGCAGCCAAAAAAAGTTTCAGTTTTACCGTGGTTTCATAAAACCTGCAATTCCTTTTTTACAATTTGTATCAAATGATTTCAATAATACCGGGCATAATGCCGAAGCAGCGGCTGGGAATTTTAAGAACGTTCGCTGTCTGATATTGTCATAATGGACGCGATTCCCTAGTTCACAAATTAAACTAAATTTAAGTCCAGTGCAACTTTTTATTTTTAGTTTCATTGAGAAAAGGACAGAAGATAAAATGTTAGTTTAGACCTGTGAAATCAGTCCGCTCTGTCTATGGGGTGAGTTAATTTGACAGAACTAACCAAAACTGTTAACTTCTATCCTTTTGTTAATGAAACTAAAAAATGCACTGAAAAAGATGCACTTAACTTAATATTATTTTAGTTTGTGAACAACAGAATCGAGGCCAATATGTAAAAAAATACTACTAATTTCCTTACATTCTCGAGAGGATGGGTTATCGAAGAGTAGTCTTCTTTTATTTTCAATGTAATATTCTCAACTTGTCTACTTAAGTTAAACTAAGTTTGGATTGAATAGAACCCATCTTGACAGCATTTCTCATTTCTAGTTCCCTACCGAGTAAGTTTGGTTTGAAGTCGCAACGATGCGACAGCCATTCGAATCAAACTTGATAGCTAAGCGATAACTAGTAGGGACTTGAATATAATAAAACATGCATAGTTGCAAATGGCTATACCAATCTTGTACATTTTACATGTGCGCTATTTGTAAAATAATGGCTAGTTTGTAATGCAATAGGTGGCGCTGATGAATGAAACTGTAGAAACACAATTTTTGGCCTAATTAATTTGTGAAAATATATTTTATTTAGGGTTAACATACATACCGCAACGACACCAAGGAGGTGTCTTTTTGTTGGGGTGGGAAATTATCAAATGACTTCTCCCGCTCTAGGCGGAGCGGAAGGGCGTGTTAGACTTTTACTGACTAAAGGCACCCGTGTTTCTTCACTTGCCTGTGCGACGACCAGGGCCACAGTTTCTTGTTTAACCAACCCGCAACCCTGACCCAGGAGGCATCGGTCTTCGTGGACCTCGTCACGATGTGCTGACATCTCTTTGAGGTGCGCGTGAAATACGACGCGCCGTCGACTGTGCCATGGTCCTCACCGGACGGTGAACTGCCCACTGCTCGACACCTCCTGGATGGGCAATAATTTACATAAAAATGAATGGTCTTATCTTATCAATATCAACCGTGTGGGCAATGGCCGATTCGATACTTATTCCTCTTAGTAATAAAATCGTCCAATGGAACAGTTATCACAGTTTACATATTCAATAATATTTTGTGCCCCTTAGTGTTAGTGAAAACGGGTTTTAATCACCCATCAGAGACCATGGTTTGTTGAATCCAAGAGGCCGCCTCTAAAACGTAAACTAAACTTAGATTTTTAATTTTCTAGACCAAAATAACAGCTAATATAATTTATTTAAAAAGTACTGCCACATCACAAACATTAAAACATTGAAAATAATTTACACTATTCAATTTATAGCCTGATGCATGCGACAATAATGGTGTATATAGCATTGGCAGTTCATCGGCTCGAAGATGTAATACAATATATAATTTAAAAAACACACAAAAATAAAATAATACCTAATGAAATTATACTATAAATAGTTGATAAAAATTTGCAACTGGGATTAACGTTGAGATGATGATAACTTGATAAAAATTGTGAGAGTTGATAGGTGTCATTTAAAAATATGAATTTGCTAATTGACCACTTAGATCGCTGAGCGCTCATCTGATTCTTAAAGCAATTGAAATTGTTATCATGTTCCCTCAAAATTTTACGATTTATAAATAACTCTAGAGCGAATTGTATTATACGGCTGACAGCAGTTCAAGCTATCTGAAACAGTCAGATGTTCCCAATATACCTTCAACTTTAATCTTTATCCATACAGTTGAAGATCTAGTAAATAAATTTGACAGATTGTGAAATTTGAGAGCTTAATGTGTTGTCCTTTGTAGGTTTATTTTTAAGCTAATACATATATGTATATGTAGATAAAAGTTGTAAGTAAAGTGAAAACTTTCCGTATTGCTTCTGCTGTGCTTTGTACATTCTCTGACTGTCTAGTTAGTCTAGTGGGCGCTATTGATTAACACAATATCCTGGATCTCATTCCCAGCACGATAAGGAGTTATTGGGATTTTCCACCAGGATTTTCTCCGAAACTGACCGGAGTCTAAGAGAGTGTATTCTAAAGTGAATAATAAAAATAAAAGGATAATAAAGCTAAAAACATAAGCTTAATATAATTTCGTGACATATCTTGATAACATATTAAATTATCCTGATATTATATTGTAATATATTATCCTTATATTTTTGTGTGATAGGTAGGGGCTGAAATATACAAAAATGGTGAGACATGGGTGTATTATAGGAATACCTCAGCCTTACCTTTCGGGAATTACGTGTCTGATGTTGTGTCGTTTCTTTGTACTCGTAAGGACATCTAATTCTATCAGATTTAATCCCATCATAACGTATTCCAGACATGGTGTATGCTCTGACAAAGGAGAAGAGCGAGCGCGAGTGCTTGAAACACGACCGGGAGTGGCTGAGTCAGGCCACTGAGCGCCTTAAGCAGGAGACCGAGGTGCTTATTCAGGAGCGAGACCGTCTGCAGCAGCGCTGGTCTTGAACCGAGGTGTAGTACGCTTTCTTCCTTTAAACGCACACTATGATATATATTAATATAATCCATTTAGGCAGACGTACGTCTTACTTAACTGCTGTAATGCTGATCCTAGGAAAATATTTACCCGTATATTAAGATAGAATACGTGAATACAAGCATGGGTTCAGGGCTTGGTCGATTCCCTGCAGCAATCGACCAACGACACGTTAGACATAGTATTGGAAAGGGCCTTCAAAATATGCTACGTTTTGGCGCGCAACAAATCAATACAATTATGTTCACGCAAAAAAAGCAAATACGATGTTCCAAAAAGTTTTCACATACATGTGGCAGTCGACGAGGTCAACCTGTTAGGTTTCACCACAAAACTCCACACGCTTTCTACGCACATGTACCTGCATCCCAACCAGCTAGCATGCGCGGCAAAGGTGACTTGGAGTCTTAACAGAGACAATAGTAGACAAAAGACAGAGACAAAGACAATATAGAGCAGCGAGAGCGGGGACCATCCTGAATGAGAAACTAATGACATGGAATCAGTTTGACTCACTGCTGAGAGGCCTCGTGCACATCTGCAAAGCTTATCGCACGGTGTCTCTGACATCTCCATTTATCTTGTCAGGCCATCCCTCTAGATCGAGACCACAACTATTTTTTCTAAAAAAAAAAAGAAGCGGTCTGTCCCACATTAGAAATAACTCCTGTATGCGTTTACAAACATTTAAACACACCTGGAACTACTACTTGTAGGTCATACAAATATTTGTTCCGTGAGAGAATTGAACTCGAAGGCCGCCACTCTTTTCTAGATAAAAAAGACAATTCCAAGAGTTCATGCCGCCGGGCACAACGTACACAACACCCAAAATCACACCTAGCGCTGCTCAACTAACAATCCTATCCAAGGTTCAATCATGACAGAAAGGAGCTGAAGTAAAAATCGAAACCCAGCTAAGTCCATCCATACTCCATAAGGAGACCTACAAATATATAATTTTTTTGCATTCGCGAGCAAAGTCACCATAAAACATAAAACAGCCGCCGAAAAATCTACAAAGGAGCAGAATGAAACCGGGAAATGATGGGGTTGTGCGTTGCAGCCTACAGCGCGTAGAGCGGGCCCTATACGAGGAGGAAACTGAGCGCTTATGCAAAATCAAGTTTAGAGCATCTGCAGACGACCCTACAGTAGTTTCCGCCAAATGTACCAGAATTAAAAAGGAGGAAAAGATCCTTGAAATGGCACAGTCCATTTTGGGCACCTTAGACATTCCAGCATCGCAGGTAAGTTAGGTGGTGCCCAATATCATGTGGATGAGCGGAGGTTCAGGTTGCGTCAAGACAATGTGGGTAGTGAACCACTTCGATGGGGAGAAGGACGTGATAGCCTTTAGAACGACTGAAATTGCTAGAAAAGGTGCTCAGGGAGAAGCTTGTGCACCGCTTAGGAGACCAAATAAAGGCAAAAGTGCGCACTATGGCTTGAATATTAGAAAACAGCTGTCTGCCTTACTCACTTAAAAGTCCTGCTAATGGTCCGAGCACTTAAATTGAAAATCTGATACAACAAAACAATGATCACATACAAAGGCGCGGAATAGGTAGTTAACTCACACAGAAAATATAAAAAAAAGTGTTCCGGACGGATTAGTACTCGTTGCTGGTTATTTGCAGAGGGGAGGAATGAAACTGTTCGTGTCAATCACATTGTTGTTGGTCGTTTTTTACATGCTTGCAGGTAGGAAAGGGTACCGTTTTTTATATTACAAAGTTATACATCTACCAGCTTATGTACATGTTACACTATTGATATGCTGTTACCCGTTACGTTCGTCTTGAAAATTGGTTTGAAGTTAATACAGCGCTGTCGTGTCAGTGCTGACTTAACGTTCCTGCTTAAATATCAAATCAATCAGCCTCCTCCCCGCCACCCGCGCCAGCTAACTCAGCAGTTGGTTACTCTAGTCGTTGATACATTGTATGGTGACGTGAGAAAGAGTTAAAATAAAAATTTAAGCGAGACGCAGAAATTTAACGAACGGCGACCGTCGGAACTTAAGATTGGTTTAATTTTTTTTTCGCCAAAATGAATGTGGGACATTTTTCGAAAAATTACCGTAAAGCAGAACCCCCAGTTCAAGTTTTGTTGCTTTATCCATTTTCTTATCCAGTCATTCCTACACCTCTGGAAAATTTTTTCAACAAAATATAATTTAACTGTGCTAATGTAACTAGCCGTTTTCGAGAGTTCACTTTCCCCACTCACTATAACGTGCGTACAGCGTGAAGAGATTAGGTCTACTGACTGATAGTACACAATGAGAGTCTATTTTCAGGATCAGTACTTATTTCCCTTGGAGTTGGCTAGTGATCCTGTGTTAAAGCTGCCTTACATCAGTTGTGTTGCCGCACGATGAAATTAGTCATAAAAATTTAGCGCTTTCCTATCATCATCATCATCAGCCTCTACTCGTTCACTGCTGGACATAGGCCTCTTCCATGACACGCCAACAAGCTCGATCCTCAGCAGTTCTCTGCCAGCCACTACCAGCCACCTTTTTGACGTCGTCGCTCTATTTCGCCCAAGGGCGTCCTACGCTACGTTTGTCGAGACGCGGTTTCCACTCGAGAATTCGTTTACCCCAACGGTTGTCGGTTTTAAACTTATGGACTAGTCTGCACGTCTCGGCTCTGTGAGTCATGACGGGTAGGACGCACTGGTTGAAGATTTTAGTCTTCAAACGGGTATGGGCGAAGAAAATACCCGACGAAGTTTACCAAATGCTGCCCATCCCAGCTGGATCCTTACCTATAGAAAGGTTGAACCACCCACTTTTTAAAAGTTTGATTTTTACCGTAAAATTATACCCGTTCCGTTTTATTGTTGAATATTTTTTCTAATAATTTTTTTTTTATGTTTTCAGGGTCACTGTTCAGGAGCTACTTATGCAGAACCGAGTCGCTTATACGTGGCTATATTATTATATCATATTTTTACATCTAGTATTATTAGTAGCATTCCAAAGTAACCGATATCATGCATAGTTACTAAATTATCTTCATAACTTGTTAAGAGGGGATAGCCCGCGAAATTCAATAAGTTTTGTTTTCAATTTGCAGGTCCTTTATGATCCGCAATCGTAGCAAAACTGGCGTTATAGAATTATAATGATTTGAATCAGGAATATAACTCCTTTTGTAAGAATTGGCCTCAAATATCTTATAATAGTAATAATAGGGTAATATGAACTTGGGGAGTTATAATTAATATTTTTATGATAATAGTTCTATATATAAATATTTGTTACGACCACAAATCATATTTAGGTCAATGTACGATAAGAAAGCTAAATTCACGCAATTTAAAGTCTCCTGTCAGCGAAAAACGAAAACTTGTCATAATTTTGGGAAATTTGAAGCATTTTTAGACAGATTGAAACTGAGATCAGACTATCAACATTCTTAAAATAACTATAATTACCCCTGTGAAGCGAATTGTCGTACCTAATTTGAAGAACGTTTGTCACTCTGACAGTCTTGCCAAATAAAAAAAAAAAAAATGATGAGACAACGACTACATTTCGAACGTTTTAAATTATGAGACCTTCTGATACCGACCTGGGGCCTATGATGTGTTAAAACTATAATTGTGCCGTTGTAAAAAAGGAACAGCGCTATTCATCCTGTATACTTTCATCTCTGTCTGACACTGAGGTAATTATGGTATCAACACATCACAGTAACCCAGCAGCATGTGTAGCCTGTCAACCATAGAAAATGAAGAAAGACAACATGACCCATTGTAGACAACACTAAAGAAATCTGACGCGAAGCGAAGGAAAATTAGCGACGTTTAGCACTTTTGTTGGATGGGGAAAAGGCATTGGATTCGCGTGAGTGTGACCGACCGTGATCGCTACAGCGAGATTTACATATCGACGCTTGAAAGGCAATCATATTTAAGCGACAAAAAATCGTAAATTTAGTTATATACACCAAACGACGCAGAAAAATCTGGCGGTTTGAATGGTGTATTTAGCTTAATTTACGAATTTTTGTCGCTTAGTTATGATTGCCTTTCAAGCGTCGATATATATGCTGTGTATGTATAGTGTATACAATGGTATAGATTTGCATCACCGCTATAATTTTTTGTTCTTTTTGAAGTGAAATTCAGATTTAAGTTTTCTTCTTACGGTCAGTCTGACTGTCTTATTTTTCTCTATAACTGTCGTTTTGTCTATTCTTCTGTCGATGAAAGCCAGCTGTACTCCAGCTCACAGACCGGCGGCATGAACTCTTGGGATTGTATGGTGGTCTTTTACATTTTTCTGTGTGTGCTGCAAAGAAAAATTTCGTGGGCTGTCCTGTAGCTTTTGCCCTAGATAAGACAAGGCAAGGTTTTACAAATGATATCTACTTTATCATTTATTTGTCTGAATAATGTCAAAGAAATAATATTATTATGTTATCGTTTCTTTAGTATAAATTGGTAGTCTTGTTAGTTATTTAAGTTGTTGATCCTATATTAACGTTAAACGTACAATTATTTTTAAGATTTTAGAGTTATACATTATTTTGTATGGGTACGCACGGCTACGTCACCGGTATAAGCTGACTTCTGATTGGACAAAATACTGATACAATGCGAGGTAAACTGAAATGTACCCTATAGCTTGATATGTGGCCTGTGTACCTATACATTGTTTTTGGAATTATCTCCCTAGATTGTTTATTCCTATTTTACCTAGACATTTTTATTTGTTTTCTTTTATTTTTTATATTCCATTGTTTAACTTACAGAGCTGATGATTATTATAGCTAGTAACAGAAGCAGCTGATTAAAACAAAACAGATATGGAATATTAACATGAAGCATTAATAATTGAATATTCATTTATGTTCAGGATGCAAGTTAGTTTTAATTTATACAGTATCAAATTAAATTTAAGTTACTCCGCAGATGTGATGAGTATCTATAACTAAACATAATTAAACAAAAAAAGGAATTAATTGCATTAATATTTTTTTTTTTATTGGAACATTATCCGTGGAAATTGTGTAGTCATTTAAAATACCGGGTAAAATTAAGTTTTTTTTATATTTACATACATGATGGTATGATATTTTTGTCCCCAAATATTGACATTTATCGCGGCAATGCTGCCAGCCTTTTGGGCACTTTTCCCTATGAGACCGATGTGGGCGAATTGTTAGATACCTACTGAGCTATTACCCTTTTTCTTATTTTTTTTTTTTATTGTATGCTTCAGTATAATATATGTCTGCTTGTTAATGTCATATAGTAACTACAATAACCCGACAATTTAAGAACACAGACTACGGACATAGATCAAAAAAAAATTTTTTTTTAATTGGGTTGGATATCGACGCCCATAAAGTCTCATATAGTTTATATTGATTTGACCCTGTATTGATAAGTATAAATTATTAGATACTTTCATAGACTATCCCATATAATCAAAGCATCATTATATAGCAGCGTTCTGGGGACCTACTATGACGTGTTAAAACAATCATTAAACTGTGGTGAAAAAGGGATAGCGCTATTCAACCCATATAGCTCTATCTTTGTCTGACACTGGAATCATGATGATTTTAAAACGTCATAGTAACCTCCTTACTTATACCACTATTATTACTGTAACAGCGCAAGTACAGTCAAGAGCACTAATATGTCAAGATTTTGCAGCGTTCAATTGCGATTTCTCCTGAATTAACTATCGAACGTTACATTACATAAAACTATGGGTTGGAAAATGCTGTGTTTGTAACAAAATAAGTAATCCTTCAAAATGGAGGATTAAATCCCTTTTGAATAGAGCAGTGTGTACATATTTATGCTCGTGATTGTGCGGACGACAGCAGGCCAAGCTACCCGAAACTGTCAAATAATCCCAATCTACCTTGAGCCTTATTGCTTTAGATACAAAGTTAAAAATCCAATAAAGAAATTTGACAGATTTTAGTACTTTGATATGCTGTCGTCTATATGTAAATAATCAATATTTATGTCTATACTATATCGCAACAGCGCATATCTCGATAAGTAAAATAGCTGTTTTTTTACTTCTTTATTCCTAAACATATTTTGAGGCAGATTTTTCCATCGCCAGATATTCTTTTCCGAGGAATCATTTTGAATTTTTGACAGTTCTTCCATTTAAAATAAGTCAGATGTCAATTTCATTTAACAAATAAAATTATCTGTCGATTGAAAAAGCAGCCGGGAGTTGTGACGGGAAGCTGAGTGTCACGCGCATTTTTCATTGGACTTTTAATGTTATTTATAGTGTTGTTTACTGAATAATAGCGCGTGATTTATGTAGTAAAAAGTGCATTCAGTAAATAATTCATAAAGAACATTGAACTATGGCAGCATAGTGCCATCATATAGCCACATCATGACTTTGCCTCAAATCTCCCTCATAGACGGTTCAGGCGGCCGTCTTTTTCAACTGTCATTGGCGATATCCGCCATTATTGTGAAATCAAATTTTCAAAGAATTTCTATAATTTGTTACACGTGTTATTGGCAAAATTGTGTATCTGTTCCACAGAGGCCATTGTTCAAGAGTTGAGGTTGAATCTCACCTTGAAAAAGAAGAAGAAGAAAAACCAGCCTTTAGTTCAATATGTTATTAGGCAAATAATATTCTTTTAAAGATCTATTCGTTTAGGTTTTTTATGTTTAGTACTTTAAGCTAATGTATGGTAAGTTTTTGATTATCATTATCTGAATGTGTATCGGAAACTGTTCGTCCAGGTAACATATTGACTTTTAAATTTAGTTTTATTGGTTGTATAGTATTATTAGCTTTCCGCCCGCGGCTTCGCCCGCGTGGAGTTCGGTTATATCCCGCTTTTTAGATTTCCCTCCGGAACATCAAATTTCTCCGGGATAAAAGGTAGCCTATATCCTTTCTCAGGGTCTAAAGATTGTCTGTGCCAAATTTAATCAAAATCGGTTGAGAGGTTTAAGCGGGAAAGCGTAACAGACAGACAGACAGAGTTACTTTCGCATTTATAATATTAGTATGGATTATGATTGGAAATGTTTAATTAACCGTAACCCTAATACGTTCGTTTCTGTTTAGACGTTCTCTACCTGTCAGATACGGCGGCCTCCAAAAGTTAGCTAGAATTTTCCCACTTCAGCTGTGATGGTATTTTCCCGGTTCCGTAACTAGTAAACTTCCTAGTTTAGTAAGGGTTCCTACTAGGGTTGCCAACTATACTGTTTTTCACTAAATTATACTTTTTACTGTTTAACAAAAATAAAGTATATAAAATACTGTTTTCAACATCAAAATGCAGACACATTATTATATGTTACACTTAGACGCTCACAAATTTGTTTTTATTTAGTCAGAGGGCGCTCACCGTAGCCACAAACAAATCACACTCGAGTTTCTGTATGCCTAGTATGAGTTTTATTAGGTACGAGACTCGATCGTCGATATCGAGCGCGTTTGGCGCTCTCATTGGTTGAGAGTTCTTACAACCTTGAAGCGGGCCAATCGATCGAGTCAAACGCGCTCGATATCGACAATCGAGTTTCGTAATGAAAACTCAAACTAGGCCCTCTGAACGAATCTGTAAATTGGTAACTTATGCGATACTGTTCAGTTTTTTCTAAAATACTGTTTAATAAATCTTTATAGACCTGAATATACTTTATTTCTTTACAAGAAAGTTGGCAACCCTAGTTCCTACCCTTATTTAAAGTTTCGCCAAGTCGGTCTATCTGTCCGTCCGTGGATAATACCAGTGAACGTTTAACACTAGAAATTTGGTACTAATATACACATTGTAAAGAAAACCCTGTCCGATCCATGAAGTATTATTAGGTATCGTTAACTGATTCTAATAATGCCTACAAAGCCGGGCTAAACTTTAATAAAAAAAATGTATTTCTAAAACGCGAGGTAACTTAATGCATGTGCGGTAGGCAACACGTTAGGGTGCCGTGCGTGTGTTGTCACTTTTTAAAAATTACTAATTTTCGGGGAAGTTGGAATTAATTCGCGGGGAAAAAAGATTATATCAAAATTCATTAGTGTTGTTACTATGATGATTACGTAAAATTTTATATTCTCTAAGGTTATGTGTTTACCTAACTTTTGTTATCCTTATGGGTCGGACAGGGTTTTCTTTACATATTGTATAAATCAATCACGCCGACACAGTGGTAAAATAAAAAGTGTAAAAATGGTTTTATTAGGGGAGTTCGTTACAAGTGGGGATACATTAATTCTCAACACGAATAGGGGCTTACTACAATCATTTTTTGATAACGTTAATATATTCGCTCCAAATGTAAATAAATATGAGCCCCCTCTCCCGCTAACTTTTAAACTATACTTACGTTTAAAAAATATGAAATACTAGCTGTGGCCCGCGGTTACACCCGCGTAGGTAAGCTTTGAACCGAAAGAGCTCAGTTGATATAAAATAAGCGCCAGTTAAAATAATTGGAGCAATATGTACGCCCGCGTTTGCTTCCGTTTGTTCCTGCTCTGCTCCTATTAGTAATAGCGGGATGTTTTATATATTTTAGCCTATGTCCTTTCTCAGGCTCTAGGCTATCTGTGTACCTAATTTCATTATAATCGGTTCAGTAGTTTTGGAGTGAAAGCCGGACAGACAGAGATACTTTCACATTTATAATATTAGTATGGATAGTATGGATACTCAAAAGTGGAACTTTATAAAGACTATCTGGGAAAATTATTTTGAACTTGTTACGTTGAATAGTTTTTGAATTTTTTTAAAAAACAAGTTCTGAACTAAGTTTGTAATTTAACCACATAGTGCCAGCTTTTTTCTTTTATTAGTTTACATATTATTCTATTCTTTTGTCTACGATTGTCATTCACAATTGTTTTGTCATTTTTGAGTGTCTCGAGGAAAGGGCATTGACAGTCCATCGCTGTAATAACATTCCAAATTATTACTTTAAACCACTTTATAAACAGACGCCCTGGCTTATAAACTTACTCAATCTATCTTGCCTCTTGCCGTCTATATTGGGATCAGTCCAGTTACTGGGTGACACTAAACCCCCTGTTATAAAGACTGGTTGAAAGACTTCTGGAATTCTGACTACCTGTTACGACTGTTAGATGTATGAATGACCGCCCAACATCGAGATCGGCTTAACGTGTTTTCCACGAGCCTCGGGTCCCATTTGTCATGAGCATAGATGAACATTCGATCGACACGTCGTGCAGCTGATATTGTAAAGCCAGGACCTTTGCTTATAGATAATAGGTTCGGTATCTCTACTGTCTAGTCCTGGTCCTTGGGAAACAACATCGAAAGGCAATTGAAAAGGACTCGGAAATCCGAGTCGAACGCGCTTAGTGCTTCTCGCGTGCTTCCAGAGATGTCAGCTAATAGTGACGGGATCCACAGGGATGCCTACTAGGGTCGCGAGTTGCCTCTAGCGCACAGCGAAGTGAAAGAACTCGCGTGGATTTTAGTTAATAACTATTTGTCACGCCCTTACGCTCCACCCAGAGCGTGAGTGGTCATTAAATGGTTTCTGATCCAAACCTCTATCTATAACTTTAAAGTAGGATTAAGTCTCAAGTTGTCTATACACCGAAGCCGCCACACTCGCCACGACGGCGAGTTAGTACCGTTGGGTGAACTCAGCTTTAGTAGTTGCGATCCGGACAATTTTCCCGGCGGCACGACAGTCGCGGCAGGCAGTATTCACAATTTGTTGATTGAAAAGTACTCAGAGAGTGCGCGTGTGCCTGCGGGCGTGCCGCGGAACAGACCGCGTAGGCGCAAGCTGCAAGAAAGCGGTAAAACCAGGGCGCCGCCGGCCCTGCCGCTGGGTTTGTGCCGCCGGCTTAGGTGTAGACAGCTTTATCTGTCCTCTATCACTCTTGATTTAAGGTTTAATTTAGACAGTGTACAACAGTATTCTCAGGAGTTGTCAGTTCTCGAGTTTGAGTGGGCAGAGAACAAGTGTCCTGCCGGATACCTAAGTGGACCTGAGCGTCAAAACCAGATAATGATCTCATAGTTTTAAGTTCAACATCTTTTTCATGAATGGTTGATGAATGGAAGTGGATAATGAGGACGCAACTATTGGGAAATCTGACTGTTTTGTTAAAGTTGTCAAACTAGAATGTGTCTTTTGAAAATACTATATGCCTCCTATCAATATAGATTAAAAACTCTTACCACACGTACTCTTTTCAAAATAATGTATTCTAAAAACCGCAAGCGCCTCTTTTCAAAATAAATTTTAAACTTTAACATATACAAATACCTAAGGAAAATTAACAGATTAAAATGACATTTTATCCACAAAATCGATCCAATTTTTTAACTTTTTCTAGTAAAATCACACTGAAGATCCAAGCCTTTCGAGCTTGTTTCTCTCGCTAGCACAAAGACAGCTTAATCTCCTAAGTATGCAAGTTTGTTAAAAAAAGGGCAGGTTAAAAGAAGCCTCCAACTAATTCTGATACAGGGCCCAGCTTGACACGTGTCGAGTGTCCAAAAAGAAAAAGAAATATTATTATAGGATAGTACCTGAATAATATTTCTTTTTCTTTACTTATTTTTTTTTGTTTTGGATGCGAAATTATCAAATGATCTCTCCTGCTCTGGGTGGAGCGGAAGGGCATGTCAGACTTTTACTGGCTAAAACCCACTTGTGTTCCTTTACTTGCCTGTGCGTCAGGGCCACGGTTTCTCTTTTAAACAATCCGCAACTCTGGCCTAGGAAGCATCGTTTCTCGAGGACCCCGTCAATGTGGGCTGACATCTCTTTGAGGCGCGCGTGAAACACAACGCGCCGTCGACCCAGGCCTGGTCCTTACCGGGCCTACGGTGGCCGGGAGTTCGATGTAAGTCTAGGCCCTGCGTCGTCAATGGTCCCAGCTGCTGTATGATTGATATATCTGGTGGATGTGGCCTAGTTTCCAATACACATTTTGCATAAAGAATATTTCGAATTTATGTACGTCGTTTTAGTTACAATACTATCGTTATTTTAGATATAATTACAGTATTTTAGTTACATACATAATTACAGTTATTTTGTAGTTCTAAGTGTATAAATAAAAAGTCTACGGTTAACGTACAAGTTGAAATGCGAAAGCTTTAATTTGTAGGAGATATAGTTGATTTCTTTGTATGTACCTAGAGGTGTGCGTTGTTGCGGTTATTTATATTATTAACGTGCATATACTCAATGATATACTTGATTTAATATTAGTGAAGGAAACGTTTTCAAATGATCTGCAATTATTAGTTTAGAACGAGCCAGTAGCTGACTGGTACTCGGTACTTTTTAACCTGGATTCTTATATCCTGGTAGTATATTTGTTGTAGTGTCTAAGTTGTATTTTGATTAAGGTTAGCTGTAAGTTTTGTGACACATAGTGGCACTTTATTTACTATATTTTTTCTCCATATACTAACCAACGATTATAACCATATACAATACACGAATAAAACAATAATGTGATTTTTATTTTTTTAATTTCTGCCCCCAAAATGATTATAATATAAGTATAATATTGTGTTAATAATACCAATCAATAAATTGTGATTAACTGCTTTTGAGGCATAAGTATATATAAACAAGTAATAGGTATATGTAATCTGTTACTTCTATTTAGTCTCCCAATCGGATATATTGTTAGAATACGAAGATCAAATATATTTTTATTAGATGGTGTTTTAAATTAATGAAGAGCCGAGTAATTGGTTCGTTTTTTATATGAGAGGGAATATGTTCTTTCCATACCACGAATTCATTAATCATGAAAGTTACAATATTTTCATTTGTTTTAATATTTAAAAAAAAGAAGCGACGTCTTCTAGAATAGGTAATCAATTCTCACCTCTTTCTTTTCCTCTTGACACGCAGGTTTTTAGCGTTTCTACCAAAAAAAGAAAAAAAACCAGACGTTACCCTAAAGCTGTGAACTCTAAAATAAAATCTAAGGTAAGCCTTAGATTTTATTTTAGAGTTCACAGCTTTTTTCGACTTACAATCAACAAAATCTAGTTTCAAAAATAACTAGCGTTCCGCGTTCTGCTTTCTTCCGAATATTTTAAGTATATAGAGAGAATAAAAAAAAAATATCTTAGAAAACAATTGGAAATAAATATTTTTTTTTTGGAAAATTTTATCGATAGTCCTATTCTTTTGACGAAACAAGTATAAGTTTGCTGTTGCTAATTTATTCACATGCAAAAAAGTATTGGTAGATATAAACAGAATACCTTTACCTAATATTTTGATAGATATGCATGTATTTGGATAAAACTAATAATAACTAGGTACAACAACATATTTTAATAAATGAAAACATTTACAGTGAATTTGTTCACTCAGCCAGTTTACCATTTCAATTATTAAAACATCGTTTTAATAACTTGATTGCATTTCACAAGGACTTACCCTATGAAATCTTGGGACTTATCTATAACAGTGACGGTAGAACTTTCATAAAATACAGTTTTCGGAATTAAACTAATTGAGTCAGGTGTGCCACTGATTTAGCCATCCGATAATCGTTGTTTAATACAGAACCATCTAGTGAGACGTTTATGAAGCTCTTTGATACATATCATAACTAAAACTCGGTTAAAGAGTACATGTCGGTGAGGCCACTATGGTTGCCTGAACGCTTAACTGGAAAAATTTTTAGGCAACTTTGTTGGCCCGGACGCTTGAGTGGTTATACCCATATCATAAACATTAATTTCCCATTTTGGTGAGTGTGCTAGGGAATTGCATGATTTAATTCCCGTTCTCCTTTCCACCATCGGACGACCCGTCGTACGCCGAGTTTCCACCCTTATGTTGTTAACACCAGTACGATCCGGACGAAGCGTTTCGTCTCCTCCTTTATACCGCGTACATAGAGGGACTGGAACAATTTGCCAGGCGGTGTTTCCGTCGGATTACGGATTTGAGTGTCTTCAAGGCTAGAGTGAATGGGTTCTTAACAAAATAGTGCGTACTACCATCAACGATTGCGTCACTGCTTACCATCAGGCGGGATAGCGGTCAAGCGCTAGTTTATAATAAATTAAAAAAAAATGAAGTCAGTAAAAGAAACAATGTCACTACACAGAATTCCTTTGCGAAAAGGCTTCTTTAAATCAATAACGTACGGTGGACGGGTCTGAGCAGTTGTGTTGCGATGTGTGCAGGGTACGATGTGCCAAATGTTGTTGTGTCGGGAGTTTGGTCGTGGAGGGTCTCCAGATCATCCTCTGGCGCAGCATCGTTGGTCGTGTTGTTGGGTTAAACATTGCATCACCTCGCTCAACTGCCGTCTTCCTTCCTATTCACTGAGTTTACTTGAGTGTATAGGCTTAATAAGCTAGTGCGCTTTACCATCAACGATTGCATCACTGCTTACCATCAGGCGGGATTGCAGTCAAGTACTAGTTCATAAATGTTGAGGTTGAATTTCATTATTGTCTCTGGCAGCTAACAATAAAAACTAAAAAAAAAAAAAAAAACCTTGTAAGGACACGATGGTTCTGATTTCAGTTAATTAAAATATTTTTCCAGAAATAACACGAAATTCGTTAAGAAACTGTTTTGAGCAGACTTCTTTCAGAACCTTAATTATGTAACACACTATTAGATATTATTTAGAATTTGAATCATATTCAAACAGACCTACCTAATCCATTGCCGGTGTTTAAAAAATGTATCAGCTGAACAACGTAAATAACACAATGAATAATATTGAATTTCCAAAATGAAAACCTAATGATACTATTATTTATTAAAGCTGAAGAGTTTGTTTGTTTGATTGTTTGAACGCGCTAATCTCAGGAACCACGGGTCGGATTTGAAAAGTTCTTTTTTCGTTTGATAGCCCATTAATCCAGGAAGGCTTTAGGCTATATAACATCACGCTGCGACCAATAGGAGCGGGCATAATAATTAAGTACACGCGAACGAAGTTGCGGGCGGCTGCTGTTAGATTAATATGCTGATAGTGTGTTACGCAATTACCCTGCAGATTAAAAGAGCAGAGTACCTAATAGAATAAGCGTAAAATCTTATACAGTTGTTCTCTCAGTTGTCACATGTAAATGTGTTCAATATCTCGCTTTAGTCACTCTCGATACACTCGTAAAAATAAACGACGAACACTAGCCATCTTTTTCTTCTCTATGCTTTAGATTGCGCCCCATCTCATTCACACTGTACCAACGTGTGTAATGTACGCAGAATAAAAAATTGCATGTGTGTGCTGTTGCTCCGATCGGCACATTTATTTTGGTTAATTTGTTAGAGCATATCATATCTGTTTAATATTATATCAATGGGGTCGATCCAAAACTATTTTGGTACTTCGGATCTAATAAATCCTACTTCCATTTAATTACCAAAAAACAACGGGAGTAACACCAAAAAATATAGGAAAAAAGAAAAACTACCAAATCAAATCGGAGTCTTTTATTCTCGGTCCGGGTCCCATACTAATCGTGTGCCCGTAGGTGATGTGGAGTCGCGGACGCTCATAATATCGGTCATACAGATACGCAGTTTCAGTATAGTTTCAAGGTAAGTATAATCATACTATATAATTATACAAGTAGATGCCTAGATCCTATTACTCTAGTACTACATCGAAATACCGTCAATATGAACCTCCAAAAGAAATGGATGAATATTTCACAGGATTTAAATCGTGAGTTGGTATGAAAAGCCAGGTAAATTTTTAACAGTAATTGGCATGACATATAAAAATGAAAACTTAATAATCATCCTTCACCACAAAAGTTTTATTTACTTAATGTCTGATTACAAATTCCACGTAATGTAGAGTCAAGTCGCAGTACTAGATTTTAGCAAAATCTGAGTTCTCATACCCCTACTACATTTAATTATGAAGTCTAAAAATCTAATACTATTAATAAAATACAACTTTAACGGCTCTAATTTGTAATTATAAACGCGTATAATTAAATGAGATCTATATATTTATGTGAAAACCAATGAATTCCATGATATATGCACTAACAATGTGCTGCAAGTCGTCGAGAATTACACACACCTAGTTACATACGGACGACAGCAGGTCGACCTACTCGAATCTGTCAAATATTCCCAACTAACATTGAGCCTTAAAGCTTTATAGATAAAGCTGAAAATCCAATAAAAAAATCTAATAGATTGTAGTAGACTGATGTGCTGTCGTCTGTACAATGAATACATTTCATTCTCACGATATTTTGTTTGAAATGCCAAAACTTTAGTTTATAATATATTTTTGGCATATAATGGCCTCTATATATGAAAGAAAGAAAGAAAGAAAATACATTTGCTTAGCAACAACAAAAAATAAAAAACAAAAAACTAAATACCTAATAAAATAAAATAAAAAAAAAAACATTTAAAAAGTAAAAAAAAAAAACCCTTAAACCCTTGGGTAAAAAATAACATCAAAGTGCGCCTCGTGGCTGCACTAAAAAGGTCCGGCAAAAATGCCAGATAACTAGTGCCTGACGCTGGTGGTATGGCCATCCGTGGAAGAATTTAGACTCCCGCGGCTCCACGCACGCTCGTGATGGAAGAGACACAGGGGTGGTTTTAGTCAGTAAAAGTCTGACAGACCCCGTCGCCAACCCTAGGGCGGCGGAGATCCTATGAGGATTTCCACAACGAAAAAAAAAACAAAAATAATGGTGGTATGACCATATGATCAATAAGGTTTCGCTTAAAAATCTAAAATATAATATAAAAATAACACTTGTTTTTATATCTAATGTATTGTGACAGGCAGAATCATCGCAACTTTGAAAAAATATTTAAAAATTTCAAAAATAACATTTTTGGTCAGGCCCAGGTACTTAACTATACAACATAAGTGACGGATCGGACTGACGCTAGAATGATCTAATGATGGCTTCCTTCTTCCTCTATTTTGTTAACTCAGTTAAAAAACAAGTTTAGACGTGAAACGTTTGATTGGTTGTCAAAGAAAACTTGTAATCGTGCTTAAAAAAATAATGGCGTACAGAAGGGTTACAAAATCCTAAAAATCAACTACAAAATGCTGAAATGTAAATCTAAATAATTCACTTAAACAATATTTTGAAATCTTTCAATTAAAAATACTCAGTCTTACGGTATGTCAAAAATAATAAGACATTTCTAGGTTCCGTTTTTCACGAAAGACATGGATTAGATCAGGTTATTTTTTTAAGTTCATATAAAATAAAAGTTACTGGTTGACGTGACTAGGCATATATTTTAACGTTTTATCTTTTTGTTTACTTTGGCAATATATATCCCTAATTAAAGAATAATTTCTTCATTAATATGAGCTGTAGTAACAGTAGTAGGTACACGTACGTACAAGCAGCTATCCGAATTCCCGCTTACTGTCGAGTTCATGGAATATTTGAATCGAAATTATGTACTCGATAAAAAGTAATAAAATAGCTACCACTAAACAATAATATTATGAATCAATCAAGAAAAGTTTTTAACTGTACCTATATAACTTTCATTTTTCCAAGTTTGCCATTGTTACACAAGTTATTCATGTATACGAGTATTATATTGAATAACTAAACTGAGCTGATTCAAATAATTTTAACAGAATATTCGCTACCTCGAAATATTAAGTATAAAAAACTAAATGCCAATATTTTTAACTTTCTTAGTGCTTACCTACCCTAAAACTTAACAGCGACAAGGACCCGTAATTTTGACAACTTGAAATCAAGGGCACTTAAATCCAGAATTATTTTGATTTCACCTAAACATTAAATCTTATCGTCTACCACTAATATAAATTACACCGAAATAATTAATTGTCCGAGATCTTTACAACTTGACTAAATCCAAGTACTTTTTAATGACTGTGCATTAGATGAAGTACTGTGGTCTTAGAAAACATCGTTTTGAATCTTCCGAAACGAACTATAATATCAGTCAAATTAACACTTCTTCATATACTTCATTTGATTTCTGCAACATTCCGAAGACTGCAAACAACAATTATCGCATCTCCACAAATAATGATGACAAGAAAAATTTGATCCTTCTATCAGTTTGGCAGCTTTGTTTCAGACCACCAGGAGGTGATCTGGAACCAAGCTGCTGCAAAAAATTATGAATAAATACCAGTAAATGCAGGAGCATTTAGTGGTATTTATTCATAATCCTCCAAATGAAATTCCTGGATCCTTGATTCCTGCTCTGCCTCTTTTTCGATTTCATCCAAAACCTTTTCCACGTCGCTCCCCTGGAAACAATGAAAAATAATAGTTTAGTAGTACATATTTCAACGAAGTTTTAGCTAATGATATTTTACATAAATAATAGGACCCTAAAATAAGGACTGTGCACTGTGAATGAAGTTAGTGGACCGGATTGTATATCAGCGACTGTTCTCAAGGATTATGCGCCCGACTTGTCTTCTGTATTGACACGCTTGTATCGCTCTCATTTAAAATTGGTATAGCGCCCAAGCTCTAGAAGCCGTACCGATGTTATCATTTAACTGACGATTTCAATAAACTCCATACTCTACAAGATTATTGAACGTGTCTTCTCTTCAGCCTATAGAGGTCTACTGCTAGACAAAGGTCTCCCCCAAGACTTTCCACGATAACCGGTCTTGTGCTGCCCGCATCCATCGGCTTCCCGCGATACTCACCAGGTCATCGGTCCACCTTCTTGGGGGCCTCCCTACGCTGCGTATTCCGGTACGTGGCCGTCACTCCAAAACCTTACTGTCCCATCGGCCATCAGTTTTACCGAGTAATGTGCCCTGCGCACTGCCTGTTAATTTTTGCGACTCGAAGAGCTATGTCGGTGTCTTGGTTCTGTGTTTCTTCTGCGGATCTCCTCATTTCTAATGCAATCGCGCAGAGAAACTTCGAGCATAGCTCTTTCCATCACCCTTTATAACTCTAAGCCTTCGTATAAGGCCCATTGTGAGCGACCACGTTTCAGTTCTGTAAGTCATCACTGGCAACACACACTGGTCAAAGATTTTAGTCTTGACACACTGTGTGTGACAACGAGAAGACTTAGCGTAGCTTCCTGTACGCTGCCCAGCCGCGCTGAACTCGATGAGACACCTCTTTCGCGAAGCTGGACCTCCATACCTTTTTTTTTTTTACATATTATAAACCAGCGCTTGACCGCAATCCTGCCTGGTGGTAAGCAGTGACGAAATCGTTGATGGTAAAGCGCACTAGTTTATTAAGAGCCTATTCACTCTAGCCTTGAAGACACTCAAATTGTAGTCCGACGGAAACACCGCCGCTGGCAAACCTACCTAGTCGGACTGTTTGTATACCTGGGGTATAAATGCTCGTCAACAATTTCGAGTGCAGAGCAACCAACTAGAATTGGAGTGGGTGCGACATAACATTTCAACATGATCTTCGTCTTATCCATGTTCATCTTTAGACCCACTTGTTGGGAAGCTCTGCTGAGGTCATTGAGCATGTATCGATAGTCAATTTGGCTCCGCTGGAGAGACTATAGCACCGCAGAAGTCTCGATCGAATCGAAGGCATTTGAAACGCTAAGCATAGTGGTTTGTTATACTCCTCGGACTTCTGTATAACTTGCCGTAGCGTATGTATGTGGTCTCTGGTCTAATCCTTTTCCGAAGCCTGCTTGTTCTGGGGGCTGGAAATCGTCGAATCTACGAGCGAGACGATTCGTGATGACTCTCTAAAACAACTTATAGACATGGCTCAGGAGGGATATCGGTCGATAGATTTTCAGGAGGGTGTTATGACCTTTTTTTAAAAACAATACCACCACGCTCCTGTGCCATGCCTTGGTCGTTTCGCCTTTGAGAATGTCGGAATAAAATAGCTTCTGAAGCGCTTTAAGAATCGGCTGACTGTGCTGAAAGTGACTGATAGTAGATATTTCGCCACAATCGGTCTACCAGGGACCACTCACTTATGGGGCGCGGTCCTCGAGACGAACGGGGAACAGCGGTTGCAATATCCTTAGACGACTCGAAACACTAGCCATAAGAGTAGACGCATAAAGTAACGAGTACAGCATAAAAGAAAGGGCCTATCATGTGTGGAATACTGCAGCCACAGATGAGCTGGTGCTGCAAAATGCCATTATATGTTCATATTAAACTAGTCCGTATACAATCAAAGATTGCATCACTGCATTCCATCAGGCGGGCTCGAAATTAAGCACCACTTTATTAAACGAAAAAATAAAACATTGGTTAGCAAACCTACCTGTAAATCAGGAAGCGTCGGATTAAGCAAATCCATTGTACAAACTGCAAATTCTATTTGATCACCATTGAAAACTGAAAAAAATAAATCATTATATAAATAAAAGCTGTTACTGTTAAATAGCACAAATATGCTGGTAATCATTGTTTTTGTTACATGAACTTTGTAAAGATTTTTATTTATGTTGGTGTTATCTAATTAAATGTATGAAACAGTTTTGTTTCTATGACATCCAGTTTTCTTGTGACAGCTACATATTTATTTCTGACCTCACATACGTTTCTTTGTTTACATAACTACATTTAGTCGACTTTGTTACTATTGTATTTGCTAAATTACATTTTATTTACGTTAGTTTGAAGAAAAACTCTCCTGGTAATGTTTTGTGAATGTTGTTGAAAATTTTCTAGTTAACCCAAAGTGGAAAATTACAAAGATTTAATGAATGAATTTAAGGAAGAAAGCTTTTTGTTGTAATGTCCTTGAAAAACCATTATGCTGGACTCTCATTTGGATTTCTTTATGGCAAATTTGGGTGCTGTGGTTCTATCAGGACATTTCCTTAACGGAGAAGCGTTATCAAGGGAAATGGAGTCCAGGAATGCTAGCAGACTATTATTGGGGACTTGTAAGGGAACTATCAGAAGCCAAATATTCAAGGAAATCATAAGTATCTATTAGAGATTAAGAAATAATTCTGTAAGTGTGGCTGATTTTACTACTTTTCACCAAAATATATATTTTGATGTCACAAGAAAACCTTGGTGGCCCTAGTATATTCAAAATTTAATATTATATTTCATGTGACAAAAAAAAAATTACAAATTTGTTGACTAGTGACATTATCAGTAATTTCTTCACATTACTCACTAGATTCGTCGGCAAAGATGGCCAGGGGAGATTTTAACGAGGGGTGATCTTGAAATGATTGGTTTCCTAAATCTGAAAGTAATTCTTGCTGTCGGAATTCTAAATCTGAATCTGACTCATTTTTTCGGTGCAACTCTAAATTCGAATCTTCTTTATTCTGCTGGAAAAATTGTACACCTGAATCTGGTTTATTTTGCTGGCATAATACTTCGTCAGACACTCGTGTAATTGGTAAATGTGAAATTGGTTCGCTTTGTCGAAAATATTCCATTTCTGTTATCTTTTTTTTATAGATCATATCATCTTCAAAGTCGTTGGGTCGTTTAGTTCCACACGAGAAGAAGTTGCTTGAGCTCGTTTCCGGTAACACCTTACAAACATTTAATTCCTCTGCATTTTGAGGCATGTTTATTTCTGTTTCTGCACCCCGATACTTGTCCTGCATATCGGCTACCTGGAGCTCATTAAATACTTCCTCGCCATTTTCAATATTATTTGACAACATTGAAATATTTGAGAACTGGCTATGTGCGACATCAAAATATCCCATGTCTGGAGACGCTATAGCATTGAGAATGCTGTCTGAATTGTTGTCATTATCAGAATAATAGTCAGTCAGTGGAACAAGAGAACTGTCGGGGGTCTGCACGTAATTAGATACATGAACGCTCTGGAGTGGCACTAACTGTGATTCTGTGTGTGCGTCTTGTCCTTCTATCTGTACTTCCCGTGGAGCAGGAATATTGTTAATCTCTATCGGCTGTATGTACTGTGGGGTAGTATGACTAGATCCTGCAGCACTTCCATCCCTATTGTCTTCGTAATTAAGATCTTTTTGGAAAGGTACAGTGGAATTAGATACATGAACGCTCTGGAGCGGCACTAACTGTGATTCTGTGTGTGCGTCTTGTTCTGCTATCTGTACTTCCCGTGAAGCAGGAATATTGTTAATCTCTAACGGCTGTATGTACTGTGGGGTAGTATGACTAGATCCTGCAGCACTTCCATCCCTATTGTCTTTGTAATTAAGATCTTTTTGGAAAGGTACAGTGGAATTAGATACATGAACGCTCTGGAGTGGCACTAACTGTGATTCTGTGTGTGCGTCTTGTCCTGCTATCTGTACTTCCCGTGGAGCAGGAACATTGTTAATCTCTAACGGCTGTATGTACTGTGGGGTAGTATGACTAGATCCTGCAGCACTTCCATCCCTATTGTCTTCGTAATTAAGATCTTTTTGGAAAGGTACAGTGGAATTAGATACATGAACGCTCTGGAGTGGCACTAACTGTGATTCTGTGTGTGCGTCTTGTCCTGCTATCTGTACTTCCCGTGGAGCAGGAACATTGTTAATCTCTAACGGCTGTATGTACTGTGGGGTAGTATGACTAGATCCTGCAGCACTTCCATCCCTATTGTCTTCGTAAGTAAGATCTTTTTGGAAAGGTACAGTGTTAGTATGACTAGATCCTGCAGCACTTCCATCTCTATTGTCTTCGTAATTAAGATCTTTTTGGAAAGGTATGATGCCGTAGATCTTTTCGATGGCACTAACGATCCTTTCCTTGTTGGGTGGAATGATGGTCAGTCGATGTGGTGACATGTTCTTCTTCTCCGGGGATGCAGCTGCAAATGGCTCGTCTTCGCCATCTTTCGGCGCTGGCGACGGCAAGTTTGTTACCAGATGTAGAATGACCTGTTCCAAGCGCTTGGGATCTTCAACAGGCGCAGGTTCATCTTCGTTTTGCTGAAAAATATAAAAAATATTTTTAAACACATTTTTAATTGTAAGTATTTGTAAAAATAATAAAATTAAAAAATGCAGTGGAAGTTTCCTTTACCGTTTTAGAACAAAAGCTTTGTGAGAATCGGGCTAAATGGAGTGTCCGTTTATCCTGATTCTCACTAAGCTTTTGTTTGGGGAGGCTGCATATATCTAATTAACATTATCATTCGCCTACAGTGGTCCTGTGAAGCTGGACTGCTGTAGGATTACGAAGAACAACATGTGGCTTAGTATCAGTGTTTGAAGTGTTTGCAAGCCCAGAAGTTGTTAAATGAAGAATCGTTAAATTATTAAAACTGATAACTTTATTTCGGTTTCGGAAAACTTACTTCTTTAACATCATGTGTATCGTTATCTATTTCCTCAATGGTTGGTCCTTCAGTATTGTTGACAAGCATAGTGAACTTCTTCTTCATCAACTTGATCAATTGCTTGCCTTCTTCCTCGCTGACTACGGTATTAGTACACACGAAGGTGGTTACGGCACGGGATTCACGATCGACGTCCAGACAGCCTCGGGTTCTCATGTAGACCATTTGCCCATTCTTTGTAATCAACCGATAGCAGGATTCTCCAAATACTCGGTGCTGGTCGTACACTATAACCGAAAAAAAGTGAACATTAAAGTTGATTCCTGTTTTTTTTTTATAATATCATAAAAGTACATAAACAGGTATATGTATAATCGCAAATGCAATATTAAAGATTAAAGCTAGATACTAAGATTGTAAACATTAGCATTGCATATATCATGTATAATTTAGCTTGCACATACACAAGTAGCGGCAATTAAAAATGCAAGTATCTCGAACGTACATAGAATAGTAACTCCACTTTATTAAAAAATGTATTTCCTACACCATTCAAATCGCAAGAACCAGTTACATAAAACAACTAAGTCAAAATTACATTCAAAGTCCGCACAATTTTGAATCTCCTGTAAAAAAATCGTTCTATTACTGTATAAAATCTAGGTTCCTACGGAAATTCTACATACGTTCTTATCAAAAGACAAGAAGACTACAGTAATTTTTAGTTACTTGAAAGTTTTCTTCTCCTATGAACACGACACAGTAGTCCTTTTCAGTGTAGTTGATTAGTTTTTTGGGTTCCGTAGCCAAATGGCAAAAAACGGAACCCTTATAGATTCGTCATGTCTGTATGTCCGTCTGTCCGTCCGTATGTCACAGACATTTTTTTTTCCGAAACTATAAGAGCTATACTGTTGAAACTTGGTAAGTAGATGTATTAGGTGAACCGCATTAATATCTTGATGCAAAAATAAAAAATAAAAAAAATATTGGGGGCTCCCCATACTTATACCTGAAACTCAATTTTTTTTTTTCACCATACACATACTTGTGGTGTATCTATGGATAGGTCTTCAAAATTAATATCGAGGTTTCTAAAATATTTTTTTCTAAACCGAATAGTTTGCGTGACAGACGCTTTCAAAGAGGAGAATATTGGTGCCCCCCTTCTTAAAAAAAAGAAAAACAAATGATGTACATTACTATAAAAACTACCAACGAAAATTGTTTTGAACGAGATCTAGTAAGTAGTTTTTTTTTTAATATTCGTAAATCATAAACCGCTTAATCTTTCATACAAATAACTTAAATCCTTTAATTTCATAAATCAATGGTACGGAACCCTTTGTGCGCGAGTCCGACACGCACTTGGCCGGTTTTTTATCTATGTTATGAACGCGCCATTTTATAGGCTGTTTGGGGACGCCAGTTGGTAGCGCGTCGAGGTGATTTACGGTCAAAGAAACTACGCCTATGCATATTATGCATGTAAACTGTATATTGAGTATAATGTACATAAAACAGTTGCACTTAACAACTATATATTATTAGATTTTAACACGGCCGGGTCGCGAAACGATCTCCACACCACAGTCTGTTGTGAGTTATTGGCATATTTCGTAGTTCTGAAACATGTTTACTGCTATTGGTAGCATCTTATTTTTATTATTGCTGCTAATGATACACAACTTACTTTTAATCGAAGTGCAATTATTATGTTTTAATAAACTTTTAGTTTTTCTACACACATTTGTTGACTTAAGTAGTAGTGGAACTACTACTTAAATTTACGTTGTCAGCTGTTTTGGAAACATCGGACATTGATTATTTATTATTATTTATTTTCTTAATCTCCACGTGAACAGTACATTGGGATAAATGCTATGCCCCGCAAAACCGTTTTCACGGTTTGTCTGTGGGAACGGAACAAACAGTGCATCAGCAATAATTAAATATGCAACAATATTACAAAAAAGTTACATCAAAAAGTGCGATGTTTCAATCTAAACGTTATGTTTTTAAATAAATCCATAATAGTAATATAAATTTAACTTGCCAAAAAGTCCTGAGCGTCCTGAGTTTCGCAGTTGAACCCAAGTAGCACTTTTTTCCAAATGACGGTGTGCTCGAAAAGTCATATAATGCAGAACATTTTTTGCGTTTATTTTCCGTTTCACTCAATCACTGTACAATGAGTTAGTGTTATTCTATAGTTATAATCACATATTTATAGTACGTAAAAATATTTTTTTTCGTGATAACACTTTCACTTATTGAATAGTAGCTATTCAAACAATTCCATGATTCAAACTAATTTAGCGGAAGAAAGTCAACAAAATGTTTTATTTTCTACTTATAACTAATTTAGTCATGGAGCTGATTAATTTGTTGTCGACCTCCTACCCGCAATTTTTTTTATGCATAATTATAATCTGCGCTTGCCTATATCAGTTTTTAACCGACTTCAAAAAGGAGGAGGTTACTCAATACGACCGTATATATGCTTTTTTATGTTTGTTCGCGCATAACTTCGTCGTTTATGAACCGATTTTGATAATTCTTTTTCTGTTGGAAAGAAGACGTTCCCAAGGTGGTCCCATGATAAGGATATCATGGTTTGATGGTGGAAGACCAGAGAAAACAAGGGGAACTTTCAAAAATTGCAGGGGCTACTAGTGCATTTCTTAGCATTTTCATTAAGTATTTTAAAGCGCTACAATTTAATAAAGGTCTGGAGTAGATCTGATGATGGAGCGGGGAGACAGTCGAAGGAACTCCTCAACAATTCACAGCAGCTATCTTGTGTTTGGGCTCGATTAATTTGTATTGATAAGAACTTTACACCTAGATGGGTTGTGACTGTGACTATATTTGCGTCAGCTTCCAGTCTGACCGGATGCAACTGAATACATAGTACTTTCAACAACTAAAAAGTGTAAAATAAAAACTTTTTTTTTACAAAAAAACAACCGACTTCCAAAAACCACTACAAAGTGAAAAATAACTAATTTCGGAAGTCGGTGTCAAAAAACGAATATACAAAACCAAAGACACCGACTTCCGAAATTAGTTATTTTTCACTTTGTAGTGGTTTTTGGAAGTCGGTTGTTTTTTTGTAAAAAAAGTTTTTGTCTGTGCTTGTTAATTTTGTTTGAGCTCGTTATTTTTGTTTTGGTTATAAAAATAATCATACATGAATGATTGTTTTTATGTATCTGTTGGTATGAGTCTTGGTATTTCAAAATTCTCGTCGGTAAACAAAACTTAATTTATATGAAATAATAAAAATAAAATAATAAAATTTTATTGATATAAAATAATTTCTGGTGTAGTATGTCGTGGTGGCCTAGTGGTTAAAACACCAGCCTCCCAAGTATGAGTGCGCGGGTTCGATTCCAGGTCAAGCAAGTACCAATGTAACTTTTCTAAAGTTATATTGTGTGCTTTCTAAGTATATCTTGGACACCAATGACTGAAGGTGAAGGAAAACATCTTGAGGAAACCTGGACTTTAAGTCTGAAATCGCCAACCCGCATTGAGCAAGCGTGCTGATTACGCTCAAGCCTTCTCTGTATGAGAGGAGACCTGTGCCCAGCAGTGGGACGATAAATAGCTTGATGATGATGAATGTGCGTTGAATAAGCAGACGAATTTTTCGACCATATAAAGAAGATGGGTTAGCAATATTGTTCAAAATAATTCAGGTCAAGACTTTAGTATGTAAATAATAGTGAAAATTCAAACGGTATAAGAGAGGCAGTCCTGTTTTAAAAGACGTTTTTTTCTTTTAAACATTGCCCCACTTTAGGAATTTCTCCTGTGTCATGGGTGCGTTCGCAAACAACTGCCTGTAGACTATACAAATATTTGTTCCGCGCGATAATCAAACCAGCGACACGCAGCGAAGCAGTAGATCGTTCAAGCACTGCATCGACAGTGTCGTCATTATGTTGCTATTGTGGGGACAAGTTTTAGCTCTGATTGTGTGCCGTCGCGTTTTCGTAGAACTTTTGATTTAACATATTATTCATTCTAGGATGTAAATACTGGTTATGGTTAGAATATTACAAATTAGAAAATAGTGTTTGTAGCTGTCAGTTTTGTCTATGTTTGTCAAGATCTTTATTAATTTCTCTTATAGGGTATCAGTGCAACTGAAGGATTTCCATAGAGAGTTAAGCCATAGCTAAACTATGCATTGTCATGACATGTAATTGGTGGTGAGGGCAGTCAGTAAATCGCTGTCTTTTCGCGAAAAGCGAAGAAAAAAGAATGAAAATTTTGATATTTTGGAACGAGTTTTTTGACTTTGTGTTCTACAGTTGTAAGTCAAAGTCATGTAAATTCATCAATAGTGTCTATAAGCCGTTAAATGATAAAATATTGTACAAGTGCAAATGCAAGTGCTCGGTGGTAGGCCATAACATCGGCTACCGGCAGAAGTTACCACCCACCAGACAAAGTCTTGCCGCCAAACGATTCGTCGTGTTTCGGCATGATGTCTGGTGAAGCCGTACGGAGGACGGGTCTGAGCAGTTGTGTTGCGATGTACGTGCCGGGTACGATGCGCGAAATGTTGTTGTGTCGGGAGTTTGGTTGTGGAGGGCCTCCAGATCAATATCCCTCTGGCGCAGCATCGTTGGTCGTGTTGTTGGGTTTAACATTGCATCACCGCGCTCAACTGCCGTCTTCCTTCCTATTTACTCAGTTCCTTTGAGTGAGTAGGTGTAATAAACTAGCGCGCCTTACCATCAACGATTGCATCACTGCTTACCATCAGGCGGGATTGCAGTCAAGCGCTAGTTTGTAATTTATAAAAATATATATGTATATATATATATCGGTAACGCTATAATCATGCTAAGTTAATAACGTCGAGTCAGAGTGGTCACTGATCCTTTGTGTAGGTATGTGAACTGTTGTGGTCACCTACACTCAGAGATCGATGCAAACTCTTTTTAACCAACACGGAAAAGGACGACGTAAAAACATAAAAAAAAAGTTATCTTTACGAGGCAAATCAATAGTAGAAGAAACAGTATAATATTAAGTACCTAAGTATTAGGAAACAAATTCCGTATTGTTGTGCGAAAATGTTGCAAACTAGAATCTACGGGCCCAATCATGTTTCTGAAATCTTGTTAGGCACTACGCATGGTGATCGCGGCAGCGGCTAGCTTAGTATAAGCAATTGAATGTTCGCGAGGGCATATCGGCACTTACTCTCTCGCAAGGCAATGATGACCCAGCGGACGTCGTCTCGGTGCATGAAGTTCATAGCATTGACACCGCTAACTTCGTGTGTCATGTAGCCAGTCACCAAAGCAATGCGCGATTCGCATTGTATAATCTCACCGTCGATCGAGTGCCGGGTTCGATACTCCATTCGATATGATTCGATAGCGGTCTCGTTGATGAAACTCTCGCTCGTTGGTCGCACTATACCTATAAACACCTGGAAAAGATGTCAATTAGGGTAATTATCGATATATTTGATAGGGAAACAGTGTTTTGGTCGTTTGTAGAACAATGGGTAAGGTAAGGTAGGAGGCTCTAATGCGGTAGTTTTTCTCAATTATATGAGCCAGAAACCCGGAATAAGACAACTTCACTAATCCTATTCCAAATTTAAAAATATGTGTTTTCCTTGTTTATTATTTTTATCTAAAAATATTTCCAACTCCACAAGACTAAACTAGATAATACTCTCTTGCCGTTACGTAAGACTTGTCTCTCTCTGACTTGACTCTGTCTTTCAGACACCCCTTGTCTGGTGTGAGGCGAAGGTCATTTTCATATCTAAACCTGGCAAATCAAACTACAAACAACCGAAGACTTGTATTCTGATTAATAGTGTATTACCTAATACCGTACGGAGGACGGGTCTGAGCAGTTGTGTTGTGATGTATGCCGGGTACGATGCGCCTAATGGTGTTGTGTCGGGAGTTTGGCCGTGGAGGGTCTCCAGATTAATCTCCCTCTGGCGCAGCATCGATGATCGTGTTGTTGGGTTTAACATTGCATCACCTCGCTCAACTACCGCCTTCCCTCCTACTCACTAAGTTATTTAAGTGAATAGGCATAATAAACTTGCGCGCTTTGCCATTAACGATAGCATCACTGCTTATCATCAGGCAGGATTGCGGTCAAGCTAGTGTTTATAATAATTAAAAAAAAAGAAGAAAATAATTCCTCTGATCTGAACGTCTCAAAACAAAGTTTTTAAAGTGGAAACTTCTTTAGCGTTGGGCACTTTTGTTGGATGGGTAAAAGCATTTAATTCCCGTGAGCGTCACCGACCCGACGCGACACCGTGATTGTTTTTTTGTTTTTTTACCTTTTGTGCATTCTATGTATTTTAATGATTTTGTTTTCCACTGTAGGTATCGGTCAGTCCCACCACTGCTATTTTTTTTTAAATATATATCAGTACATACCTACCCATTGTGTTCCAGTGCGAATGTTGTGGAATACATATTTCACATTGAATCATTTGGTTCTAAACCTACCGATTATTTTTACAGTAAATTAACGGCCGAACCCAATAGTATAAAAACCTCTTGTAAATAAAGAGAATAAAAAAAGAATCCAATAGTATCATATATATTTATCTATCACCAGTCTTGGCATACTGTAGATAGAAAAATCTATCAATTTCTGGATATATTAATCTGTATGATTATACTAGCTTTCCGCCCGCGGCTTCGCCCGCGTGAAATTCGGTTATATTGCGCGTTTTAGATTTTCCCTTGGGAATGAGAAGTTTTCCCGCAGTAAAACATTGCTTATCCAGGACTCAAACTACCTCCAGTTTGAGTCTTGGATAAGCAATGTTTTACCGAATAACAAATTTCATCTAGGTAAATACTTTCAGGCTTTTGGCGTGAAAGAACAACAGACAGACGGAGTTACTTTCGCATTACCACATACATATATCTTACTATAACATGTACAAAAGGCCTGACTCGTCGACGTCTCGTTGTAAACATGATTTGTGACAGATAAACATTGGGCTTGGTACCACTGTCCTTCTAAAAACTTTAGCTTAGTGTTAGACTTCTTCTTCCTCGTTTCGTTCTTGACAGAACGGTCGTGGCGTAGCTCTCCGAACGATCGCTCTCCATCTATCTCTGTTGGATGACGCGACAGTCTGGAGCATTCATTTACAAGTCCCCCCACTGCCGACTTGATTTGGTCCATCCACCTCATCGGTGACCTTCCACGAGGTCTATTCCCTTCTACTCTGCCCTGGACGACCAAACGCTCTATGCAGTTATTAGGTATTAGATATGCCTTGACACGTGGCCAAAAAATCCGAGTTTACGGGACTGTCTTAATTCTAAAAGACGCTGTTTGATGTCCAGTTCTTGGAGTATAGAAGTTGCTTGAGCGTTGGACTACCTTTTTTTTTTTTTGGTGTCTCTTCTGTCACGAGCGCGCGTGGGGCCGCGGGAGTCTAAATTCTTCCGCAGCCCCACACTCTCGTGCTGGCCCGGTCTGTCCGGGCCTCGTCTCCGGCACGGGGTAGTGGGGTGTTAAGCTACCCCGTGCATCGCCTCAGAGGCGCGCGCTGACACTCGCGCGCGCCTCCGACTCGGGGTCTATCGAATAGGAGGCGGGGACTTCCCCATGTCCCTCGCCCCTGGACCCATTCATGGGGGGCGGAAGAGGGCGTTATCCGCCCTTCTTCGGCGCCCGGTGCGTCTTCTGCGGCCCGGGAAGGGAGTTGAGATCTCTCTCTCCCGTTCCGCAGCTTCCTTCTGCGACATCACGTCCTCGCAGAAGGACACCACCGCGTCCCACGACTCTGCGCTGCCGGCCATCCTCCGCACTACTGTCGGCAGCGTCAGGTCGCCTCCTACTTCATTTGTGAGGACACGGCGCTGCTCCTCCCAAGCTATACACTCGGAGAGCGTGTGCTGCGCCGTATCCTCCCCGCATTGGACGCAGTGGTGGCACCGAGCGTCCGGCTCCCTGCCTAGGCGACACAGGTACTTGCCGAAGCAGCCGTGCCCAGACAGCACCTGCGTCACCCTGAACGACAGGGAGCCGTGCCTTCTCCCGAGCCAGTCGTCGAGTACTGGCCGGATCGCCTCGACGGTAGCGAGGCCGGCGGTAGGGCGCATAAGCCTTTGCCGCCAGTCCGCCACCAGGACCTGATGGAGCTCCTCTCGGCGCAGCTCGGTCTGCTGCTGCGCCGGACTGGAGCCCCGTGTCCGCTCTTCCTCGCGCCATCGGTACAATGACGCGAGTACTTTCGCCTCTTGGGGCCCAGGGCGGGGATCCGGCCAGGACGCAAGCCGCCTCGTAGGAAGCGTTGGACTACCCTGCACCAATAATATCACCTTTTGTTGCCCCTTTTAAAAACTGGTGAAAAGTTTCGAAATTTTGTAATAGACTTATAACACTGCAGTCATACTTTTTGGCAAGGTCGAAACTATATTTAAGTAAATGACCCCGATTCATTTGTTCATCAACTTTTATTATAAAAGCCTTTTGTTTTATATGGCATCTCGTAATTGACTATTAGAGCCCGTGACTACTTAACCGGCCTATCCTGTGGAGGCCTTAATTAAAATTAGCCTCCAGCCAGGGCATTTAAAAACTAAGGAGCGACTATGCACTAAGGGGACCCCCTGTGTGGTACGAACCTCGGCTTAGGGCGTCGCTACAGAGGATAGCAAGGGACGGCTGGATCGAATAGGTTTTTAATGGTTTGATGACCGCGGCGTTTCCTAGTACTCTCTGAGAAGAAACGCTGAAACAAACTCGAGAGGCTGTGTAATATTGGGTAATGTTAGGACATTATAATTACTGGCTCAGCTGCGGCGCGGGCTGGCCTTCATCGGGTAAGGTTATAAAAACCCGTCAGTAGAAATAATTTTCTATAAAATATTACTGAATTCGAGCATTTATTAATACGGAGTGAAGTGTCAGTGATTGACCACTGGAAAGTCATAATGACGTCATTTTGTTAGTATATTACAAAACTTGTCAAAATCGTTCATTATGAGATTACTGATCGACCATTCTGACACTATTGTAATAGGGCCCCTATGCTGTGTGGTGTGTGTGTGTGGTGTGCTAAATCGATATTCACGTAGGTACTAATGTCCGACAAGCTGCGGTGTTCGACCACCCTTGGCTAAAAATAGCATGTCCATTGGTATGGCTAAAAATAACATCTCCATTAGTCGCGATAAAGAAAGCTGATATTTTCTAAGCGTTTTAATGTTTTTAAAAGACTAAGAAAAGGAGCAGAATCTGTTTGTCGGCATCTCCCTTTAAATGATTTCAAAAAGGAAGTTTACCAGTTTGACCGTACAGACGGCAGCACATTAGACTACTACAATCTTTCAGATTTCTTTATTAGATTTTCAACTTTATCTCTAAAACATTACAGTTCATGGGTGACTGGGAATATTTGACAGTTTCGGATAGCTTGATCTGCGGTCGTCCGTACATATACTGTGTTTAAAATTTATGTTCCCTGATAAATCAAAGACGGCTACACCGAGTAATAGAAACTCTTCCAAAAGAAAAAAAGAATTAGCATTCAAATTCAACTGTTCAGGAATATTTTCATTTGATCCCATTGTCATCAGGGCAGGATTTAATTAATGCGATTTAGTAAATCGATGCTTCAAATAATATGAAAACGTCAGAGATTTGGCAACTTCTTGAAAGCAGATTTGACCACACATGTACCCAGCCCCAGCCCCAAAACGATTGCATGACTGCTTGCCATCGGGTGGGATTGCGGTCAAGCACCAGATTATAATTAATAAAAAAAAGTCTAACATCTTTCTGAATAAAAATGGAAACATGCTCTTTATGCAGATTAGTTGCTATGCTGAGTTATTGAGCCACGGATTGGAGATCGTACAAACGATATGCAGCTGTGTTTGTGATTCAGATTAGTACACAAAATTAAATTTGGTTGAGTATGATTGATTTATTATTTCACAGCATCAGTTAGGTAAGGAGTATAGTCTATATGTGATAGGTTCGTTGAAGAACCCTTGAGTATTTCATTATTTTACATCATATTAACGCGTAAAAGCAACACTGAAGAATAAGTATCAAAAAGCGGTGTCAATAGAATTCTCTCTCTATTACAAATTGTTTCCGGCGAGTGTAATACTCGATTTACTGCGAATCCCGACACCTTACTACCTGTTGCGTCAGTTTGAAGAATGGCTTTTATGTACCACATAAGTCAGTAGTTTCATAGAATATATTGCTGAAACACGTGGCTAACTTGGGCTCAATATGCTGTAATATATGAGCCCCCCGTGTTGTATAAAGAGAAACGGTGCATGATGGTATGTAGTAGTCCAGGAGATTTTGAGCAAGAAGTTAATATGAATTTTCGGTTTTTCATAATACTGAATTTGATTTTTATATTCATCATCATCATCTCATCGTATAATACCGGTTGCATGCGCGACTTTCGCGTCTTCGTCCGAAATGAGATCCTCCATCTAGATCTCAAAATCCCCACTATCCAGCATTTCATGAAACGCCTCTCCAAGCGTTTCTTTGACACAGCCGCTGTACATCACAACCCTCTGGTTGTCGCGGCAGTAAATTACTCCCCCTCCAAAATTAGCAAGCTTCGCCGACCTAGGCACGCTCTCACCGACCCTGATGACCCCATTACCCTCCTCCAAGAGGCCAATAGGGCCACTAGTACAAAACACAAAAAACCGACCTACCGACCTCGCCGCCGAGGTCCGACGCGACGCGTTCAACGTAGTAATCGCCCCCCCTGTCCCTTGTTCGATGTAGGCCAGCCCGCGCCGCAGCTGAGCCAGTAAATATAAATTCCCAACTATGACCTCTGAGTTTGTTTCGGACGTTTCTTCTCAGAGCTAGTACTAGGAAACGCCGCGGTCATCAAACCGAAATAAAAATAAAAATTCGATCCAGCCGTCCCTTGCTGTTCTTCTAGCGACACCCTAAGCCGAGGTTCGTACCCCACAGGGGGTGCCCTTAGCGTGTAGTCGCTTAGCTTTAGTAGCCCTGGCTGGAGGCTTTAAATTCACTTAAGGCAGCCACAGGATAGTCCGGTTAAGTAGTACCGGCCTCTCAAGGTCAACTACGAGATGCCATATTAAAAAACAACAAAAAAAAAAAAACAAACGGCTTTCGCGTTGGAGCCCAGGGTCCGCTTTCCTACTAATATGCCTCCATTTCGCACGTTCTCTGGCAGCCGTTGTGTGAGATTGTTGGCACGCATGTCATCTCTTACAACGTCAAGCCAGCACTTCTTTGATCCACCTCGCTTGTTCCGATTTGATTTTTATATTATTCCCTCTAATAAAGATAGCCGAGTAGATACGGCATGATAATATTACACTCAAATTATCTTTGAACCACTACAGATCGGCTCCGTTGTCTAGAGTCCACTTTTAGATGTCAAAAAAGGCCTTAAATAAAGTGATTTTCGGAGCTGACCGTGTGCGATTAAACTCCACACTGATCGATCGATCAGGCTAAGCAACTGTTGTCGCGGTTCGTGTCTGGATGGGTGACCATCACACCTCGGAAGGCACGGTATCCCTTTGATCCTGGCTGCCATTCGTAGATTTATGACAGTCGTTATGGGTAGTCCTGAAGACGGAAAGTCTGACAGCCAGTCTTAACAGTAGATATCGTATTACCCAGGAACATAACCCAGTTCCTGGTAGGATAGCTAGGTAGTCTTCTTCTTCTTCAGCCTATAGAGGCCCACTGCTGAACACAGACCTCCTCAAAGGCTATACACGATGACCGGTCTTGTGCTGCCCGCATCCATCGGCTTCCCGCGACCTTTACCAGATCATCGATCCACCTTGTTGGGGGCCTCCCTACGCTGCGTCTTTCGGTACGTTTTAGATAGGTAGTCGATCCATGTAAAATACTGGTATTCAGCGTAATTCGGTTAGACTAGAAGCTGACCACAGTATAGCTGGTAAAAGACTGGGCAGATGACGATGATTCAGTCAGGGTGAATAATACTCATTTTGTGGTAAGTATATTAAATGTCCTAATAGTGAATATAGAAATATCTAACGGATAGAAGAAGGCTTTTGTCAAATTATTTATACCACAGAAGTAGTTATAAGTTTGCATTTATCTTCAAATCAGTAAACTTGCTTTAATTCATATTTGAATGAGAAGTTGGAGCGTTCAGAATATACCAGCTACTCAGCTGTCAATTTTTCACTTTGCCATGTGTTTGCACAAAAGTTTGCTGGGATTCCCTGCCTATCCAAAACAAAATTATTATTTTTAGGGTTCCGTACCTCAAAAGGAAAAAACGGAACCCTTATAGGATCACTTTGTTGTCCGTCTGTCTGTCTGTCTGTCTGTCAAGACTCTTTATCTCAAGAACGCGTGAACGTATCAAGCTGAAATTCACATGAAATACTCGGGTCTATTGTCCCTTTAAGCTGTGAAAATATCAAACTTCTAAGCCAAGCCAATCAAAAGATACAGCCGATTATGTCGATATTTTCAACAAATTTTCGACACTCGCAAAGGAATCAAAACCTACAGGATACTTCCCGTAAACTCAGAATCTTGAAGTTTGGCATGAAGGATTGTCATATAATGCAAATATAGGAAAAATTGCGAAAATCACATTTTTTTAGTTATATAATTTATTAAACATATTTTAATAAAATGAAACTTACTACCTTATTTCGCACGAACTAATAAAGGTATCAAATTGAAATTTATACCAAATACCTAGGTCTATTGTCCCTTTAAGCAGTGAAAAAATCAAACTTCTAAGTTAAAGCGATCAAAAGATACAGCAGTTTATACCGACACCTTAGACGAATTTCCGTCACACGCTAGGGAATCAAAACCTACAAGGTAGTTCCCGTGAACTCAGAATCTTGAAATTCGGCACGAAGCAACGTTATATTATAGTACAGACAGATAAAGGAAAAATTGTGAAAATGATAAATTTGAAGTTACATAAAATATTAAAATATTATTTTTGCTTACATGACATAAAATATTTTTTAATAATTATAAACTTACTACCTACCCTTTTTCACATGAACGCGTAGAGATATTAAAGTTGAAATTCATATCAAACACTTCTTAAATCTAATTGCCTCTAAACTGTGAAAAATTCTAAATCAATGCTAGTATTATAAATGCGAAAGCAACTCTGTCTGTCTGTTACGCTTTCCCGCCTAAACCTCTCAACCGATTTTGATGAAGTTTGGCACAGACAATCTTTAGACCCTGAGAAAGAACATAGGCTACCTTTTATCCCGGATAAATTTGATGTTCCCGAGGGGAATTTAAACAGCGCGATATAACCGAACTCCACGCGAGCGAAGCCGCTGGCGGAAAGCTAGTACGTCATAAATTGTAAACCGCTACGTTTTTACGGCGGAACCCTCGGTGTGCGAGTCCGACTCGCATTTGGCCGGTTTTTTCTGTTAGTGTAAATACTAAAAAAGCTTCGAAAGCATTTTCTAACAAATGTCATACAACGAATATCATAATTATAGTTATGTGCCCTGACATTCAGCTGTATCTGATTAGACTATAGTCATATAAGTTAGAAAGAAGCGCATAGAAATTTGCATTTCCTTCCTTCCTTCTTCAGCCTATAGACGTCCACTGCTGGACAAAGGCCTCCCCCAAGGCTCTCCACGCTGACCGGTCTTGTGCTGCCCGCATCCATCGGCTTCCCGCGACCTTCACCAGATCATCGGTCCACCTTGTTGGGGGCCTCCCTACGCTGCGCCTCCCAGTACGTGGCCGCCACTCCAGAACCTTACTGCCCCATCGGCCATCGGTCCTACGAGCAATGTGCCCTGCCCACTGCCACTTAAGTTTAGCGACTCGCAGAGCTATGTCGGTGACTTTGGTTCTTCTGCGGATCTCCTCATTTCTGATTCGATCACGCAGAGAAACTCCTAGCATAGTTCTTTCCATTGCCCTTTGTGTGACTCTGAGCCTTCCTATGAGGCCCATTGTAAGCGACCACGTTTCAGTTCCGTAAGTCATCACTGGCAACACACACTGGTCAAAGACTTTAGTCTTGAGACACTGTGGTATCTTGGACGACGAGAAGATGTAGCGTAGCTTCCCGAACGCTGCCCAACCGATTTGCATTTATCAGGTCTTTTTCGTTTGCTTGTGACAGGAGACCAAGTTTAAAAAATATTAAGGATAGAAGAATATTGCATAAGATTTAGCAGTGGTGGCCCAGTGGTAATGTCACCGAGTTATTGGATGCAGGTCGTGGCTTCGAAGCCAAACGCCTTAATCTGAGTAAATAATTTCATCACCATTGTCCGTCTCTCACAAAGAGGAGGCTCCGTCCCAACAGTGGGAGCATAGGCTGATTATGCATAAGATTAGGGTCATCAACAGTCTAATCTTATCCTGTAGCCATATGGAACCCGCCTTAACTTTTCTTAAAAAATTACTAGTCTTATGCATCGATCACTCTACACTAGATTCACAATCAGCGTAAAAAAATGGTTGAACTGAACAAGCGCACAACGCAACGCTTGGGTGTTCTATTATTTAGTACTTACTTTATAATTCTGATGTTAATGCTTGCGTGTAATGTTGAATTTGGTTTGATGTCAGACTTGGTCGTAAATAATAATGGCTTTTCTTCTGCTTTGTGATAAGAACTTTATACATTGCACTTAAGGCTGACTTTAAATTAATGTACTATATTTATTTTGACTACTATAGACTGCTTAATACTTGTCGCCACTTGCGATAAGAGTTTTGTTCAATACTGTGTATCTAGTGTATAAGTGATCGATGGTCTTATGGCGTAATTTCGCCAAAGCATGCCATAAATATGAAATCAATATTGTTCCCACTGTTGGGACTCAGGCCTCCTCTTGATGAGATGTATCCAATTTGGTGTAAAGTTATAAGCATAAGCCATAAATTAAGGCGTTCTATATATGAGGACGAAGAGGCATTTTGGGATTTCTAGCCATATCATCTCCATATCATCAGGACAACCATACGATTATCCTACTGACCTGAAGCCGAATTAGCGCTTACAAACCCACCCAACCGTCGAAAAGTGCCGCACGCTGCCGAAACCTTTTTTTTAAGTAATAGAATATCGACTAGCTACTGATGCTTTACAGATGAAAGGTACTTACAATATCATTACCACTGGAGCATGGGTTCTCAGAGCGTGCACGGGCTCGGCGCACGATCTGGCAGCAACGGTTGTAGCCGCGGCAGGCGCGGTCTGACTTCCTGAGTGAGCCCTCCACGTGGCAGGTTACGTACTGGTTCGGCTCAGATCGCTGGCCCAACTTCTTGAGTCTGCCAAGGTGTAAATAACTACATGAAAAAAGTAGCGCAACGAAAAAACCAAAACAACCGCCCAATATTAAATAAAAATTGGTCTAACTCCCATCGTTTGACTCGACCGTGAGAAAGTTAACTTGCAAAAAAGGTCGTTAGATCGCAACGCATTAAAATTTTAAGGTAAGAGCAATGCTAAATACGGTAACAACTTAACAAGCCCCAGTTAATTTGACAGCGAGCTCATAGTGAGGATAAGAAACTTCATTATAACAAGAGTTGTATGCCATAGAGCATGAAATTTGTGTGATGAATTTAATTGAAGAGCAATTAAAAATAAAAGTTTGCTTTCATTAAATGTTGAATGAAAACAATAAAAAGAAACGATTATTTTAAATAAAATGATTGGCCAATCCTTCTCTGCATGAGAGGAGACCTGTGCCCAGCAATGGGACGATAAAAGGTTAATGATGATGATGATGATTGGCCAGGTAATAGATTTGCATTAAATACTTTACCTAATTGTTTAATTTCTTGATGGAAAAATGTTGATCAGGTAGAAGAGCAACCACACTCGTTGGGAACCTCACTCGTTCAACTCTGAAGCTACAATGCCATTTACAGTTATCTAATCCTACCATTTCACAAATATTTCCCTTTAGGTCACGCGCTCTAACCACTTGTATCCGGAAATCATGGAAATCACCGGCTTCAGCGGCGTAGGGGCCAGAACAATAATACTAAAAAAAAAACAAGGAAAAGCCAGTCATTGAAATTCTTTTGGGAAGCTTACGAAACATTCCTATTTTAATTCAATTGTTTGATTGCTGGATTATGTTTTACCTGATTAAGTGTATTGGCAATTCTGATTGGCAAGTGTTCAGACACACCTACTCATGTCTATATAGAGGGAAAGACGATATTAGACCTTTGTAAGGGTTGCTGCAGGTCACTGTAGATGATTGAAATACTATAAGATTAATTAGAATGTAGGTAATTTATTTTAGTAAAGTTTACGTCTTAACGAGGTTCGTATCTAGCTCTTTAAAAAATACAATTATTAATATATAACTATCTTTTATGCAATATGTAAAAAACCCCTGTCCGATCCGAGAAGGTATTCGTAGGTATCGATCACTGATTCTACTAATGCCTACAAAGCCGGGCTAAACTTAAAAAAATACCCCTAAAAATAAATATTTTTTCTAAAAAGCGAGGTAACTTAATACATGTGCGGTAGGCATACATGCGCGGGTGAAGGGGGGCAGCGCACAAGGCACGTGGTCGCATCACTCATATTAATACTATACAATATGTAAAGAAAACCCTGTCCGACCCATAAGGATAATAAAGGTTATGTAAACACTTGTCCAAATATAATTTACAATTTTACGTAATCATCATAGTAACAATACTAATGACTTTTGAAATAATCGTTTTTTTCCCGCGAATTAATTCCAACTTCCCCGAAATTTGGTATTTTTTATAAAAGTGACAACACCGGTATTACTGTGAGCGAATAGCGATGCGACCACGTGCCGCGTGACCTGCCCCCGCCGCCCGCGGAAGGGTTGCTTACCGCACATGTATTAAGTTATCTCTTTTTGCGAAATAATATTAATTTTTTTAGGGGGATTTTTTAAGTTTAGCCCGGCTTTGTATCCTTTAGTAGAATCAGTTATCGATACCTAGCAATACCTTCACGGATCGGACAGGGTTTTCTTTACATATTGTATAAAATGGTGTTGTCACTTTTAAAAAAAATACCAAATTTTAGTGGAGTTGGAATTAATTCGGGAAAAAAAGATATTTTCAAAATTCATTAGTACTGTTACTATGATGATTATGTAAAACTTCATGTTTTATTTGGTCATGTGTATACCTAACCTCTAATATCCTTTTGGGTCGGACGGGGTTTTCTTTACATATTGTATATTAATTGTATTTATTTAAAAGAGCTTGACTGTTTAAAATATGATATGGCTAGAAATCCCAAAATGCCTCTTCTTCCACATAAATAGAACGCCTTAATTTATAGCTTATGCTTAATATAACGTTACACCAAATTGGATCCGATCCATCTCATCAAGAGGCTGCTGAGTTGACTAATAGAGAAGTCGTACGGAAAAAGATGAGAGGCTGCTCAGTGTAAATAAATTGAGATAAGGGCAAGGCAGGATAAAAATGTATATATACAATACATAATAAATGAATAGATGATATTTACAAGTATAGGTGTAATTGATACGAAAAATGGAAACTTAACACCCGGAGGACCTAGGAAATGAGCTGCGGGGCGACAAGCACTTTACCGTTGCTCATCGGAACAGAGGCTGTGGAAACGATCCACAAATTCACGTACCTCAGTGTTTCGTGTCCGAAACTGGAGGGACCGAAGAGGACATCGCTTCGAGGATCACCAGGGCAAGAGCAACCTTTGCACGGCTCCTTCCAATGTGGCAGTCGCGGAAACTGACCAGAAGAGTTAAGCTCAAAATATTCTGGTCCGACGCGAAAACCGTTTTTCCGTATGGGTGTGAGACGAGGGAGGTTACAAAAGACATCTTGTATAAACTCTAGGTGGTTGACAACCACTGCCATCGCCGTATTCTCGATATCTACTGGCCCGAGAAAAACTCAAATGTAGAACTGTGGAAGAGCTTCGGTGAAACTTCGATTGATCAGCAGATCAAACGCCGGAAATGGAACTGGATTGGCCACATGCTCCGAAGCGATTTTGAACATATACCAGTGCAAGTCCTAGACTGGATTTCCCAAGGAAAGCGTAAACGTGGTCGCCATAACCAGACCAGGTGGCGAACGGTCATCATAGAGGCGAGGAACTTAGGGAAGACCTGGAGTGAAATAAAACGCAAAGCTCCCTCTGTCCCATCTAGGGTACACAGGAACCTAAGTAACTAAAAATAGAAACTGGTTTTTATCTCTAAAGGTCAAGTTGGACCTGGCAGGTACTGATTTTATTAGTGTTGGAAATCATCCATTATTGTTATTAGAATAAATGTTTTGCAGAAAATCTCATGTCCGCTCTCATTAATATATATAACAGGCATCGTAATTGAATGAAAACCCTATTTTTGTTTGCCTCAAAAATTTTATAGCTATGCATTGTACCTCCGTATAATCAGATAAGTTAAATAAATTAAACAAATCGCTTTGGCGGCAGAATGCAATTACGTTCAAAAATTCGCTTTCAGCAAATGATAAAAGCTAAGGCATTTTACAAACATTCGCATATTAAGCTGTAGTTCTAGTACGCCATTGGATCGCCTAAAAGGTCATTCAACAAAAGCTCGATAAGTTTTGAAATGATTGAACTGTCTTGGATTCCGCAACTAATTTAGAAAAGACATTCGCTCATTGGAGTAATTGTGTATTTAAAAACACAGTTTCCACATTACCATCACGCCTTGAACAGTATTGGCTGAGCCTCAGGTGATCTGGAGGCACTTTCGACCACTGTCGTAGGTACACCCAGTATGTTGCTGATTTGATTGCGTATAGTAAAGATGACGGCATATTATGCAAAAAGAATAAAAGCTGCATTAGGAGATGCTCAGACGCGTCAAAGATTGTTAATGACACTTAATTTAGTTCAAATGCCCTGTCTACGTTTTCGGTCTGCCTCCTGGTGTGAAAAAGGTCATATCACTTACATGATAGAGAGGTACCCACCTTATTACAAATCGTCTCTTCTCGTGAGCCAGAGCCTCTTTGGCTTTGCGAGTGGCATCAGGTTCGTCAGGAATCATGAGTTCTCCGTTGGGGCCCAGAGTTTGGGTCCGTGGCAACAGTTGTTCACGCAGCATAGCCCGGTCACCTTCGTGAGTTATATTGAAAAGGTTCTGACCGAGCAAGTCAAGCTGTTGGGATGATATAATTGGACATAGTTAAGAAATATCATAGTCTTTAGCACATGTGGACCTGTCTTTCACCTCGTTTGTGACCCTTAGATAATAATAAATTAATTATCAATAGCTAAGAATGATGAACGATATATTGAAATATTTTTTCAACTTCCTGTTGCATGAAAATTAAATCCTGCCAGTTACAATCGTTATTATGACGATAAACTTGTTCGTAAGAGGCAATGTTTGCAGTCATGTGATATATGTGTGTATTTATGAAAAGCCTTTGTAGTAAAAGGCTTTTCATAAAGCACAGACTTCAATGTTAAATTCATTATCTTTATATTGCCTTAGTTCAAATATTGTTTGAGTAAATGGAACAGGTCTATATAAAATGAGAACAGTTTTTTTTTGCAATATGTAGGTAGTTTAACTAAGTAAGTTATAATATTTTATTTTCATTCTTTGGTGCCTCTCTCAGTTTTTCAGAACTAAGGCAAGAATTTTCGTTGCAGAATTTTTGAAACCTGAGTTAAAAATAAGTGTTAATACGTAAGTAATTATTACTTGGTAGACACTTACGAATATTACCTGCTGTATGTTGATAATTGAATTACTGTTCTATGAGTATTTGTAATGAATTCAAAGTTTCATTAGTAATGTCTTCTGACGCAAAAACTCAAAGACTTTTTTTTAATATTTGATATCAGTTACTATTTTGAATAGACTTCACCTTTTTTATTAAAAGTTAGTCTGCATTGTCCTAATAGCTTAGCATAGGCCTCCCAAAATCCTCTCAGATAAACTTTTCTAAAATCACATCGACCCAACCCTTACGGTACGCAACTTTGGTCGCATAAATGGTGTGATTTTATGAAATGAATATTAAAGAGAAAATTAATAAAATAGTAGCTTACCTCTGAGTATCCAAGATATTCGTTCACATTTTGTGAAACCACCACAATAATGCCTCTGTATGTAGTGGTGATCAGGAAGCCGTTGAAAAGGCTCATCGCCTTAAGGATCGAGGCAGGGCTGAACCGCTGCCTCGACTGGTCAATTGAGTCTCCAAACACTGCAAAGAGAAGTAATTTATCACATCATACATACATGTATTACCCCGAAGGTATTTATAAATAAGAGAGAGGCAATGCCAATAGTATACGTTGATTTTGCCAGCTATGTTTAAATACGTTACAATGGAATGCCTATTGTCCCCAATTAGGCTGAGACATAGTCCTGTTGACCTAGTGGTTAAAACACCAGCCTCTCAAGTATGCGGTATGCGGGTTCGATTCCAGGTCAGGCAAGTAACAATGTAACTTTTCTAAATTAAGTATATGTACTTTCTAAGTATATCTTGGACACCAATGACGGATTTAAAGGTGAAGGAAAACATCTTGAGGAAACCTGTAATTTAAATCTGAAATCACCAACCCGCATGGAGCAAGCGTGGTGATTATGCTCAATCCTTCTCTGTATGAGAGGAGACCTGTGCCCATCAGTGGGACGATTAAAAGTTGATAATGAGGCTGAGACATTCATTATCTTCCAAATATTACAAACTTCAACTGACAGACTTGTAGTATTTCATTCATTCTATGTATGTCTAAGCTATCGCGGCGCAAGCTAGAAAAACCTCGGTTTGGTTTTTTCTGACATCTTCTACAATCATAACCATTTCATCCAGATTACAGAAAATTAAATACAAAATATTAAAAGCGATTTGTCGTGTTCCGGTATGATAAATGTCTATGTGTGATGTCTGGCGAACCCGTATGGAGGACGGGTCTGAGTAGTTATGTTGCGATGTGTGCCGGGCACGATGCGCAAATGCTTTTGTATCGGGAGTTTGGTGGTGGAGGGCCTCCAGATCAATATCCCTCTGGCACCGTATTGTTGGTCGAGTACTTGGATTTAAGGCCGCTGCCTCGAATCTTGCGGACAGCGGGGCGGCGGCGGCAGCGGCGCGGGAACCGGGCGTTCATCGAAGACCTGTTCTCGAAACTAGCGGGCAGATCGCGCGTCACTATAGCAGCGTAGTGTTGTTTTCACGATTGTATATCGACGAGATATTTGTTTTTATTCGCGAAAGAAATGTCTGAACAATGGCGGCAACATCTTTTTGATTCAAATTTATTCCTAACGCTCGATCACCGCTCGCTGCCCGCCTGCTGCCCGCGAGATTCACGCGCGAGAAGTACACCGCTCGCTACCCGCCATCGTCCCGCTGCCGCGCCGCTGTTTTCGAGAACCGGTCCGTTTGATGTGTAAGATCCGATGTGATGCGATGTGACGCATAAGATCCTGCCGATCACTCGCCGCCGCCCCGCTGCCCGCAACATTGGAGGCAGCGGCCTAACATTGCATCACCTCGCTCAACTGCCGATATTCTCTTAATAAACTAGCGCACTTTACCATCAACCATTCCATCAGGCGGGATGGCGGTCAACCTATAAAACTATATATAAAAAAAAATATTATGCATTGCAACCTTCATCATGAATCATTAAACCGTATGAGAATTCATTAAGTAGACCGGTCAGACAGACTAAAGTTGCAGGAGGATTTAGTTACATACCCACATACAAATATTCAGTGATAACAAATAAATTGAGTTTGAGTTTGAAATGTAAATAAATACCTAAATAATTTAAGGTTTATGTTTTTCTAATAAGTATGATTTTTTATCAAATAAAATATGAAATTTTACATAATCATCATAGTAACAATACTAATGAATTTTGAAATAATCTTTTCTTCCGCGAATTAATCCCAAATTCCCCAAAATTTGGATTTTTTTAAATAAGGGACAACACCATTTTTGATGGTATTATTATGAGCAAATAGCGATGCTACCGCGTGCCGCCCTGCCCCCTTTCACCCGCGCATGTATTGCCTAAATTTACTATTTATTAGGTTTTTTTTAACTTTTGCCCGATTTTGAAGGCATTAGTGGAAACAGTTATCGATACCTAACAATACCTTCACAGATCGGACAGGGTTTTCTTTACATATTGTATATTATTTCTCAAGGGCTTTTTTGTCGGTACGCCATAACTTCCTTCATATTTTATCAATATACATAATAGAGGCATCATTTTAAAGTACTTTTAGATCTCTAAACCGGAAAAATATACAAATTACTCACGTTTTAGTGGTTATTCGAAAATTTACTATTGAAAATCAAGGGTGCGCATATTTTGCAAGGGTCACCCAGTAAAGTTCAAAATCTAATAAAGGAGATGTTTCAGAAATGTATGGAGCCTGGGCCAGCACATTGTACACTTAGTACCAGGTATAGTTACGCTGTAGTTAACTGTTTTTAATGTTAATTTCCTATATTTTGGCTTAGTTTTTATACACATTCAATTTAACTCGGCCAAGGAGTGCAACACAACTACTAATAAATAAGATGGTCAGCAATAAGCGAAATAAGATTTTGACAGTGGCATTTGATTGACGTGTCATGTATCTAAGGCTATCCTAGCTATATTGTCTACCATATGACTGCAAATGCGATGAAATTTCATAACCACCATAAGGTTATCTCACTAAAAATGTTTCAAATTATTAATTATGTGTACCTGTATTCTTATTTAAATTAATTTTGTAGTATTTTTCTGAAAATCTATTACTTTTTTCCTTTTTATCTATATACTGTACATACTAGTGGCCCAAATGAAACATCTCCTTTGAGAGATTGTAGCAGCTTGACGTGCTGTCGCCTGTACAATGGCTAAGATATGACCAATCCCAACTGACGACGTCCGTTCACGAACATGACGCATGGATTTGCACCATTTAACTCAACGATTTTGAAGGAAAACGAATAATCTAACCCATGCGCTATCACCAGTAAGATATTTGCGTGAGCATGACATAGGTACTCAAAAGGTTTAAAAATAAGCAGCTTTGTAGGTAAAGGTACGTAGCAAATTGTGTACATACGCAAAACGACATAACAGGCGTTGTATTGAAATATAACATTTGATTTAGTAATGTGATAGAAACTACGCCTACTACTTAATGAGCCGCAATGCTGGCTGTATACAGAACCCTGTCACATTCATAATTTGTATGACAACGTTCGAAAAGGTTTGTTTAAAATGTGTAAAAGTCAGTTGATCAAAAACAGTCTTGAAGAACGCTGAATAAATTCCTATGCACTTTTCTCCCCGTTGAACTGTAGTACATTAAATTTCTAGTATAATCTTAGCTCTCATTGTACAAAAAGTCTATAAAACGTGAGGTCAGCTAAAATTAGAAATTTACAAGATCTTGACGTGTCATTATGTCTACAGATGATAGCACAACAAGCTACTACAATTTGTCAGTTTTCTTTATTAAATTCTCTAAAGCAGGCTCAAGGTTGATTGGGGATATTTGAAAGTTTCAGGTAGCTTGACCTGTTGCCGTCCGTATGTACCTATGTGTACGTCCGCTTTGTATGGACAAAGCGTTGCCATTTTTTCCATAAACGAACCTACACGACAAAGGTCACTTTACAACTTCAAACATTTTTCTTTTATTGATAAAGTGGTGCTAGTCAGATTGATACTGAAATCATCTTAATAACCATTGAAATTTGGTCTTACCGAAATTTTGTAAAATTAAACACGTTATTTATAAACTTCTAATAGTAAATTATCTAAAAATTATTAAAATAAATAGTAAATTTAAAAATAAAAAGTACGTATTTATCCTAGGTAAATTGCCTGCTGACATAAGAGGTCAGAAAACAAAAGGAAAATTTGCCAGATCACTTAAAATGTTCTTACTCAGTTGTCTGTAAGCGATTCTGTAAGACCTAATATTTGTAAATAATGTAACTTCTTTGCTAGATACTAATTTATATGTCCGCGCTAGTAATAATTAATTATTGTTGAACAACTGTTTGTTCCGTTCCCACAGACAAACCGTGAACACGGTTTTGCGGTGCATGGCTTTTATCTCAATGTATTGTACACTAGATTAAGAAAATAATTAATTAATAGGTAGATACGTAAATTGGAAAAAAGCAAATAGCTAAATAATTATTTCGAGCTAGCAATATAATCATCATCTTGTTGCATATCACTAAGCAGAACCATATCTATTTACAAATTAAATATAATATAACACACACAGGCATTACAAATGTAAATAAGGTTGATAATCATGTTTTCAGCTTCATCTGATTTGATGATGATGATGTTCCTGACCGATTTCGGCCACGGTTACTAGTACCATAAGACTTATATTTTTAAATTGTGGTGTTCTTATGTTGTATAAGGTTATGGCTACATTACGCCACCGCGTAAAGACATGCATGCTCTCGCTGTCTGCGGTGACATTGAAACTAAAATAACTGAATTCGCAATGCAGTGTGTGGACGCCCTTAGAGCGGAGCATGGCACAGCACGTGCGCGTACGCTCACGTTACTATACACGACCGGATTTTATATTGATAGACAAATATGTTACATTGCAATAACTAATTGTACTAAATCCTATTTAATGTGGAAATGTTTTGTATAACTTTAACACAATTATTTTTACTGCTTTTAAGTGATCTATTGCTTAATTGTTCAATAAGACACGCACAGAAACATGTAAGTAGTTCATGAATTGATTTATAAATAAGTGACATAACATCCAATTGTGATAATTGGATGTTATGCGAAAATTATTACATTTTTTTTAGGATACTTAAATGAAGTTGATATAATATTAAAAAATGGGAAAGTACAAATGAGAGTGGGTATACATATTATGCGTGTACCTAAACGGTTCTATGTATGTTACATTTCTCGGGCAAACTAATAGTGACACGAATGTGTGAGGCGTTACTATGAATAGATTTGCACTTTGCACTAGTGTATTGGCTGCGTCCAGTAACCGACGGATCCTCAGCTCAGGGCACCAGTACATTGTAACAGCAGTTTTCAAATCATCACCTCTTTACTCTGCGAATTGAGAACGATAGCGCCGAAATTTATTAGAACCGCAAATATCGGGGCGGTGAAGTGTCATATTGTAACAGGCGACGTTGTAACAATGTTGTTGATACGTCAGATAATTTATTCAATAAACTACATATTAAGAAGGCATTGCTCATATTTATGTATTACCTTGATCAGTATGTCCTTGAACCCGTTCGTGGATAACAAACTTAGTTGTTGTTATTACTAGTCTGTCTTTAATCTATACTTTGCCTAACCCTACTCCTTCGTTTTATACTAAACTAGCGGCCGCCAGCGACTTCGTTGGCGTGTTTTAGTTATGCTCCGCTCCTATTAGTCGCAGCGTGATGTTATATAGCCTAGAGCCTTCCTGGATTAATGGGCTATCCAAAGCAAAAAGAATTTTTCAAATCGGACCAGTAGTTCCCTAGATTAGCGCGCACAAACAAACAAACAAACTCTTCAGCTTTATATATTAGTATAGATTAATATTCTAATTAGATGACTCAGTGTTTATACATTGCAACAGGTATGTACAGGTATACCTGTTCTGCGTAATTATTATATTATACAGTATGTACCTAAGTAGTTACATTATAAATTATTATCTCTTTTATAGTTTTTTTCTTGATTGGTATGCTTAGGACAAGTACAAGAACAATGATGCATAATTTAGTTAACATGTTTCGAGGAATCATAATACTAAATACAGCTAGAATCATCACTCATATCCTATAAATCACACGATTGAAATTACTGACTTAATACAGTGAATTTTAGAATCAATTTTCAATATTTCAAACCACGTCCCTATTTTGTTAATAACAATTAAATTAAAAAAAAAAAACAACGTTAGTATGTATCGGCAAACAAAATTGGATAGTGAAATGAAACCGCACCCACCTTTACAGTATAACACAACAACATGAATTTTCCGATAATTCAATACTGTCTCTTTATTTATCAAAGTAATAGGTACACTCGTATGTGCAAAATGACATGCCATTAATAACATAATACAAAATGTGCGCACCTGCATCGTCCGTCTACTACCCTACTAAACGAAATTGACCTTTGCTACGACGCCATCATGGTCCACACAAGAACTTTTTAATTCGATCGTGTTTGCTGATCGTAATTGGTATGAGAGGAGCTTGCATTCCAACACATAACAATTACAATATGGAATGTGGTGAAACTAGAAAATATTTGCAACTAAAGCGTAGAACTAGATCAGTCAACTGCGTCACTTAACTCATTGGGTGAGTAAGAAGGACGGGTCTGCGAATTGACGAGAAGATAAAGATTCAGTGCGTAAGAATTAGAAGAAAGCTGTTAAATATTGAAAAAATAGATATGTCTACCACAATTACAGACCATTTATATTTGCACCAACGACAGTCTTATTTTTGCGTTCAGGAAAATCTGTCCATTTTAAAGTTACCAGAAGATCCATATAGAATAAGATCCACATAGCGATAAGTATTTGGTATGGTACAATAAAGTCAACATCATCTCAGCGTTAAACCCAGTCACATCCGAAGCTTTTTTAGTTTTGGGGTCTGGGGTCCGCTTTACCAGTCTAACTTTTGGCTAAACTTCTATATTTTCCGTGAGGCAACTGCCGCCTGACCTCCACAACCCGAAGGCGATATCGAGACATTGCGGTTAGGCCAACTGTTGGACTTTTAGGGCTCCAACAACCCGTAACGGCTGCCATTAGATGTTCATATGGCAACCGGGACCAACGGCTTAACGTAATTTCCGAGGCACGACCAGACCAGTGCAAATATTCATATTTATGCATACAAATATTTGCACTGCGCGGGGATCGAAGCCGCGCCTCCTTCCGCGGCGGTCGCGTTCGCTATCGCTACGCCACGGAGGCTGTATGGTACAATGAAGTATGTACCCATGTATAAACAAAATAATAAATAAATCTAGGTATCCTTCAGACTATAGGTATAAATCTTTTAAATTCGATTATATAAGTTTTATCTCCTATTACATACCGGAAACTTATTTTTCTAGAGACTCATTTTATCTTTAGGGTTCCGTGCCTCATATGGTGGAAGCGAAACCATGCAGGACCCTTTTGTCAGGAACGCGAGGAGGTATCAAATTGAAATGAACATTAAATACTTCTATAATCCCTTCGGGGTATTCTAATAAAAAAAACATATTTGTAAATTAACGAAGTAAATAAATAAGGCTTTATTTATTTAATTTGTTGACTTAAGAATGGGTTAAGGGGGGCTAGTGTATTATTTTTTATGCGACATATTTTACTTGTCGTAACCAACTCGCCCTGAATGTGTACTTCCCGTTGATCTAGAATTATGATATTTGAAAAGAAGCAAAGTCTCACAACAAATATTATAAACGAAAAATTATTTTTATTTATCAGTTTCTGTTTTATGAAAACAGATTTTTATGGACTATAGTTGGATATGGAAAATTAGAGAATTGACCGAACGTTTATGTGTATTGTAGAACATGCTTGACACAACATAGTGAAACAAGATAGTGATTAAAAATACAGATTTGGAAAATCTGTATTTTTAATCACTATCTTGTTTTGTTAAAGCGAAGAGAGTTTACGATAAGAACATTGTTTTTTTTTTTTGGTTAAAACTCGTGTAGTGTCATAAATTATTTTTTTTTTATATATGTTATAAACTAGCGCTTGACCGCAATCCTGCCTGATGGTAAGCAGTGACGCAATCGTTGATGGTAAAGCGCACTAGTTTATTAAGAGCCTATTCACTCTAGCCTTGAAGACATTCAAATTGTAGTCCGACGGAAACACCGCCGCTGGCAAATTGCAAATTGTAATACCTTGTATTTAATCACAGTATCATAGATCCCGCTGGGGCACACGCTTCCTCTCTGTGATAGGGAGAGGACCGTATTCCAACAAGTAGACACACGAGTGATGTGATAGATGTTTTTTTTATATATAAATTACAAACCAGCGCTTGACTGCAATCCCGCCTGATGGTAAGCAGTGATGCAATCGTTGATGGTAAGACGTGCTAGTTTATTAAGCCTACTCACTCAAAAGAACTGAGTAAATAGGAAGGAAGACGGCAGTTGAGCGCGGTGATGCAATGTTAAACCCAATAACACGACCAACGATGCTGCGCCAGAGGGAGATTGATCTGGAGGCCCTCCACAACCAAACTCCCGACACAACAACATTTCGCGCATCGTACCCGGCACGTACATCGCAATACAACTGCTCAGACCCGTCCTCTGTACGGCTTCACCAGACATCATGCCGGAACACGACGAATCGCTTGGCGGCATGACTTTGTCTAGTGGGTGGTAACTTATGCCAGCGGCTGATGTTGTGGCCTACCACCGAGTTTTAGAATTTGGGTTGTACTGATGATAACAAAATACAAATGTTGCACAAAGTAAAACACCTGACGGAGTTACATAGACCGATGACATCTATGACCTATGTGACTCGTAATTAAGCCGCTGCCCTTATAACTGGGCCATCATAGTCACTGCGCCCCAAATGATTGAATATTGAGTGCAATACTCACCATATTGATGCGCTCGGAGGTAGTGGGCGGTCAGTCGCAGCACTGTAGTTTTATCGATTTTTCGCCTAGCGGCCACCACGGGCGGCACCATGGATGCCAGCTCCGCCACCGACTTGTTTAGTCGGTCTCTCCTCATCTTCTCGGCTCTGTTACGAACCTCCCTGGGGCTTTCCCTGCGAAAGAGTTAATTATATCATTAAGGGTTGATTTTACTCGTCTATGTCTTTTATCCGTGCTATAAAATTGGTGTCTTGTAATTCTATTATGGAAAATATCAAATATTATTCTTAGGATAAGATTTATTCTAGGTATGAAAGTATGATTAAATTCGCTCTATGCAATAAATCTCTGAACCAACTTACTACACTACTGTGGGAATAGATATATAGCTAGCCGTTTTAGTGATTACTCAAGTAGATTAGATATATGTTAAATTGACCAATTATTTAATGAAATATCCGATTTTCAAATTATTTATCCTGATTTTTTTACGTTATTTGTATCGTAATACTTATCTACTAATTACCTTTTTGTCACCCGTGTATCTAACGGTAATAACAATTTACTAACACGTCTACTTTCGTATCTAAAACTTCCGTTTGCTTATTCTAAATATGTATAACATACAAGTATCAAGAACACGAACTAGCATCTAGGAATAGCTTAATTGAAAGTTTACAATTCATGACTCTTGTATAATCAAACATCCTGTTAGTCGAACAAATTACATTGTAGTGTTCTGGGTTCGTCAGCATAACTATGTGCATACACACTAACGCATCCTGATTTAGTATGGGACTGCTGTTCATAGGATTGGGTAATATGAGTAGCTCCTTATCAACCTGCCTACTCAGTGTTCTAACTAGAGACCGGATTATATGCGTTTGCATATTCGCATATGCATTTGCATATTTTAGCCATTCTCAGCGGTAATAGCATATTTTACCTAAGATCTACTTAGTTATGACTTATGATGCATATTATCGGTACATTTACAATTTTTTTCACTCACACACAACTCCCTGCGTTCCGATATGTAACCAAATTTAATAACAGTCACAAAATATAAGGGCTATTGAGTACCCTGATTAAAATAAACTATTGTGGGATAATAATTGTGAATTTTTACTGCATTTCGAAACGCAGTCAGTAGCCGCGCGCGTCTTTTGTTTTGACAGTTACGATAATTAAATGAAATTTTTACTGCATTTCGGAACGCAGTCAGTAGCCGCGCGCGTCTTTTGTTTTGACAGTTACGATAATTAAATGAAAGAGATAGAACTTCGCGCTCGCTTACTACAAAGTCGGTCCACCTATTACGCACTCAAGTTCAAATTATGTCCAGTTACCTCAGTGGATGTGGAGCGAACCTTTTCCACTTACAAAAATATTCTAAATGATCCTAGACACAATCTGTCAATCTTTTTGAATTTAGAAATATATTTTATTGCTTACGTTTACAAAAATTTTAAATAATTTTAATGTCATATAATGTTATTGTACGTATTATCGCCTATCGAAAAATAATTTACTAATTTAATAATAATATTTCAAGCATTTTTCATGCATATAACAAGCCTTTTATGTTGCATATAATCCGGTCTCTAGTTATAACATTCACTAAAATCTAATTTAGAAGTCAATTTCACCAACTATTTCACTTTACGACAACTTTAGCTACGAGAAATAGTGATATAAATTTTACCAGTCTTTGATACTGACAATATTAAATCCAACTATTAATTCGATGCTGTGAATACCTATGTATCAACCAGCAATGATCGGTCAATAGGTTTATGCTGTGAAATCAGTCTAAATCTGCCATGTTATGTAAATGCGCAATTCCTTGAAACGCATAAAGGTCTTTTTATTTTCGAATCTAAGGTTAAATGAAGGTTGGAATAATCCGCGAGGTAGGTAAATGCGTCACTATCAGTAACATGTTACGTGGGTAACAAATGTCTTGCCATGGCGCCTTCGCCGGGCCGGAACACGCGAGGTAGACCAAAGAAGTGCTGGCTTGACGTCTTAAGAGATGACATGCGTGCCAACAATCTCACACCACGGGATGGCAGTGATCGTGCGAAATGGAGGCGTATTAGTAGGAAGGCGGACCCCGGGCTCCCTCGCGAATGCCGCGGATGAAACCGGGATTATACGCTGAGATGATGATGATGATGAGTATTAGTAGCAGTGGATTTCAGTTTGACAGTTGAATAACATTTATTGCGTTATTTACGTTGTTGAGTGTTCCTATAGGATCCTATTCCTATCCGTTTTTCTCACTCGAACGTACAGTTCCTTTAATGTACAGACGACAGTACATCAAGCTACTACAAACTGTCAGATTTCTTTATCCGATTTTCAACTTTATCTTTATAGCATTAAGGCTCAAGATTGATTGGGAATATCTGACAGTTTCGGGTAGCTTGACCTGCTGTCGTCCGTACAGTTCCTGCTTTATTTCCGTTTGGGTGCGTACATATTATATTATTATACAAAAGGTGTACTACTTTTAATATCAATATGTTGGAGCCCATCACCAGTCAGATAGCCTCGTCATCCGCCGCAAGCTGACGCAATTTCAATTTTTGATTATCTGACCTATGACTAGGTTCACCAACGAAACAGTAGTATCTAGACCTTCTAATAATATAGTAGATAGTATTTCACTCTCTGATCTGTCTAAGCGGCTTATTGACACTTTCTGTGACCCAAGGGCTGGCTTTTATCTTGGCCAGAGGCTAAGCATTGCCATTTAACGCGGCAATGCCGCCAGTCTCTCGGGTACCTACATTACCAGTCGAACATGATGCCAAGGAATTGTTCGATGCTGTATTCTAATTTATTAATAGGTTTAATTAGAGTATAATTTTTATTTAAAAAAATTGTAGGTTATTATTCACTTTCTACAATCTTACAAATTGTTGTTTAGAACATTCTGGTTTAGTTACCAGTACTTCTCAATAGGTGTTCAGTAGTCCTCAATAGGTGGCAGTACTTAGTAATAGTAGTTTTAGATATAAGTTATAATTTATTTTTACACCCTGTCTCCAACGACTAGTCATGTAGGTATACCTAACAACAGAAGAGATTGACTATTCCGTGTACCTAACAACGGTCAAGGAATTTCTCGCAAAGGTGTAAAGGGTAAGTAACAAATTTGTGTGCTACTGTATACGTGAGTTTTTATTTGTGGGTGTGTGAGGTTGTGTGTAAGTGTATGAGTGGTGAATATGGGAGTGTGTGCGTACCTCTAAAGGTGCGTGTGAAAGCGAGCATGAGCGTGCAAGCATAGGTTTGTTGGTAGATCCTCGATGGTGGGCCATAATTTCAGCTGCGCGCAGAAGCTACCACCCACAAGGCAAAATCTTACCGTTTTATCTGTGGAAGTTTGTGAAGGGGTCTCAACTTTGGGTATTATAATTGTATTTATGAAGAATTTGTGCTAGTTTAGATAAAAGCATACACCGCACAGTTAAAAAAAAAACGGCCAAGTGCGTGTCGGACTTACGCACAAAGGGTTCCGTACCATTGATTTATGAAATCAAAAGGATTTAAGTTATTTGTATGAAAGATTACGCGGTAATAAGAGGTTTACGATTTACGAATATTAAAAAAAAAAACTACATAAGTACTAGATCTCGTTCAAAACAATTTTCGTTGGTAGTTTTTATAGTAATCTTATAGGCTTTTTTTATTGGATTTTTCATTTTCTTATTTTAGAAGTTAGAGTTACCAACTTTTTTGCATTTTGGAAGCGCCTAACATGCAAACTGTTCGGTTTAGAAAAAAAGTGTTTTAGAAACCTAGATATCATTTTTGAAGACCTATCCATAGATACCTCACACGTATGTGTTTGATGAAAAAAATATTTTTGTGTTTCAGTTCTAAGCATGGGCAGCCCCCAATATATTTTTTTTTTTGCATCAAATCTTAATGCGGTTCACAGAATACTAAATCTACCTACAAAGTTTCAACAGTATAGCCCTTATAGTTTTGGAAAAAAATGGCTGTGACATACGGACGGACAGACGAACAGACGGACAGACGGATAGACAGACATGACGAATCTATAAGGGTTCCGTTTTTTGCCATTTGGCAACGGAACCCTAAAAACTACTCATTCAGAATTAAAAGCCTTAAAGGTACTTTAAGGACATGACAATCTATTTTATAAGGACAATTCTAAAAGTTAAATCAACCTTGGGTAATAAAATAAACATAGAACATTCTATATTATTCCCTGCTTAAATAGCAAGGGAATCATGAAAACGAAGTTGTGAGAACATATATTTATACAACATAATGGAAATATGTTATTTATTTCAAGGACGACCTTGAACGTATTCACTTGTAATATAAATATGTTGCCACTGCTGTGTCCACTATTTTAGTTCTTCCATGATTCACTCATGGCTGTGGTTAGAATAGATATTTCTAAATAGCAGCCCTGAGTTTGTATTTGTGCCTGAAGCGTGGAAGTAGGTTTGCTTCCTATACAGCCTCATCATCATCATCTGAGCGTTAATCCCAGTCGCATCCGAAGCCTTTTTCAGCTTTGGAGTCTGGGGTCCGCCTTTACCAGTCCAACTGCTGATATGGCTAAACTTCGACATTTTCCGTGAAGCGACTGCCGTCTGACCTCCACAACCCGAAGGCGACGTCGAAGCATTGCAGTTAGACCACTTGTTGGACTTTTGAGGGCTCCAACAACCCGTAACGACTGCCACTGGATGTTCGTTTGGCAACCGGGATCAACGGCTTAACGTGCTTCCTATACAGCCAGTATGAGCCAATAAATGGTTAGGGAAAAATGTGAGGAAAGTGAGGGATCATCATCAACCTTTTTATCGTCCCACTGCTGGGCACAGGTCTCCTCTCATACAGAGAAGGATTGAGCGCAATCACCACGCTTGCTCAATGCAGGTTGGCGATTTCAGACTCAAAGTCCAGGTTTCCTCAAGATGTTTTCCTTCACCTTTAGTCATTGGTGTCCAAGATATGATGTCATCCTTCGTGGCGCAGCGGTCAACACGCCTGCCTGCGACGTGGAGGCCCCGGGTTCGATCCCCGACCAGGTCATGATGGAAAATTATCTTTTCCTGAATGGCCTGGGTCTTGGATGTTTATCTATATATGTATCTATTATAAAATATAGTATCGTTGAGTTAGTATCCCAGAACACAAGTCTCGAACTTACTTTGGGGCTAACTCAATCTGTGTGATTTGTCCGTATATGTATATTTATTTATAAAAATATATACATATACTTAGAAAGTACATATAACTTTAGAAAAGTTACATTGGTACTTGCCTGACCTGGAATCGAACCCGCGTACTCATACTTGAGAGGCTGGTGTTTTAACCACTAGGCCAGTGAGGGCACAGGCATCAGATAGCATTAAAATATACCATTATTTTAATACTATCTGATGCCTGTGTCTTTGTCCACGTAGTATTTTAATATGATGGTAAAGAAATAGGGACGCTAAGCTGGACACAATTTTTATTTTTATCCTTTGTGTTAACTAGGGTTACTACCATACAAAATTTCATTTTTAGTTTTTTTTTTTAGTTTTAAACAACGTTGCCCTATACAAGGAACTTCCCTGTATCGCGGGTGCGTTTACAAACATATATTATAAACTCACATACTCAAACAGTCAGATCCGGAACAACTATTTTAATTTAAATCAGTCGAGTCGTTTCGTACAAACAGGTAGATAAAGGGAGAATTTAAAAAAAAAACATCTACATAAATAAATTCCATTTCACTTCTTACATCCCCTGACTCGCATTTTATTTCATCGTAGTACAGAATAGGGTAATTGACTAAAAAAACTAATTAGTCCGTTAGTGAGATTTCCAAAAAAAACTAGACACATATTTTTTTCTTTTTTCATATAAGCTAAAAATTAAGATGACACAGTGCGTTGAAAACTCGTGTGACGTCACTCCTTGCTACACTTTTTAGCAACGAGTGACGTCACCAACCCCAACTCCTGATCTTTGATGCCTTTCATATTAGTCAATTGTTATTAATTTGATAAAACAAAATATACATATCCAATATTTTTCTATAAACTGAATGACGGACTAAATAGAATCAATTTTTTTACCCAGGAAACATCCCTTTTTGAACTCAACAGTTTGACTACGTGCTTTATCAATGTCTGGTTACCTCGTTGCAGCACGACATATAGATTCTTTGATACACTGAATAGCCGAGCGGACGGCTTAGGATACGGAAATATCACTGTTTACTCGAAACCGACTGTGACTACCCTACGACTACGCCAATTACGTGCATCTGCAGTAGCCGCACGTAATTGGAGCATGTATTATAGATTTCTACAATTCAATTCGTTATTTATATGTCGCGAAGGGGATACGTATAATCAATCATTGTTAGCTAGGACTCAGCTCTCCTCTCTTCAAGGGAAAGTGAGCTGTAATTCATCACGCAGGGTAGTAGAGGTTACGTATGTCTTGGAAGTTTTGGTTTTAGGATAAGTCAGGTACCTTATTTATTTTTAATCGTCAAATAACCTCTCCCGCTCTGGGCGGAGCGGAAGGGTGTGTCAGACTTTTACCGACTTCTTCTTCATGAGAAAAGGCGCCAGGGCCAGGGCCACGGTTTCTCACGAAGTTCGAGTCGCGAGTGCCAATATGATATAAGTACTTATAAAGATGATTATGCCGACACTAATGCTAAGTGATTTGCAATATTGGTATGTACGTATTTATTTACAATCAAGGGTCAAAAGTGCATTACCACTTTTTAACTTTATTGCAATAACAATAAGGGTCAAAAGTGATACTCCGCTTTTGACCCTTACTGTAACTACCGGCGTTCAGTATAATTACTTTTAAAATGAAGTCCTATATCCCAACAATGGAAACATTGTAAATTAATTTAGCTACGATTGTAACTTGTTTTGTGGTTTCTGGTGTAAGCATTTACAACTTCTATTTATACATGTAAACAGTATATGCATATTACAGGATAAAGTAGCTTTTTGGTGCCTGTTTTTGTGACCGCATTGTTTGACTAAACTATGCAATGGATTTTAATGCGGTTTTCAATAACAGTAGGACAATTTATCGCGGAAAGTGTATGTGCTACTATTATACTAAAATATAATTATTAAAGAAAGGAGATGTTTTAGAAATGTACGGACCGTAACTATGGCTTTACAGAATTATGAACGTTAGAACCAGCAACACAACTCCTTGAGTTAGAATTGGTCTCAAATAACACCATTTCATGAAATGTTATTCAATAGGGTAATATGAACCTTTACATCGTCCCACTGCTGCGCACAGGTCTCCTCTCATACAGACAAGGATTAAGCGTAATCACCACCATTGCTCAATGCAGGTTAGCGATTTCAGACTTAAAGTCCAGGTTTCCTCAAGATGTTTTCTTTCACCTTGTAATCAGTCATTGGTGTACGAGATACATAAGATACTAGAAAGTACATATAACTTAGAAAAGACCTGGAATCAAACCCGCACACTCATGCTTGAGAGGCTGGTATTTTAACCACTAGGCCACTACGACTTGATATATACCTAATGTTTAAGTAACAAATAAATTTATTCCTTAGACAATTATATCTTACTAGCTGCGCCACGCGGTTTCACTCGCGTAGATTTCGATATGCTCCGCTCCTATTGCCTGCGTTAGCTCCCGTTTTCGCAACATTTTTTGATACTGCTCTGCTCCTATTGGTCATAGCGGGATGTTATATAGCCTAAAGCCTTCCGGGGTTAATAGGCTATACAACGCAAAAAGAATTTTTCAAATCGGACCAGTAGTTCCTGAGATTAGCGCGCACAAACAAACTCTTCAGCTTTATATATTAGTATAGATAAAATCATTAATCTGCACAAAATATTTTAAAATAGGAATTTTCCGGGGAACCCTAACGTCTTCGCCTGAACGTCATAATTATCGCCAAAGTCGATATCTGACCACTCTGGAAACAAAACCTTAGCGTCAATTCACACTTACCACAACTACACCACGTCGCAGCGACAAAGTGTGGTCAAGCTGTGGTTACGTGTGAATAGTGTCGCAACGGCTTTTTGCAGTTGCGTTGTGGTGTCGACAAAATGTGGATAGTTGCGTTGTCGCTGTAGTAACCACGTGCTCATGTGCAGGACGCGCGCTGTTGATGACGTCATGTCGGGCCGATGTGGCCGCGGTGCTGCCGCCAGTATTAAAGAAAGGAGATGTTACGATTTGTTTGACGGCATTGCCGTCGCAATTCTGTTGCGATGTAGTCGTATTACACAGGTGGTCGATAACAACGGCAAAATGTGGTACGTGTGAATGGTAATATTCATTTTCAGTACAAAACATACGCCCGACCACGTGGCGTCGTTGTGGCTGTAGTGTGGTTGTGGTAAGTGTGAATTGATCCTTACACATGATGATCACAGCTGCTTACGGAGGTAAAACAAAAGAGGACCCTTTTTAGGTCGACTAATAATATGTGCGAGATGATGAAAGATGGAGAGCGGCGGTGGTCTACTGGTATCGGCTGCGACATACAAGTTGTAAGTCGTAGGTTCGAACTCCATTAGGCGTTTTACTTTGTGTAAATTATTTCGTCACCAAACTTTCAAAACGGTGAAGGAATGTTTTCCTTCGCCGTTTTGTAAGTTTGAGTCGTGAGGACACATGACCTCTACCAACCCGCACTGGGCCAGCGTGGCAGATTAAGGCCCACTCCCTCTTAATTCTTATCGAGAGGCCTGTGTCCCAATAGTGGCAACATTATAGGCTAATTATGTAATTGTATGTGTTGACAGCCTCCGTGGCGTAGCGGTAGCGGACGCGGCCGCTGCGCAAGGTGGCGCGGGTTCGATCCCCGCACAGTGCAAGTATTTGTATGCATGAATATGAATAATTGCACTGGTCTGGTCATGCCTCGGAAAGCACGTTAAGCCGTTGGTCCCGGTTGCCATACGAACATCTAGTGGCAGTCGTTACGGGTTGTTGGAGCCCTAAAAAAAAATCCAACAATTGGTCTAACTGCAATGCTTCGATGTCGCCCTCGGGTTGTGGAGGTCAGACGGCAGTCGCTTCACGGAAAATGTCGAAGTTTAGCCATATCAGCAGTTGGACTTGTAAAGCGGACCCCAGACTCCAAAGCTGAAAAGGCTTCGGATGCGACTGGGATTAACGCTGGGATGATGATGATGATGTAATTATATGTGTATGCAGATAAAGCTACATCTATCCCGTCACCGCAAGGACTATTCAGTCCTTGCGGTGACGGGATAGATGTAGCTTTTGGCGATTCTACTTAAGTTGTTTCTAATCATGAGCATCTCACACACTCACTCTTTTAAATAACACATTGTGCCTAATAAATAAAAAACTCTTTCTATGATCGCATAAGGGACTAATTAAAAGTACAAATAGCAGCTGTCTATAAATATGTACTATTTTTGTCCACATCTAAGTGTTCATTGAGCGGTCTTATTGCCTGTGTTTTATTACAGAAGCACACGTCTGCTCTATAACAAAACCCAGTACGTGCTTCGAACGAAAATTTTCTGAGAGCGGCATAAAGAGCTTACTAGTTTTTAAGGCGCCAGGGCAGTACGGAAATTGTTTTTTATACATTTTGATTTTTAATATTGCTGTGTCTTGATCAAAACATGAATTGGTACAGTTTTAACAACGCATTTAGGAGCTATTGCAATGCGGGTGCCGTGGCATTGTAGTGCATCAAATATATTTGCGGAAGCACGCACCGCATGGCTATTATGTCAATATACATAAGAAGGGAAAATTCTTATGTAACAGTACCTAACAGTCAAAATCGGAAGACAATGGCTTCCTGAAGATAATTGTTGCAAAATCAGACTTGCTCATCCAAATGCGCCAAAAGTGGTGAAGACGACTTTAGGTTTAATACGGTAATAAAATCAGAGTTTTCTACTGAAATTACTAATATAGCAACGTATTACTAAATTGTTACTAACATTCTATGAACTATTATAATGTCTGAAGCAAATCATTTTTTAATACAACTGTTATCATTAAAATTTCTCATCTTTTTAGGTTCATATTTTATGTTAATTCTAACATAGAGAATTGTATCGATGATTCTATATGATTATTAATAATTCGGTGTGATTTGTGGTCACTACTTTAGGCGAATTTAAAAAATAATATGAGATGCACCGACACTCGCCTTTAACACAGTGTTGATGATGTTCTTTTGAACAACTTATTGAAATACACCAGATAAATTTATTCGACACTTGTCGTTCATGTGTATGAGCCCTTACTAGGTTTTGGTATGTGGCAGCCGCACCAATAGTATTTCGGAGCATTCAAACATCCTTACAATAAAATTGTATTGCTTTCCGAACAGACTTGCTATTGTTAGAAGTTTAATGAGTTTGTTTAGTTATTATTTATTAGGGAAAAGCAAAAGCTATAAATTATTGAAGGAAGTAGGTTGTAGCATAAAAATCGCAGTGAAGTTTATTTTTGAGTTTATGAAAAAACTAACGCTGTTTTACACACACGTTTTTCTTGTCGTGAAAAACTAGGTACTGTTTATTCTTCGCCGTCAGTGTTGTCTGGATCACAATAGAAGCTTATTTACAGACATGTTTTTTCTATATATACGGTAGTACGGTATATACGCCGTACCACAAAGATACCTTGCCTGGTACAAAGGGCCTAACCCACTTATTGACATAAGCATAAGTCCTAATGTTTTGTATAGTAAATCTGAAGAATGGGAGGTCAAATTAAATTTAATAGCAATAAAACTGATCCCGCACATTATCCGATCAAACAATTCCATACCAAAATCCCATAAAAAAGGTTCTATATTTTTTTCCGCCTCTTTTCTTCAAACATTCTTAAGTAATGCAATTTATAGTTTTATATTTATATGACAGATATGTATTGTAAATAAATCTGAAAATGTAATGACCTGAACTACTGAACTAAAATCAATGCAACTCGAAGATAAAGCACGACCTATCTAGAATACGATACTTTATTATACTATACATTATATATATGTACAGATTGTACATACCTTACCATGTAAACAAGTAAAGAGACGCCGTACCTATTACCACAATATACTACCAATTAATACACTAGGCTACTTACTTAATATACAACGTGTAACATAAAGGGTATATACATACCAAGGGCATGGCATCTTTACATGATATCAAACGATATCGGAAGGGTTTCAACTCAAAATAAAATACTCAAAATATTGATACCAAATTATCGGTTTCGTGTGTTTCTTAAAATCAAATCATAACAAACGTGGCAGCACACTACATACATTAATAACTATTCGTTACCCGTCATATTACTTGCCAAAATCCGATAAATGTCTTCAATATCTCTGTGCGACTAGTACGATAGTAGCCTATCACAGGCGGTGTTTTTCCTCATAACTTCCTAACATAAAGAGATAGGATTAAAAAACCCTTCCAATATCGTTTGATATCATGTAAAGATGCCATGCCTTTGTTATGTATATACTCTTTATGTTACACGCTGTATACTACTTAATATATCTACTTTAACGAGACCAGGTAACTTATTTTCCTATATGAAGTTGTTCACTTATTATTCAAATGAAGTAACAAGTGACAGGCCAAGAAAACCTCGAGGGGAATTTAGACGAACCTAATTTTTTATTTCATACTTAGTTATCATGTTCAGCAATGCACCTCTTTCATATGAATTTAAACAACGCACTGGATCGTGCTTGTTTCGAACAGCACGGCATATCCCTACTTGATTGGTATTTGTTCAAACTGTTTACTTTAAATGCCCGGAAATGGAATGCCTGTAACATTGTCGCCAGGAAACTGAACATACGCTATAACGTCATGGAATATATCCTTTGTTAGCTTTACTATAGTAAAGCTAACAAATTCAGTGTTTAGTAATTCGTACCTTTATTCGACAAATCAATTACTAACAAGCTAACACTATAATCAAGATTATCACTAGTACAGCGGTTTTCAACTCCACACAAAAAAAAAAAAAGGTCATTTCAGGAGTTCTATCCCACTAGGCTATAATTATGCTAATGCGAATCTTGTACCACTCTGTCACCCCAACGACTAGGAAAATCCATGAAAATTTTCACTGTGAAACCAGATACAAAAAAGAACTGCTACAATTACTGAATAATGAACATATTGGTTAACCATAATTAAATTAACACCACAATTTATTTTTAATTTTTTATAGATTTTTGAACAAGAAAAATGTAGTTATTACAATCACTAAGTATGTAGATTTAATTATAATCCATCTTACTATCCATCACACCACTCATGCATGAATTATTGTTAACTATCATCATCATCATCATCTCTGCATTAATCCCAGTCGCATCCGAAGCTTTTCAGCTTTTGGGAGTCTGGGGTCCGCTCTACCAGTCTAACTGCTGATTTTTTGGTGAAACTTCAATATTTTCCATGAAGCGACTGCCATCTGACCTCCACAACCCGAAGGCGATATCGAAGCATTGCAGTTAGACCAATTGTTAGAATTTCGAGGGCTCCAATAACCTGTAACGACTACAATTAGATGTTCGTATGGTAGTCGGGACCAACGGCTTAACGTGCTTTCCTAAGCACGACCTGACCAGTGCAAATATTCATTATTAATTATTGTTAACTATCAATAAGCCATTCAATTAATCCATTACTGGATGTTCGGTACAGTTAAGTCTACCTGTTTATAATGTAACCAACCAATTAGGTGCAGTGTCAACTTGAACAATGATTTTTATTACTTCTGTAATAAAAATCATTGTTCAAGTGAAGGGAAAATAATTTCAAATTCCCTTCGTTATGTGTGAATTCTCCATTTTGTAAAATAAAAGCTTATTATTATAAAGTAATAGCAAATAATAGCATGACAGCCTCTGTGGCGTAGCGGTAGCGAACGCGGCCGTTGCGCAAGGAGGCGCGGGTTCGATCCCCGCACAGTGCAAATATTTGTATGCATGAATATGAATATTTGCACTGGTCTGGTCGTGCCTCGGAAAGCACGTTAAGCCGTTGGTCCCGGTTGCAATACGAACATCTAGTGGCAGTCGTTACGGGTTGTTGGAGCCCTCAAAAGTTGGTCTAACTGCAATGCTTAGATATCGCCTTCGGGTTGTGGAGGTCAGACGGCAGTCGCTTCACGGAAAATATCGAAGTTTAGCCAAAATCAGCAGTTAGACTGGTAAAGCGGACCCCAGACTCCAAAGCTGAAAAGCTACGGATGCGACTGGGATTAACGCTGAGATGATGATGATGATGAATAGCAAATAATAGCATAAGTAAATAGTTGTAATAATAATAATAAATTAATAGTATAAGTATATGGGTTGCAATAGACCTTAATTTTTCTAAGTTTCTACGTCACCGAGGTTGAATTGTTGTCTGGATGTGATGTAGCAATCCTTCACATACATGTACCTAGTGAGTACCTTTCACCGTACGTTTCAGATCAAAGAGCTTTTCCTTAATAGATAGGTATCTTCATTTACATTTTATCTGTTCATGTAGCTTCATTGGGCACCTGTCTTTCCCAGCAACGAAGAATTCTTGAAATGGCTAATTCTTAGACCTAACACAATTCCCCGTTCCGGATGCGGTTAATATGAAAGTTCGAACATTGTTACAGCTAAAACCCATTGAATGAATGCGTTTATTTACCACACTCATTGGTCATTGTCACTGGTTGATTTTGTAGTGTTTTTAAAGGAAGTTTTGCGCGTACGGAGTATTTGGGGACTTCGATAGGTGGAGATGACACTGATCATCTGAATAGTAGTATATATGTATAATGTATATGGGCGCTAAGCCAGTATTAATTTAAGCCATATTTGATTATTTTATTCTTAATTTGACTTCCAGTTACCTAATCATGAATTTATACTTGAACTTCCGGTTAACACTATGTTTTAAGTTTTGTTTTATTTAAAAAATTGTGGTTTCGGGTTGAAACTGTATAAAGTTTCTATTTTGTGATACTTCCTTTTTATTTATTTAAAATAATCTAGGTTTCCTGTTAACTCTATGTTGTTTCTTTGTTGTTAATAATAATTTATCTTGCGACATCCGTTTAATTATTACAGCATTAGTTTGGCATTATGATTGCGCTTGTTTTATATAAATTAAAATTTGCGACAAGTTGGCGATTTATTGTGTATTAAAATTGTTGTAACGGTATTGGAAGGATATTCTTCGTTCTGTGCTCTTGATATAAACACCGTAAATTAAAATGAGGTATTTACTGTGTACTTTTTTAATCTTTTCCTGCCCTTCCTACTGTTATGTATTTGAGTCAGAATTTTTTGTCAACAATTGGTCTTATTGCTATGCTTAGATGTTGCCTACGGGTTGTGGAGGTCAGGTCAGACGGCAGTCGCTTCACGAAAATATCGTAGTTTAGCCAAAATCAGCAGTTAGACTGTAAAAGCGGGCCCCAGTCTCCAAAGCTGAAAAAGCTTCGGATGCGACTGGGATTAACGCTGAGATGATGATGTTGCGAATGTGAACTTAATTTATTTATTATTTATTTATTTATTAATCCTTCATCTGTTAACATTACAGGTAAGACCCAAAGCGATAACAAGGTATTTAAAACATTACAAATCTACTTATACCTAGAGAAACCATACATCATAATAAACTAAATACTTATTAGTTTACACAAATAAAATAAAATAATAATAACTGAAATAGCAATGCTCCTAAAAATCCTTATAATAAAGTAATTAAAAAATTAAATAAAATTAAGATTTATCTATCTGGAAAACACAAATTATATAACAAAATCTTTGTGAATTCACTCGGCACTTAATATCTTTGACAACGGCGGCGATGTTGTGGCGATATAAATCTGTTAGCATAGTACTCTCAATCAGTGTGCAAATCGTACCAGAAAAGTGTAAATGGAAAGAAAAGAAGTATTATAGATGGTAAGTGGTGGCTTTCTGTAGTTTCCGTCTACCTTTATGAGAAACGAATGTCTATACAAAGCTACTTCTTCTTTTCCTCAGGACCTCAGGAGGTCCAATGATGGACAAAGGCCGCCCCCAAGGTTTCCGCAATGACCGATCTTGTGCTACCCGCATCCATCAGGTTATCGGTCTACCTTGTTAGGGGCCTCCCTACGCTGCGTCTTCCGGTACGTAGCCGCCACTCTAGAACCTTACTGCCCCATCGGCTATCGGTTCTACGTGCAATGTGCTGCATCCACTGCTACATAAGTTTAGCGCCTCGAAGAGCTACCTATGTCGGTGACTTTGGTTTTTCTGCGAATCTTCTCATTTCTGATTCGATCGTGCAGTTTGTACTTCCTATTAATTTTATAAACATGCTAAGTTTATAAACTAGTTCAACATAATCTCTTATCTAGTAATTGCGTACTGAAAAAGAAGAGAAGACTAATGGCGAGCTGTCTAGCAAACACAGGTAAGTAGATTGTTAGGAAACCATATTCTTAACGGTCTCCTTACCCGTGTTCGCTAGAAAGTTCGTGATTAGATTTTTCTCGTATTTTAAATTCAATCATCGTTGAAGTCTAAACTTGCAGGGTCTTCTTTCCCTGATTAGTTTTTTAATATTACTTTATTTCATAGAAACCTGTCTTTTGCGACTAGTCGAGATTTTTTGATCCTTGCCTTCGTAAAAGGAGAAAAGATAATAGGGTAGTTGACTAAAAAAACTAATTAGTCCGTTAGTCAGATATAAAAAAAAAACTAGACACGTATTTTTTCTTTTATCATATAAACAAAAAATTAAGACGATACAGTGCGTTGAAAACTCGTGTGACGTCACTCCTTGCTACACTTTTTAGCAACGAGTGACTTCACCAGCCCCACTTCTGATGTTTGATATTTTTTTTATATTTATCCATTTTTATTGCTTTGATAAAACAAAAAATAAGTATCCAATTTTTTTTACCCAGGAAACACCTTTTTGTCTAGTATATGACAGTAAAGGTCATTCGCTACTTCATATCATACAGGAGAAAATGAGCATAGCTAATTCGTTGCTTTTTTTTTTCAAGAGCATTTTGCTTATATGCGCAACGACGGAGAGGCTTATATAAATGTGATTCAACCTTTGCGACGAGTGCCACAACTTTGGTACTGCTTTAATGGTGACAAAAGCTCTAGGCTCCTTCAGATTTTTTAATAGAATATGATTCAATTCAAACTCCTCTTCTGTGTGGAACTAACTAGATTTAGTTCATAATATTTAGTTTAGAGCCTTTTATTGTAAAAAAGAAACTATCAAAGTACAAATCAAATAATCGAGGTCTATAACTTTTAAATTTCCTTTAGGTATTCTAAATTAAATAATTGGCCACCCGGTGATTGACTTCATGATGATTATGAAATTATAGTCATCGTCAATAAACGTAGTAGGTAATGAAAATGTATTCTGCTGTTCATATGTTGGCATGGCGTATAATTTCCCGGCCGAAGGAAAGCGACTGTAATCACCACATGACATAACATCCGGACTAACACTAACAATAAAATACAATGGTTTTTATTGCTACTTACATTTTCGTATTAAAATTATGGGAAATAATTGTTTTATTTATTTTATTATTTATGTACACACAATAAAGTTAATTAAATAAGTTAATAAAGTTAATTATACGTTTTACTTTAAAGATTATTTTTTTCATAATAATTAATTTGCTTTTGTATAATTTATTCCTTGTTTTTAGAGCTGTGGAATGTGGATATCTTCAGATTAATTTAGATGTTCATTTCTAAATTAAAGGCTGATTTATTTACATGGTTGCAATGTAATGCCTATGGTATATAATGGCTTGCATCGTCTTAATGGTGTTTAAACAATGCAACTTTTATTGTTGCCTCAACTTAATTGAAGCCATAGGCAATTAAATTGCACCGTGTAAATCAGTTTAATCAGATGAAATCCCCATTATAGTATCGATATCTACTATTCATGAGTAGGTACGATGTTTTTCTAGTAAACTTAATTAGTCCCTGAATTATTACTTGTATTGGTATTTGCGGGATAGAGCGGTCTAAGTCCCGTGGGATGTTGGATTTGCGGGATCCCGTGTGTTTCGGAAGTTGTTGAGAAAAGAGAGTAATTCTGTATCATAAATGAGTCCAGAACTAGTAATGAGACAATAAAATATTATTACTAATAATGCGTTGAGAGATTAGTAAAAATATATACCTAGTAAAGGGATAAAAATGATTAAAAAGTCACAATAAGTAGTTAGCAGCATGTGAATAGTCTTGTCAGCCCAATGTCTGTCAAACGACTTTCAAATTTACATGCCCGATAGCCAGAAGCTGAAAACGCTCGTTCTGCTTCCACGCTTGTGGGTATAATTTCCTGTTTATAAAGTGTTGAAGGCAAATAAAGCAAAAATAAAGCAAGCATACATACTTAGCTGTGGTTAGGTTATCATAAATTAGACTTCAATTCTCTAGAGATACTAAACACACGCCGCAAAAAGCAATGGAATCTACAGTGAATCGCATGGGTGGCGCGGTGTCTGTTACACAAGTCTACGGGGAAACGGTTGCTTTGTTCTTTCATAAGGACGACAATAATCAACAAATTCTATCTCTTTGACCAAATTCTCTACTTTATTAACTAAGTACTACGTAAATCTAATTGTAAAAGTATGCCATCGTTGTGCATTATGTCCAGGGGACTTTGATCCCCACTTGTCCATCAGCTTAATCACTGATATAACTTGATATATGCTACTCTCTACATAACTAAACCACTGATAAATTCAAAATAAAAAAAATCGAAATCAAAATTGTTTATTTCAAATTAACCATCGGTTAGTGCTTTTGAATAGTCAATGTCGGCCAGTCCAAGAAAAGTGAAGCTAAATTGCACGTTCCAAAGCGTCCATCTCTGTGGAGAAGAACGTGCAAGAAACTCCATGGACACTCTTTTAAAATCATAATATGGGTTACAGGTCTTCGTAACATATTTCTGTTGCTTCTATCATGTGAGCACAATGTAAATTTATATAAAAATTATTTGGATATATTTTTAATCATTTGGATATATACATAGAATACAAGAATAAAAATATAATCAGTTACATATACATATATGTACATATATATCAGCGATAAGGATGATGGACAAGGCAACAATGTATTGAATCGAATTAAGTCAATTACTGAAAACTTTAAAAGTCATTGTAGAAATACACGATTGTAGTTATGTAACATTCATTCTACGGTATATTGAACATATTACATCACAGACTGAGAAAACCTTGAAGAAATTTTCTAATCTTTAATGTAAATAGTCGTCAAGTATTTGCATTCTCACCTGTTTTTCATGGCTTTGTCATAAAGCGGAGTCTGGCAGGTGCGAAGTAGTTATTGTAATGAATTGTTCTATACAGTCTATTAGGTACAGTCTAGCCTATTGTGGAGACGGTACCGTATCTGCATCTGGTATTGAAATTTAGATGCGTTGCCAACTGTCATCAGATGCAAGGTCGCTGAAAAGTTATTGTTGTTTATAGCAACACATAATTTGTATGTTAATCGTTACCCCCACACAAAATTATTCGCTTGACTGCTAGGTATACCAAAAAATATTTAATTATACAACAATCCGAATCACACAAATGCTGTGGAATTAGCGTAAAAATGTACTCTGTACTGAGATAACTTTATTGTTGCATTGCAATTAATATGTAATTCCAATGCAACAATAAAGCTTGGAAATCGTTACTTAAAACCAGAAGATTGTCATGTTACGACAAGAAAACTAATTAAAAAAAGAGGGAAATCGGTAGATTAAAAATTTATATTATTTACAAAAAAAAACCAGTAGAATAAAAAAAAATGAAATGAGGGTGAGTGATAATGAGTGAAGTGAAAGGGAAAAAAAAAAGAAAGAGAAAGGTGAATCAGTAGCAGCGGAAGAGCGGCCCTGGTGGTGGACCGCGGAGGGCCGGCTACAGCAGCGGAAGGTGTGGCTAAGTCGCCGAAACTTAGGCTTAAAGTTGAGGACTGTGTCTGTGAACTGAAAACTGAGCCCTGGTGTAGTGGAATATGATCAAAACAGAGCCTCATAGTCATAGAATGCATATTATGGCTCGTGGAAATGAATGATACATATATAAGAATGAGTATAAATAATAAGTGTGAGTATATCTATATATGAATATTTACATAACATTACAAGATGTCTACATATACATATAAGAAGGCTAAATGCCCGTAATTAAAAAACCTTCTAAATATTATAATCGCAATCTCATGACAGCGACAACCACTGAAAAATTTATTAAAAATGTAAAGAAATTGTATTGATGCTAGATTGTGACTGAGATGAGGTTGAATGCTGTCAAAATTACGAGAATTGATATTGATGCAAAAAAATCGCGCAGAGAAACTGCGAGCATTCTATCGCCCTTTGTGTTACTCTGAGCCTTCGTATGAGGCCCATTCTGAGCGACCACGTTTCAGTTCCGAAGGAAGCGGATAGCAGCGCTTCTCCTGTGGAATATCAAATTACTGCGATTCCCAACCCGCCTGCCAAGCGTGGGGATTATGGCAAACCGGGGCCAATGAGATGTACACGTCACAATAAAACCTACATAACAAATATAACACATGCTTATTGCCCACACCAAGTGATAGAAAATGATCCTTTATTACGTTTAGGTTTTAAACTTCGAACACAAAAAAAAACTTTGGTGCCAGTCGAGTTTTTTTCGGTAACTTGAGACGGTCTCCAAAGCCTAGAACGCAGGCGTTGAGTAGCCAGACTTTCGGTGTTCTATAGGATGTATTTTGGGGAGTGTGTTAGGGAATTGCATGATTTAATTCCCCCATCTTCGTTCCACCATCGGACGACCCGTTGTACGGCAAGTTTCCACGCTTACGTTGTTAACACTACTACGATCCGGGCGAAACGTTTCGCCTCCTCCTTTATACCGCGTACACCGAGGGACTGGATCAACTTGCCGGCGGCGGTGTTTCCGTCGGACTACAATTTGAGTGCCTTCAAGGCTAGAGTGAATAGGCTTTTTATTAAACTAGTGCGCTTTACCATCAACGATTGCGTCACTGCTTACCATCAGGCGGGATTGCGGTCAAGCGCTAGTTTATAATTTAATTTAAAAAAAAGTTTTATATTACTTAATTTCCTTTTTAGTTGTTATTGTAATTTGAAGACACTCGTGAAACTGGTTCAGTAAAACGAGTTTTAGAGGTTACCCTGATACAATTAAAGAATGACTTTTTTTGAGTCAGAAATCATCAAATACCTTCTCCGCTCTGGACGAAGTCAGACTTTCACTGAACCTCGTGTTCGTTAAGTTTTCTATACCACGGGTCACGGTAACTCGATCATCCCGTGGGCCAGTCAGGACAAAAAGAATGACTTGCAATTTGATACCTCAATCCATCTATTACATATCAAATAACATTCATAGGGTTATTTACGTTTCTGAGCAGATTTTTTTTTTTCAAAAATATAAAGCAATGAATTAGCAATATCTTTTAAAATGATTTAGATTGTTATTGAAAGTGTGTTTCACAATTAAGGTGCAGGTTTGAAATATGTAAGTATGTATAAATATTTAGAGATAGAGACATTGACAGCCTCGGCGGCGTAGCCGGTAGCGAACGCGTACGCTGCGCAAGGAGGCGCGTGTTCAATCCCCGCGCAGTGGAAATATTTGTATGCATGAATATGAATATCTGCACTTATCTGGTCATGCCTCGGAAAACACATTAAGTCGTTCGTCCCGGTTGCCGTAGTAAGATCTAATGGCAGTCGTTACTGGTTGTTGGAGTCCTCAAAACTCCAACAATTGGTCTAAATGCAATGTTTCGATATCGCCTTCGGGTTTTAGAGGTTAGACGGTAGTCGCTTCACGGAAAATATCGAAGTTTAGCCAAAATCAGTAGTTAGACTAGTAAAGCGGACCCCAGACTCCAAAGCTGAAACAGCTTCAGATGTGACTGGGATTAGCGCTGAGATGATGATGATGATTTAGAGATAAAGGCCAGACAAAAATGAACATTAAAACATTTTGATTTCATTAAGTTAGGTAAGGAGACCTTCACTCGGAGAAGGCATGGCTCCCTGGCTGCTTCGGCAAGTGCCTGCGTCGCATAGACAGGGAGCCGGACGCTCGATGCCACCACTGCGTCCAATACGGGGAGGACACGGCACATCACACGCTCTCCGAGTGTGTAGCTTGGGAGGAGCAGCGCCGTGTACTCACAAATGAAGTAGGAGGCGACCTGACGCTGCCGGCAGTAGTGCGGAGGATGGTCGGTAGCGCAGAGTCGTGGGACGAGGTGGTGTCCTTCTGCGAGGACGTGATGTCGCAGAAGGAAGCTGCGGAACGGGAGAGGGATATCTTAACTCCCCTCCCGGGCCGCAGAAGATGTACCGGGCGCAGGGGAAGGGCGGACAACGCCCTCTTCCGGCCCCCATGAATGGGTCCAGGGGCGAGGACATGGGGAAGTCCCCGCCCCCTATTCGATGGACCCCGAGACGGAAGCACGCGCGAGTGTAAGCGTGCGCCTCAGAGACGATGCACGGGGTAGTTTTACAACACCTCACTACTCCGTGCAGGAGGCGAAGCCGGGTCAGACCAGGCCGGCCGGTATGGGGCCGCGGCAGAATCAGCGACTCCCGCGGCTCCGCGCGCCCGTGACTGAAGAGTCACCGCACCGGGGTGGTTTTTAGTCAGTAGGAGTCTGATAGACCCCGTCGCCCACTCCAGGGCGGCGGACATCCATGAGGATTTTACACGCCGGAAAAAAAATAAGGAGGCCGTCACTCGACCGTACCAACCTGTGCTGCACACCGCCACCCTATTTCAAGTTAAACAAATATCACCTTTATTTCAATGCCAATTAAGTTGATTGCAGAGCACTATTAAAAGTGTTATAAAATTGTTTGAAGACGTACCTTAAACTAAATTTTATTGTGTAGGAATTAAAGTTACTTTTTCGTAAACTCATGTTTGTTTACATTTTGATGAATATGTTGCAAATGCTGATAAGGTAAGTACATCATTAAATCAAAGGAGCAGGCGGAACGCGTGAGGGAATCCCAGCGCCTTCACGCCTCTAGCCGCCGCACCGGAAGCCCTGGTCGGGAGACAACATCGTACTCCCGGCCACTGCAGGCGCAGGCTTGCGGGCGGCAGTGAGCAGCTCGCCACCCGGTAAGGACCAGGCGCGGGTAGACTGCTCGTTGCGTTTCACGCGCGGCTCAAAGAGAAGTCAGCACATCGTGACGCACGAAGACCGATGCTTCCTGGGTCAGGATTGCGGGTTGGTTAACAAAGAAACCGTGGCCTTGGCGCACAGGCAAGTGAAGTATCGCTGCTGGGTTTTAGTCAGTAAAAGTCTGACACGCCTTTCTGCTTCCGCCCAGAACGGGAGAGGTTATTTCATGATTTCCCATCCAGAACAAAAAACGTACATCACTAAATGTTCATAAAATGTAGATATCTATAGCTACCTACATACACTTGCTTTGGATTTATCTACTCCCTAATAACCAGAAAATATTGATAGCAAATAACATCAAACGACGTATTCAGTAGGTGGGTTCAGCAGGGAGGCTAGTAATTGAATGAACTATTTAATAACTTTACCTGTTTGCTTTGATGGTGGATCGGTTGCAAACTCCAGGATAGCGTCCAATTTACGTGTACCTACATAATTTCATCTACATCCTTGGGTACACATAATATCACGCCTATGTTTCCTGAGGATTAGGCAGAGATGAGATGTTCTACCCACACTTCGCCAATACTATGAAAGGGCTCAGTAGTCCCTCGGGACTAGATTTATGCATTACTGGAAAACAAACAGGCTTGAATCCAGACTGTCACTGCGATATCCGTCCAATATTTACTTCGTTATGAAACATGTATCTCTCTGTTTGCACGGTGAAATTAAATTTGCCAACTGAATCCAGCAAAAGGGATGGTTGTCGATATCGTATACGTATAAACAGGGAAGTAATCTAAAACCTTAATATTCAGTAACAACAGCTTACTTTAAATGCGTAGGTACTCTTCGGTTGTACCCTTCAAAATCAACAAATCAAATAAACCAGTTACAGGCACTTTTCAATTGTCAGAAGGTCGGTCAGTCGGTAAGATGAAGCTAATCGCCCATTCCAAAGAGTAGGTATGGATAAGAACGGGTGAGAAACTCCATGGACACTCTTTTAAATTATCAAGCTATTGATACAAATATTTGATTACATCATTCATGTTGAAATCAACCGTGTGAGAACGATGCAGAAATATATTGTACGCTAAGAGCGTCCATTATGGAAACCATACAAAAAAATAATAATAATAATTCAGAAATCAATAAAAACAGACTAACCCAACAAATAGATGCTTTACAGCAAGTACATTGTGCTCAGACGTGTGCCATGCAAATACATATGTGTATTGTAATTAGCAAAATATGCCTATTTGTTACAGCCCGATTCGAACCTTATGGCACAATAGACAGAGAACAGTAAAACATCTTCATATAAACGAGCCGCTCTCGGTTTGAATGTATGCGTGCGCGCCGAGCGCCGTGTCGGTACGCGATGTCACGCACACGCTGGCATAATATAGGATGGTATAAGCCCCGCACGATGATATTGCGATTGGCGGCCATCTTGGTGACGTAGTCGAACTCGCATCGTCGGTACCGTTCGCAAGTTCAGTCCGCGCTTACCGACTTACGCACATCGAATATTTTGGTTAGCTTTTTGTTTTTGTTATCCTGTTTTATTGTTGTTCTTGAGTTTTGTTGTTTAGTTTTGTTAGCTGTTACTCATTAAAATGAGTAAGAAATTAATTAATAGTCGTGCTCGTGAAATTATAATTAAAGTGGACAATTATTTTGTTAAAGAGAAAGAGGACTGTAAGTTAGTTCTTGAAAGTATAAATCGTGCTTTAAAAAGTGCTTCGGACATTTTAATACCGAAGCAACTGCTTACAGTTATTAAAAATATTTTTCAAAATTCTATCAAAGTCACGGAGTGTGTGGCATGTGCCACAGGCGTTGCAAAAAATACTGTGACGAAATTGAGACGAGAGCATGAGTCAGCAACAGCCAGTGGCAGCAAAATGAGAACTCCTACTAAAGGAAAAAGACAAAAGAAGAAATATTTCGACGGGTTTTCCTTAACAGCTTTAAGAAATATTATAGAATCAATGTACACGGTGAGGAGAGAAATACCCACAATGCGCAAAATCTTGGCGGCTTCAAAAGTAGACCTTAATTATACTGGTAGTGAAACTACATTAAGAAAAATAATTAAATGTGATTTAGGCTACCAATTTAAACGATGCTACCAAAAAAGACTGGCCCTAATTCAAAGACCCAAAATTCAAGCGTGGAGGGCTAAATATTTACGACGTATGAAAGAAAATGACTCGCTTGGTAATAACAAAAGACCCGTTATTTATCTCGACGAAACGTGGATACACGCACACTAAACGGTAGAAAAATGTTGGCAAACAGCAACCGATGGAGTGAAACGGAACGACAGCCCCGGCCGCCGATGGATAATAGTTCACGCGGGAAGTTAAAGCGGTTTTGTTGACAATGTTCTTTTAATGTTTAAAGCAGACACCAAAACGGGGGATTACTATGATCAAATGAATGCTGAGAATTTCACCAAGTGGCTTACAGAAAAATTAGTACCCAACATACCACACAACTCCAAAATTGTGATGGACAACGCCCCTTATCACAGTAGGGATGAGAATAGGCCACCAAGTATGAACAATAAAAAACAATTGATTGTTGAGTGGCTACAAGCTCACAACATTGACTTTCCCAACAACAGTACAAAACCTGAACTGTATTTATTAATTAAACGGCACAGGCCGCCGAAAAATTATAAAATTGACAATTTATTAGCTGGCAATGGCCATGAAGTCGTTAGATTACCACCTTACAACTGCGACCTCAACCCCATTGAGTACATCTGGAACCTGTTCCCTAATCGGCGAACACATTTTTGTCAAATGATTGCGACTAGTTGGGATCAGTTGGTATCGTTCAGGCCGCCCATTGGTCTGTTCGGTCCAAACGATACCAACTAGTCGCAATCATTTGACAAAAAAGTGTTCGCCGATTAGGGGGCTGGTAAAGATGAGGGTGTCAGAAAAGAATGTGGAGCAGTTGGAAAGTCGCATTGAAGCTCTGACGTTGGAGGCGTTGACGTCAATAACTCCAGATGACTGTCGAAAAGAAGTCAATCATGTTAAACGGCTTGAAGAGGAATATTGGAATAAAGATCGAATAACTGACGAGTTAGTTGTCATAAATACGGCGACGACAGTGAATCGGAAACGACAGACACAGAAAGCAGTTCTGATTCGGAAGACTATATACATTTTTTTACATATTATCCTGCCCCCTAATCGGCGAACACATTTTTGTCAAATGATTGCGACTAGTTGGGATCGTTTGGACCGAACGGACCAATAGGCGGTCTGAACGATGCCAACAGATCCCAACTAGTCGCAATCATTTGACAAAAATGTGTTCGCCGATTAGGGGGCTGGTTTTATTTATAAGCTGATAGATGTAGGTAGTAATTAAAACATGACTACTATACAGTGGACTCTGGTTCAATTCCCGCTCGCAAATTAACAGAAATGTAGTTAGAAAAAAATAGTATACATGTAAGAAAGATATACGAATAAGTATATTTTTCTTACGTCTACAAAAATTATTTCCTTGAAATTTTTAATAATGAAAGTTTATTTGTCAGAATATGGGTGAGTAGGTATACCTACGAAAGAATGTTAAATGCAAAATTAATATTAGGGTTAAGGGTTTATTTGTATTTTATAATTTTATTACACTCTTTATAAAGAGAGTATGTCTAATAAAATTATAAAATACAAATAAACCCTTAACCCTTATATTAATTTATACATACACTCTTTATAAAGAGTGTAATAAAATTATAAAATACAAATAAACCCTAAACCCTAATATTAATTTTGCATTTAACATTCTTTTGCTAGCTGTCCTTTTGTGTGACAGATGACGTCACAACGCTGTTATTGTGACAAGGTTCCATCGCAATATCATCGTGCGGGGCTTATAAGCTGTCTATGAAATATCTTAAAATGCCAGGACTAAATTGATATTTTATCGTCTGTCCTTTTCTTGATGAAATTAAAAGAAAAAAATACACTGAACTTATAATTCGTTTAGTTGGCGAACAAGAAAATCGACACCATTGTTTTCTTTTCCGTAATAACGTCATAAGATATTGATTTTCTTTACATCTATACTAATATATTATAAAGCTGAAGAGTTTGTTTGTTTGTTTGTGCGCGCTAATCTCAGGAACTACTAGTCCGATTTGAAAAATTATTTTTGCGTTGGATAGCCTATTAATCCAGGAAGGCTTTAGGCTATATAACATCACGCTGCGACCAATAGGAGCGGAGCATAACTAAACCACGCGAACGAAGTCGCTGGCGGCCGCTAGTCTATGTATAAAATCGCTGGCCAATTTGGTTTGACCATGCATAGCGGATAATAGCTTAGGGAGTACTTTGTGGGATTTCCCTCAATTTTTTTAATGATGTAAAATATAGTATACCTAGCTATTTTCTAGCTCGCATGGCCGGTATCAACCGCTATCAATCTATGTCGAACCGTGTGAAGGTTTGTGGAGGTCACATAAGTGGTTATTTCATGTAAAGTAGTGGTATTCACCTGCATTTGGTTAGACCGAAAGCCAACCGGAACATAATTGGGTTAGGAAATTTTAAGGTTAATGTGTCCGGTACCTACTAATCTATTCTTCTTGTAGGTATTGTACTCCTGGGCGCTGAACATAGAACAGGTTCGTGTTCTTTGAGTGAGATCTCGTCTAAGTGATAGGCTTTGAAGTAAAAAATAGCTATTGACGCTTACAAATAGTATTTGTCCACACTAGTCCTCAAACCAGAGAGGAGTAGAATGAAAGAGATGCACCCTTTCATTCCACTGCTCTCTGGATTGAGGAACTTTTTTTTTTGTTGGGATGGGAAATCATCAAATGACTTCTCCCGCTCTGGGCGGTTGTGTTTTCCAGTAGTGGGACAATAACGGTTAAATATCCTACTAATACTATAAATGCAAGTTTGTTAGTATGTATGGATGGAAACCACTGAACGGATTTATATGAAATTTCACTTAGGTAGACAGTTTATAACCAAGAATAACACATAAGATACTCTTTAACCATCATATTCCCAAGGGATCGAAGCTTACGAGGGAGAAATCGCTGGATACAGCTAATAAACAATACAATATCTTTACACAGTATATTGGTAGCAATAACAAAGTCGTATTACGTGTAAGGTGACCACATATATCTTCTAAACTACGCAATGGATTATGATTTACGGGAAAACACCGGGTTTAATGTAACCGATATAATCTCGATGTATTTTCAAAAAGTATAGAAGTGTGTAGATGGATCGCTAGAACATTTAGAACTCTGGAAACGACTTTTTAGAAAGAATTTTGCAAGTCCCAAGTTGTAACATGCAAAATTGTTCAAGTGACGTTTGATGTGACGACACGCGTTGTGTTTCACGCGCGCCTCAAAGAGATGTCGTCAGCACATCGTGAGACGGGGTCCTTGAAAAACGATGCCTGACTCAGGGTCTTGGGTTGATCTTATGAGAAACCGCGGCCCAGGCAAGTGAAGGAACACGGGTGGGTTTTAGCCAGTAAAGGTCTGGCAAACCTTTCCGTTCCGCCCAGAACGGCAGAGGTCGGTTGATGATTCCCATTCAAAACAAAATAAAGGGGGGGGGGAGGGGGATACGATCACGAGTACAATGGTTTTTCCCCATCCAACAAAAGTGCACGTCGCTAAAGAAGTGTCTAAAGAAGAAATCTCATGTTATTGCGCATAAAACCGTAGGCACTAATATTTTTTCTAACCAATTCTCGCCATTTTTTACCACAGTGCTGACCCAATTACATTAATATTGTTCACAAATGGCCGATTATTATAAACAACATGTGAATTAATTAACGCACTTCCTGAAAATAGTTTCTTCAGAATCGCTTACTGAATCAGTTTATATCATTTTTAATAAACATATTTATTTCCAAAAAATAATGAATAGTACGGAAACTTTTGTCATATTAACCCTGTTGTTTGTACAGACTTTTAAAAAAGCAGTTTTACTCTTATTGATACAAATATAATCATTCAATACAAAATAAAGAAAAAATACCTTATTCCAAGAACGTTAACGTCTTCGTTCTCCTACAGTTGGTATACCTAATTTAATAAGTGACAATGCATATACATATTAAATTAAAAATTCAGTGTACATATATATGTATTATGATTATACATATTATTCTAATTGGGGTATTTGAGGGTGTGCGTTAATTCTATTAAGTACATGTTCTATATCGCATGTATTAAATTTCGACGCTTACCCTAGGATGTTATGCCACAATGATTGATTATATTGTATATTTTTATTTTAAATAAAATTATTTAAATTAATAAAAAGAATAAATCAACTTTAAATTAATTTTTTTTAACATAAAAAGTGTCTAGTCTACGTAATCATTTAACTCGAGAATTGCGCTTGATTATGCACTAAACCAGTAATCCCAGTTTGACAAATATATTAACATAAATAAATATAGTCTACATTGTATGAACAGAATCTATCGGGCAGTAGTTGCGTTATGGAAGAACATACATTCGGACAAGTAGAAAAAAAAAACTGCAGACCACAATATTGACGGAATTGGAATCGTTCTCAAACAACAGAAATAGGAAGCTTTTTAAAATATTAAATGTACTTACCTACATTTTGACTTCGCTACGATTTTACTAAACAGGGTGGTTAGACTTTGGGAGGCCTAAAATCATAATACTTAGATGGGCGGACGACAGCAATTCAATCTTAATGCTTTAGGTATTAAGTTGAAAATCTGATAAAGAAATCTGACAGATTGTAGTAGCCTGATATGCTGTCGTCTGTACATGCTTTGATGAGCGAAGAAATTATTCGCAAAAGACAAAAAAACTGTTTCATAGAATAAAAACTAATAACAACTGCAATATCTATACGATCATATTATATGATTGAGCAATTTTTCTTAAGTCACCTCCACTCTCAGTAGAATTAGATAGAAGTTATAAAAGGTTATAAACTCATTTGCAAAAAAAGCGGGCACCTAAGCAATGAATCATTTCAAATGTTAATATTGCTTTGTTTGATAATTATAGGCAGTTTTTAGATCCTCAAAATTTGGTAAATTAATCAGAAAACAATCGTTTTCATCAGTATTTCATAAAATTTTGATACAATTTATGGGAAATAATGCTACACCTCGCTAGTAGTGTATGTTCGCTAGTAGTGCATATATTCATGGCATTAAAATTAAAAAAGCTTTATTGTTTGTTTTTCTTTAATAAAGTAAAAGCAGATAAATGTTTAGTATCGAGTGTGACCCCCTCTAGATAAAATCACAGCTTGAATTCGTCTGGGCTTGCTAGCGAGTATATCTCGGATACTTGCTTGCGGAATACTTTCCGACTCCGCAGTAATCACATTCTGCAGCTCTCTGATGATCTGTGGAGCCGGTTGTACTGATCTCACACGCCGCTTCAGAATGTCCCAGACATGCTCAATATGATTGATGTCGGGACTTCGGGCTTTGCAATTTCTCAATGCGCGACTCACAAGAAAACGATCATCCCGTGGTTGGGTACATGATTTTCTTTCAGAACCAGGCTTTCTCTCGACGGAACCAGTCTCCTGATATCGCTGCCAGGACCTTTGGACCGTCGACCGACTAACATTTAGCCTCCTAACCACGAAGCATTGGCTGCGACCATCTTCAAGAAGCACGATAATTTTGGTAGCTTTTACCACCTTATCTACCATTTTTGATACACCCAAACAGCAATAAATAAAGCTTTGACAATCAGGGATATGAAATTAATCGAAAAAAAAAAAATAAAAGTTATGAAAATCGATGTTAACTTCTGGAACTTCGCGCCAAAAATGTAGGATAAAACGGAGTTTTCTGTAAACATGAGCATTAAATGAAAATTTGAATTTAGTACGTACTTTTTTAAATACCACGGCATTTTTAAAACCTGCCAGTAACGTGTACAAATGATTGAAACTTTTATTGTATTGTATCTTTTTAAAGATGATTGAAGATCAAAACCGCCCGTTTTTTTTGGAAATGAGTGTATTTAGGGTACACTTTGTAATATAAGTACAATATGTATATTGTGCTCGTTACAGTTAAGATTCATGCTGATTTTTTTTATAATCAACTTATATACCTACCAACAACTGTTTTACTTAAATCAACTCATTTGTAACAGTAATGAGTCCTGGTGCAGTGGAAGAGGTGCTGTTCAATCAGAACAACGCCTAACCGTAACAGAATGCTTATTCTGACCTGCAGGAATTAATGCAAATAAGTGTGAAAATGTACATTATATTACAAAATATGAAAGTTGCCATCACGTAATAAACCTTTCCAGTAATCGTAAATGCCAAAGAAAGTTGCCAAAACCTTTCAATTTAATACAAACATCTTGGATTCAGATATAAATAAAATAATATAATTCACTAAACTAATTGTAATCTAAAACTAATTAATATATTACTCGTTTAAACATTGCGTTTGTGTGGATGTAGTAGGTAAGTAAATTTGTATAATTATACATCTGATGCGAAATATTCAATTACTGCTGAATGCACCCGTCGGGTGACCGCTGCATCGTAAGGTCATATATTACACTGTTGTAACATATTTTGTAAAAGCGCCGTTTGTTTTTAATTAAATCCCAATACTCTTCTATCCTCTTCTAAAACTATCTCTCAGTGCCATTATTATGACGCAAGACTGGAGAGCTTTTTGTGTGAGAAATCATTATGGCGGATCGGGAGTACGTGTTACTGTGTGATTTTACTGGCTAAAACCCACCCGTGTTCCTTCATTTGCCTGAGCCACGATATCTCTTTCGAGCAATACAGGGCCTTGGCCATTGGTCCTAGCAGACACCGGCGGGGATGGGTGCTGACATCTATTTGAGGCGCACGTGGATCATACGCGCTGTCACTAGGTACCGAGCAGCGATCTATCCATCTACGGTGCCCAAGAGTCGGCTGCTAACTCCCGACGTTCAGGACGTGATTGCGCAAGGACTGCTGAGTATGACTGCGTCTCAGAATAAGATTATGGCCTCCCATTCAGTCTTGCTCTGTACCATGGTCTGGACCGGGCCGAACACGAGGACTCTGCGGTGCCTCGTCCAAGCCGGGAAAATTTCCACCGGGATTTCCGGGCCTCGGTTTCTTTAAGCTTTTATTTTATTACTCATTGTCGTTGATCATCAACCTTTTTATCGTCCCACTGCTGGGCACAGGTGTCCTCTCATACAGAGAAGGATTGAGCGTAGACACAACGCTTGCTCAATACGGGTTGGCAAACTCATTGTCAAGAGACTCGGTATCAACAACAAGTTTTTATTTGTTCTAATTGTGGTCTTAGTCAAGTCACGTTGCACAGTTCACAAACTCTTATATTTCAGTCAAAATATTGTATAACACAACAGGTTATAAAATTTCCCCACCAGCATTCCACAAATAGATTGTTATTTTTGTTGTTATTACTTTCAGCAACAAAATTGTTATCAGAAGCCTGTGTTGAAATACCTTAGGTGTAAATAAATAAACTGCTACAGTATTACCACGACAGTATGTAACGCTGCCAAAACACATATGTGTCTCCAAAAATGTGAAACATGGCCTAGACGAGCTGACACCAACTATATAAATGTATATATATAAATGACACGTTGACTCACAACGCATGATTGAAGAACATTTGATGTACTTAGAAGTAATTATTAAACTTGGACACTGAAACACGCGGAGAGAAGTCTCATAAACACAGCTCGTATTAAATTATCCACCGCTAAACATGTCTCAACAAGAATTATAGTGTTCGTGTGGAAATATTTCCATAATCACCAGATTTTGGCAAACGGATTAGTGACCGCACAATGCTGTCATCACTTTGAGGGGGCTTTGCCGCCTATACTGTTGGCATTTTTAATTTCTTTGCCTCTGTGCAGTTTCATCGGAGAGTGGGCGGGGCTTATTCTTTTCAAGAGCCACTCGGCTTGGCTCATATCAGTTGAAATAGTAGAAGCGCTTGATAGTAAGAGTGCACGTAGGTGATTACGTTGAAGCTGATGTATAGTGCATCGCGTACGTTGCCCATGCCAAGTTTTAAATATAGCGTCTTTCGCCAGCCAGTAAACTGTATCACAGCCGACAGCCAAGTCACATGGAAAAAAATGATATACGTATAATTTATTGGATTTTGAGAGAATTATACTGATTTTGTACTTGAGTGAAACTTATTAACAAGTTTTTGTAGGACTTCGCAGGTTTTTTTCACAAGCATAACATTTTATATCCTAATGATTTCAACATTCTAAGTTGTATAAATATCTAAGAAAAGTACAACGTACTTTTTAAAAGCAATTTGGTTGGCTTCACTTGTTGGTATATATTAGGAAATCCTTATTATGATTGACAATCTAATTTTGGACAACTAGCTCTTGGTGTATAATGTAGATAGGTTACATACAAGTACCACTTCTACTTGTACTTGATACTCTTCCGTTTACATTTATTTAGTATGCTCCTACTTAATTGCCTATATGTACCTAGTTAGTGCTATATATAGGCAATGATTGCAGCATTTTGTTAAAAGATTGTTACATTGTTTTATACAAGTTTCCCGAACTACTTTGTTGGTATAGCATGTTCTGTTATATACCTAAATATTATCAACAATAAGGGATTCCCGGAATCGTAAATTCCATATCTGTATGAGCCGATACTGAATAGAAAGAGTATACAGACATTGTCCTATACATTTAAAAAAAAAACCATACAAATCTGTTTCAAGCCAGCATCTTAGTTGCTCACAGGGTTGGATCACTTGTTTGCAAAAGAGAAAAAGGATAATCATATTCACTCTCAATACCTTTCTAAAGTTACTCGCGATACCGGAACATGATTTTCCCAAAAAAGGTAAGGCGTCTAGGAACAAATCGATGGCGGATATGGAGTGAGTTAGAGCGAGACAAGTGTATTGCGTTATAATTTACATTCATTTGTTATTACATATTTCGACCAGTACAACTATGACACACCTACATCATAAAATGAACGCTTATATTCATATAAGGCTGTTTAAAGTTAGGGAGTGATTAGTAACCATTGAACTAAACATTTTGCCGTTTGAAATCATCGTCTATGAATAAACCGTAGTGTATTACTGCTTATGGGAATACATGTCCACACATATTAAATTATTGAAAAAAATATAAGGGGTGTTTTAAGTTTTATATTGACTTTAGTTTTGAAAATCGTTGAAAATCGTCTTCAACAAATGTATCAGAAACATGATGACGTGTTTCTAGATTATTTAAAAATTCATTAGTAAATATAAATAAACAGTTTTCTTTACATATTGTATATTTTATTGACTTCAGTTATGTTTTATCTTCGTTTTAAGTGTAAACGTAGGTAAACCCAGATTGGTGCTTATTAGCCGCAAAAAGACGGGGTTTAATTAGGTAAAAAATATTACATCTTCAATTCTTTCAAAGCTTTGGAGGAAAATAACGTGAGGAAACCCGTGTCCTTGATCCAATAAAACCACTGACTGTGTATTACTGCCCGGGGTACTATTACTAGACGGGGTTCACGGTTATGAATATGCTTATCATCATCCCAGCGTTAATCCCAGTCGCATCCGAAGCCTTTTCAGCTTTGGAGGCTGGGGTCCGCTTCACCAGTCCAACTGCTGATATGGCTAAACTTCGACATTTTCCGTGAAGCGACTGCCGTCTGACCTCCACAACCCGAAGGCGACATCGAAGCATTGCAGTTAGACCAATTGTTGGACTTTTGAGGGCTCCAACAACCCGTAACGACTGCCACTTGATGTTCCTATGGCAATCGGGACCAACGGCTTAACGTGCTTTCCGAGGCACGACCAGACCAGTGCAAATATTCATATTCATGCATACAAATACTTGCACTGTGCGGGCATCGAATCCGCGCCCCCTTGCGCAGCGGCCGCGTTTATGAATATGCTTAGGCTGGGTGTAAACTGTACACGAAAACAGCAAAGCGCCATAGAGAACAATGTTTTTTATCAAGTTATTAAACATATATGTTTAGTTCCTGTATGATTACATCTAGGTGTAATCGCGGGGTTACTAATGTTATGAGTTTGCCATGGCATTGTGTAAGTACTATACCACAGGGTATATTTACACGTAGATACATAGTTATTTGATCAAGATAGTGCCTTGTCTGCTGTAGGCAATGCAGGTATCGTAGTGCAACAATATCCATACTAATATTATAAATGCGAAAGTAACTCTGTCTGTCTGTCTCTCTGTCTGTCTGTTACGCTTTCCCGCTTAAACCTCTCTACCGGTTTTGATGAAATTTGGCACAGACAATCTTCAGACCCTGAGAAAGAACTAGACTAGATAGACTACCTTTTATCCCGGAAAAATTTGATGTTCCCGAGGGAAATCTAAAAAGCGCGATATAACCGAACTCCACGCGGGCGAAGCCGCGGGCGGAAAGCTAGTAATAATATATATATTAAATAATAAAAAGTAAATCCGTTACACAATTTGTTTTAGATACTTAAAATTATGCGAGTAAATCAATAACAATTGTGTCCAATTATTAGCATCTGCTGCCGAACTAGGTTTAAAGCCTGTATTTCAGCACGCAGCGCCTCAAGCCCTCGGACTGGGTATGCAAGTATGAACTTAAAATAAGAGTACATTATGACTTTTAGATAAGAGTATTGGTTCTAAGTCGAATTTGGTTCAGCTCACCGAAAACTTAGTTATGGCAAGTCAGTTATGAATAAAATAAGCTTGAAATATGCCATATAAATTGTTCAAAGGAGATGTTTCATTTTGGGTCACCACAATGTACGCTATACAGATAAAAAGGAAAAAAATAGAAGATTTTCATAAAAATACTACTAAATTAATTTGAATAAAAATACTAGTAAGTATATAAAATTAATTATTTGAAACGTTTTTTAGTGAGATAACCCTTTATTAAGGTAGCCAGGACACTTTTTATGACGTTTGATTGGCGACTTTGACAGTTCTATTTTCCCGTTGTGTTCGTGTCGAGTGTTGATTTGAGTTGATTGTGTTTATTTAATGGGCCATATGTTCGGAATTCATGTTTTGTTTTTTTCGCAGTCATGTGGTTGATAATATAAATACGATAGCCTTAGATACATGACACGTCAATCAAATGTCATTTTCAAAATCTTATTTCGCTTATTGCTGACCACCATATTTATTAGTAGTTGTGTTGCACTCCTTGACCGAGTTAAATTGAATCTGTATAAAAACTAAGCCAAAATATAGGAATATATATAACATTAAAAACAGTTAACTATAGCGTAACTAACCTAGCATTAAGTGTACAATGTGCTGGCCCAGGCTCCATACTTTTCTGAAACATCTCTTTTAATAAATGTTTTTTTTTCTAATTTTTCGTTTTATTCTGCCTATATTATTGGTAATAAGAATCCTTAATGTTGATTGTGTTACTTTTATGTTAACTTTCTGATAATTTGAAACGTTTTTTTAATATACAATATGTAAAGAAAACCCTGTCCGATCCGTTAAGGTATTGTTAGGTATCGATAACTGATTTTACTAATGCCCACAAAGACAGACTAAACTTAAAAAAAAATCCCCCTAAAAAAATAAATATTATTTTGCAAAAAGAGGTAACTTAATATTTGTGCGTTATGCAACCCCTTCCGCGGGCGCAGGGCGGGGGGCGGGGGGCAGGGCACGCGGCACCTGTGACGTGGTCGCGTCGCTATTCGCTTATAATAATACCGGTGTTGTCACTGTTTTAAAAATTACCAAATTTCGGGGAAATTGGAATTAATTCCCGGGAAAAAAGGATTATTTCAAAATTCATTAGTATTGTTACTATGATGATTATGTAAAATTTTATATTATATTTGGTCAAGTGTTTACCTAACCTTTATTATCCTTATGGGTCGGACAGGGTTTTCTTTACATATTGTATATTTTAGGTATGCAAATGCAAGACTTCAAATCAAAAACAATTAAAAAAAAATCCATTTGCACACCTAAATATTAAAAAAATATCAACTGAAACTTAACGAGCTTTCTATAATATGCTGGTCACCCATCCATTAACCGGCCACGGCAACCGTAGCTTAACCTTTTAACGACCCATAAGGCTGTAATTATTTAGCCACCAGACTCTCGACTCGTACTAGCTGGTGATTGCGATAATTGTCAGAGAGAGCCAGTGTTCTCAGTTTGCTTTTCGAATCTCTATGAACATTAGGTAGGTACCTACTACACCAAGCACAAAATCAATAACTATAACAATCTATAACTACGATAATCGTGACCGTTACCTACCACTCGGCCTGCACTATTCTTAATCCATACTAATATTATAAATGCGAAAGTATCTCTGTTTGTCTGTCTGTACGGCTTTCACGCCAAAACTACTGAACCGATTGTAATGAAATTTGGTATACAGGAACTGGGTGTCACGGAGATGAATATGCTGCGGTTAATGTGTGGAGTTACGCGGAAAGACCGCATCAGGGACTCCCGCATCCGTAGCAGTCATCATGTCCGTGACATAGCAGACAAACTGCAAGAGGGTCGCCTACGCTGGTACGGTCACGTCTTACAAAAACTGGCGTTATGTGTGTACGGCGTACGAATTTTACGTGAGTACCAAATGTCTTGCCATGGCTCCTCCTCCGGGCCGGAACAAGCGAGGTAGACCAAAGAACCAACCAGCGTGCCAACAATCTCACAGTACGGGATGCCAGAGTTCGTGCAAGTGTAGGAAAGCGGGCCCTCGGCTCCAACGCTAAAGCCGCCGATGCAACCGGTATTATACGCTGAGATGATGATGAGTTACAATAACGAGTAATGACGTAAGCATATGGATGCATGCAAAGGTATAGGGCATCTGGAGGCGAAAACATCTCTGTGACAAATTGTTAAGTTCTGATATGTCATTGAAACACATGTTTGTATTGATCTTCAATATGTCCGTCAAAAAAAGTTTGGATGATCTGGAATAGGTCAAAAAAAAAACATTATAATGACGGGGTATACGTTACTCGCTTAGTTGATCGTCTTTTTCACCCGTTAGTTCACGTTTGTAAACATCTTTAGAAGGAAGTTTGCTTATTAGTCAATTAATCATTGTTCAACCCCAAGGAAGGAAGAAAAAAAGTAAATATATTTATTGTGCCTCCTATAAGAAGGTCATAAAACTAAATTAAACACAATTAAAAATAAAAACAAAGGTATATAAAAAACAGTAACAAAAATCAGAAATACCCTTACGAGGCCAAAATCTCAGTGAAGTAAATATGAAGGTAAATGCAATTACAGTTTAACTAGCTGACCCGTGCGAAAAATTCGCACTATATAAAATAGTATTCCATGGTACCAGGGACGAATATCTGTCGATTGGTGGGTCGGACGTTCAGATTGGTTCGATAGAAAGAGAGAAAAAGGGAGAAAACGGTTTCAGACCCTTGGAGAAATAATATATGTTGATTATGGCGAGATATGAACGCAATTGTAATGATCTGCTTAACATATGACTTCAGTTGAGCATGAGTTAGTTCATATTTAGCATCCCTTTAATCTTAGGATTTTCCAGACTCAACGCAATCAACGTAATTTCTTGGTCCGCTCCCCTTTATATCTTCGCTCTAAGACGTATTACCTATTTAATTTTTTTTTATGTTATTGTGATCGAATATATATGTCAATTTTGTATTATATATTGTAAATATTTTTTTAATATAAATGGAAAGAAAGTTTCTTTGTTACACTTTCGCACTAAAAGTGATGAATGGATTTGAACTAATAACTACTTAAACTTATCACGTCGATAGACCATAACTTTAAGTAGAATATAGATTACTTTTCATCTTGGTTCACAGATGATATCGCAGGCTACGGCTTGTTATATAATAATTACGAAACGTCTATGTCCAGTTTTAACCTGAACAAAATGAATAGCCACATAAAACTAAAATATTTAACTTATGGATTTATTACTGTAGCGGTCACCACGGATTACCTAACAGCGAGACCGTTACTGGTAGCTATTGTATTAAATCAGTAGCCGGTTAACTCAACTTATTGAGGCCTTTAATTTATTAAAATTATTAACGTTGCTAAACGATTCCCTTAAATTGTTTAGTTTGAGAGTAATGAAACACGAAAGTCTTGTAGAGAAAACTGAACAAGATGTGATGTGCCGAGTCGCCGTTTTGGTGGATCGAGTCGGCTCGAGTCAGTTTATACGGTATTCGAATCAGTCCGGCTGGACTCGAGTCAGTATTTGAATTCCGGCTGGACTCGAATCAACCATCACTACCGAGTCCTTTCTTCTTAATGTTGCGGTTGGCATCCGCCCAGAGCGGGAGAGGTCACTTGATGATTTCCCATTAACAACAAAAAAAAAAAAACTGAGGAAGAGCAAGAAATTGCACTTGAAGGCGCCGCCTTAGTATGGCTCGACTTCGTGCTTCTCACTCACCAGAGCAAAGGGAGGCAGCCCGTGAAATGGCTGCGTTGGCAATGCGAAATCGTCGAGCAAACCTCAGAGATCAAGCGCTAGATAATTATCAAAATTGGTTATAACCAACATAAAAAAAAGCATAAATACGGTCGAATTGAGTAACCTCCTCCTTTTTGAAATGAAAAAGATATATCTCTAATAAATTAGTACTCAACAAAATTCAAAGTTCATAGTAGCGCAGACGTTAGTTCATGCTAGAGCGTACTGAGTAATTAGAACTTTTAGAAACGAGAGCCACTGGAGAAATATGGACTTGTCTTTTTTCAAGAGGGTTAAAAATGAAAAAGATATATCTTTAATAAATTAATACTCAACAAAATATATCGTAGTTCATAGTAGCGCAGACGTTCGTTCATGCTAGAGCGTATTGAGTAATTAGAATTTAAAGAAACGAGAGCTACTGGAGAAATATAGACTGGTTTTTTTTTTAATGTACATAAAATTAAAAATTCCTTTGAAATGATTTCGGTATTCACAGACTTCACGAGGTGAGTTTTATTTATGAACTAACACTAAATCTAACTAAGATAATATGCAATCCAATTTTCACCGTTGCATAGTATCAGTGATTGTTTGAGAGCTTGTTTACAATGATTTATGTAAGTACCTACTATATTTTATCTAATCGCGAGTGTCTATCTATCTGTTGCTTGTTGCCAGCTCCAGTCCCCCGCTTACCCCGCAAAGCGCAGTATACACAAGAGTTGCATTAATATGCGTCAGCTAGCTAGCGAATGTACAACGTAAAGTTTTACCAGTTCTACTTACGAGATTTTGTGTTAATAATCAATCATGGATTCTGTTAAAACATATTAATCTTTACTTTCGCTAATTAACCGCTTATTACCGTGACTTGTATACAACATTATTTTTTGTTTATGGGAAACTCGAAACACGTGTCCAGTATTTAAGAGTAAAGTTATAAAGAATCTATGTGCAAAATTTCAAAAAGATATAATGAAACCACCAATTTATGAGCTTGCTATTCTACTTGATTGTCCCAACAAAATAATGGTGAAAGCTACGATCGGGCGGGCGATCGCGGTGCGTTGACCTCTGGCGTTAGCTGTGGCGCGCACGCATGTACTGTGATATATCAGAACCGCTCGGTAACCACTCTGCATCAATTTCTAAATGCATTTGGGAAAAAATATAACATGGTGTACCTAAAAGTGATTGGAATCGATTCAGTTGCTTATTCTGAACAAACTGTATTCAAGTTTCGCATAAACAAAAAATTACCTTGTATTCCACAATCTATCAAACGATTCATACTAATGCCCTGAATGCTATGCCCATCTGATACACGTAATCTATGCATTTATGGCGTTCGTATTCAGAGTTTCAAAGAGCATTCGTAGCCTAGTGGTAACGACCGCGACTTACAAGTTGTAGGTCGTAGTTTCGAACCTCATCAGGCGCTTTTTTTTCTGTAAATTATTTCATCACCACTGCTCTCAACACGGTGAATGTCCTAGACATATGACATCTACCAACCCGCACTGAGCCAGCGTGGTAGATTACGGCATACTCCCTCACATCGATAGAAGGCCTGTGTCTCAATAGAGGAAACAATATAGGCTGATTATGTGTATTCAGGGATCTATAATTAAGACTAGAAGGTACGACCAGGGGGCAAATTCTCGTAATTTTTAGAACGTCCACAGTCTGACCACACCCTTTATCTGTCAAAATTACGTTCGAAAATTTTGAAATGTTTTTGTCATTTGTAAGCCGTCATGATGAGACTGCGACTAGATTATGTTCTAGAGGAGACTCTAGTGCCGAGGAATTTGGAAAATAGGTATTTGAAGAAACTATTGCCGTCGCGCTGCTTCCAACCTCTCCCGGTAAAGTGCGAAAATGAGAGTTGCAGCTCAGGCTGATTTTACCTACAAAACCATTGACCAAAAGACGTTTCGTATTCCGCTGTTTTCTTTTTTAAAACACGACAGATTCCAATTATTTTTATATCAAAATTTAGAGGAAACGTCCGAAAATGACAGTTGCAGCTCAGGCTGATTCCACCTACAAAAACGTTGACCAAAAGACGTTTCGTATTCCGCTGTTTTCTTTTTCAAAACACGACAGATCCCAATTATTTTTATATCAAAATTTAGAGGAAGAAAGAATACCTATGCTTCTATTATTTTCTTTTTTGTCAAAAACTTCTCACGTTTGGCTAATAGTCATCTGAACATCACGGTAAAAATGGGTTATTTTTCGGAATTTTGAAGTATCATATTTTTTTTATTAATTAAGTTTCGGAAAAAATCAAATGATAGGGGCACGTATAATCACGGTGAAAAATTGTAGATAAAAATAATTACTCTAAAACATTATCCACGAAGAAAATAGCGGAATACGATTGTATGGAGACAGCACCAGTAGAGTTCCCTCTTAATTACGAAAATTGTTTCCAGAAGCCTTTTCTTCTCTAAAATGGTGCATATATGAATTCAGGGTTCATGAATGTGAGTCTTTTTTTTGCTCTATGAATACCATAATCAATTGGAAATACCTCACATGTCGGCAATTGGAGGTATTTTCAATCAACTATTCGTATTTTAGTATTACTTTTTTACGAAATATGGACAGCAATCAACAGTAATAATAAAATGGTAGAGGCAATAAAAATGATATGTGTCTGACGCTACTATACAACATGTACCTAAATTAATGAATGCACTTTCTGAAAATAGTTTCTTCAGAATCGGTTTATATCATTTTAAGTATAGGTATTTTTTTATCCCCGACTTTTAAAATCGCAGTTTTAGTTGCTTTCATACAAATTTAATCATTCAATATAAAATAAAGAACCTTATTCCAAGAACGTTAAGGTCTTCGTTCTCCAAGAATTGGTGTAACTAATTTAAAGAATAAGAATTAATATACATGTTAAATTAAAAATTCAGTGTATGTATTATGATTATAACATAATATTCAAATTATGACAGACAGCCTCCGTGGCGTAGTGGTAGCGGACGCGGCCGCTGCGCAAGGTGGCGCGTATTCGATCCCCGCACAGTGCAAGTATTTGTATGCATGAATATGAATATTTGCACTGGTCTGGTCGTGCCTCGGAAAGCACGTTAAGCCGTTGGTCCCGGTTGCCATACAAACATCTAGTGGCAGTCGTTACGGGTTGTTGGAGCCCTCAAAAAGTCCAACAACTGGTCTAACTGCAATGCTTCGATGTCGCCTTCGGGTTGTGGAGGTCAGACGGCAGTCGCTTCACGGAAAATGTCGAAGTATAGCCATATCAGCAGTTAGACTGGTAAAGCGGACCCCAGACTCCAAAACTGAAAAGGCTTCGGATGTGACTGGGATTAACGCTCTGATGATGATGATGATTCAAATTGAGGTGTTTGAGGGTGTGCGTTGATTCCATTGCATGTGTAAATATCTATACTAATATAATATATAAAGCTGAAGAGTTTGTTTGTTTGTTTGAACGCGCTAATCTCAGAAACTACGGGTTCAATTTGAAAAATTCTTTTTGCGTTAGATAGCTCACTTATCCAGGAAGACTTTAGGCTATATAACATCACGCTGCGACCACCAGCAGCGGAGCATATAAAAAAAAAACAAATCGAAATCTACGTGGGTGAAACCGCGTGACGCAGCTAGTGTAGTAATAAAGTTGCAGATAGTAATCCACGTTCTTAAAGAAATCATCTTGAGTGTAGAGATTTTATTACTACTACTAATCAGATTTTAGTATCAGTGTATGTGAAATCTGTACATAATATTTTCTTCAGCTCCCAATGGCGCAGATCTCTTGTTCACAATTTAAACTGACGTCCACCGTGGCGCAGCGGTCAACACGCTTGCCAGGCCAGGTCATGATGGAAAACGATCTTTTCCTGATTGACCTGGGTCTTGGATGTTTATCTTTAGATGTATCTATTATAAATATAATATCGTCGAGTTAGTATCCCATAACACAAGTCTCGAACTTACTTTGGGGCTAGCTCAATCTGTGTGAACCTTTTAAGTTAAGTGCATCATTTTATTCTATATTATATTATTATAATTCTATATATTATAATTCTATATTTTATATTTATTCTATATATTAATATATCTATTTCATTAAGATGAGGATAGAAGATAAAATTTTAATTTAATCCTGCCACGTATCTGTGTTTTTTATAAAACTGTTCAACGCATCAAAAGTTCAACAGTTTTTTAAATACTGTACAAAATATTTTCTGAAATAAGTTTGTTAACCAACCATATATGCAAGCATTTTTTGTTTTATTAATTTACATAGCTTATTATCCTGAACGCATATTCTTTCAAATAAAAAAAGTAATTATTAGAAGCGGTTCAGGCAATCTAAAATTACCACCGAAAATCCTACATACATAACCCGGCTAATTTGTATAAATTAGTAACCCAATTTTCCGAGCGATAGCGCCATACTTCGCGGTATTAACATTTTTTCTAAGTTGATGGGTTCAGAATGGGTTTAATCCGTAGAATAGTTGGAAGTAACAATAACTCTTTCTTTAGTTATCACCGTTCTTTATAAATCTGTTTTTAGGCTTTTGTAAGTCTTAAAGTAACACAAGGCCTATTTTTCAATTGTTCAAGTTTTAAGTTCGGACGGGAAACTATGGAATCGACACGCTCTTGACTGTTTTTTTTTTTCAGAAACATGACGTGTTATCAAGTTTTTTCTCGGTGGTAGGCCATAACATCGGCTGCCGGCAGAAGTTACCACCCACCAGACAAAGTCTTGCCACCAAGCGATTCGTCGTGTTCCGGCATGATGTCTGGTGAAGGCGTATGGAGTACGGGTCTGAGCAGTTGTGTTGCGATGCGTGCCGGGTACGATGCGATGTTGTTGTGCCGGGAGTTTGGTCGTGGAGGGTCTCCACATCAATCTCCCTCTGGCGCAGCATCGTTGGTCGTGTTATTGGGTCTAACATTGCACCACCTCGCTCAACTGCCGTCTTCCTTCCTATTCACTAAGTTTTTTTTTTAAGTGAATGTGCTTAATAAACTAGCGCGCTTTACCATCAACGATTGCATTACTGCTTACCATCAGGCGGGATTGCAGTCAAGCGCTAGTTTATAATTATTATAAAAAAAGTTAAAATTAATATCAAATACTCAGATTTACAAACGCTTAATGCATTGAAAAAATCAAACTTCTAAGTCTATGCAATTAAAAGATGCAAGCTTTTATGTTGAGTAGGTACTTCCTTTGGCTTAGAATAATGAAATTTGAAAAGAAGCAATGTCGTTTCATATATACACAATTGTCACATACAGATACAGAAATATACATAATACAGAATTGTCGGTGCATGAATCTGACTTGCATTTGGCCTATTTATATGATAAGTTAAAGACAGTAATTAGTCAATAAAACCGTTATTCAAAATCAAAATCAAAGCATTTATTTCAAATAAACCAGTGACAGGCACTTTTGAATTGTCAGAAGGTCGGTCAGTCAATAAGATGAAGCTAGTCGCCCATTCCAAAGAGTAGGTACCTGTGGAGAAGAACGGGCAAGAAACTTCATGGACACTCTTTTAAATTTTCAAGCTATTGTTACAAATATTTGATTACATCATTCATGTTGAAATCAACATTTTAAATCACATTTTGGTCTTTTAACTGTTAAATGATAACTAACTTTTAGAGAAAACTGTCTTTGATACAGACAGAACATTCAACCAATATCCTAAAATGTATGCGCTAGGTAAGTAATTAAGTGCCGAAACGAGAAATGTTGTTGACTTTCAAAACGTAGACAGTAAACTCAATTAGGTCCTACGTATGTCAAAGTGCAAATATCATCTTAATTAAAGCATGGCTTCGTTTGCGTTTCAAGCATTTCCCAATGCATTCGCAATCTAATGAAAGGTTCGTTCATTCCCAGATTGTGTTTATTGCATTATTGATACTGTAAATATATAAAAGCATCAATCCATACTAATATTATAAATGCGAAAGTAACTCTATCTGTCTGTCTGTCGGTCTGTCTGTCTGTCTGTTACGCTTTCCCGCTTAAACCTCTCAATCGATTTTGATTAAATTTGGCACAGACAATCTTTAGACCCTGAGAAAGAACATAGGCTACCTTTTATCCCGGAAAATATTGATGTTCCCGAGGGAAATCTAAAAAGCGCGATATAACCGAACTCCACGCGGGCGAAGCCGCGGGCGGAAAGCTAGTATGTAATATAAATGATTATATATTATATAAATGATTTTACTAATTATAAACTAGTGCTTGAATATTTTTTTTTTCATAGCATCACATATGTGATGTAATGATTTAGATTTATTAAGATTGTAGTGACCAGCCAGCTTAAGGCAATTCACTTACAATCGTTATCCAAAGAATTTTGGAAGAAATTCTAAATTAAATAGGTGATGATTCACGAAAATAAACTTGACTGACTTTATATTTCCCTACCATAATCATCACCTGCTTAGCCCTTTCCTGTTGGGGTTAGCTTCCAGTCTAACCGGATTCAGCTGAATACCAGTATTATATATGAAGCGACCGCCTATGTGACCTTCACAACCCAGTTATTGGGTAATACGATACAGTTGGTCAGAGTTTCGGACTTCTGACAACCCGTATCGTGTATCAAAGATACTACCGCGACTACCGGCTTAACGTGCTTTCCAAGGCACATATAGGGTTAAAGAGAGATTGACAGCCTCTGTGGCGTACCGGTAGCGAACGCGGCCGTTGCGCAAGGAGGCACGGGTTCGATCCCCGCACAGTGCAAATATTTGTATGCATGAATATAAATGTTTGTACTGGTCTGGTCGTGCCTCGGAAAGCACGTTAAGCCGTTGGTCCCGGTTGCCATACGAAGATCTAGTGGCAGTCGTTACGGGTTGTTGGAGCCCTCACAAGTCTAACAATTGGTCTAACTACAATGTGATATCGATAGTGTGATTAGATATCGCCTTCGGGTTTTGGAGGTCAGACGGCAGTCGCTTCACGGAAAATATCGAAGTTTAGCTTTCCAAGGCACATAGGGGTAAAAATATGTAAACATGATCACCCGACATGATCCACAGACTAAACGCGGCAAACGAAGCTTATTTTTTTTTTTTACTAATTATAAACTAGTGCTTGACTGCAATCCCGCCTGATGGTAAACAGTGATGCAATCGTTGATGGTATACCGCACTAGTTTATTAAGCCTATTCATTCAAAAAACTTAGGAATAGAAAGGATGACGGCAGTTGAGCGAGGTGATGCAATGTTAAACCCAAGACCAACACGACCAACAATGCTGCGCCAGAGGGAGATTGATTTGGAGACTCTCCACGACCAAACTCCCGACCCAATAACCTTTGGCGCATCGTACCCGGCACACATCGCAACACAACTGCTCAGACCCGTCCTCCGTACGGTTTCACCAGACATCATGCCGGAACACAACCAATCGCTTGGCGGCAAGATCTTGTCTGTTGAGTGGTAACTTCTGCCGACAGCCGATGTTATGGCCTACCACCGAGTCCATCGACCTGTGCGGCTGTAATTATTTAGCCGTTTTCAGTGTATAATTTTAACCACAGTCGTGAAAAAAATTTTTAGTACTTACATAAACTTTAAGGGCTCGATGAAACGATGAAAAGTATCACTTAGGTATATGTGTCTCTGGGATTATCACGGTCATTTTTTTTTTCCTTTTTTATAGTTTACTAACAATTGTTTATACTTTATGCTAAAGGTAAATATTTATAAAAAATAATATAAATAATTAATAACTAATCGGAATACTTAAGAAATAACCACTAAACTTAGGGGTCTAACACACAGGATAAATCGTATAAAAAAAGGCATAATTCTTTAGAAAGGCGAAAGCGAGGGCTTTGCGGTACAATGGAAGAATACAGGCTAGTTAGATTAAATATATTAATAACGACAGTTAACTATAAGGTAAGGAACTAATTTAACAACAATCTATATAATAAGTTATGAGTCACGACGCTGTCCAAATGTAGACATTACAGCGTGTTGCACCGCGCGCGGCCGAACTGCATTTGACCGCGCCTCGATGTCTAGTAGCTGTGGCCAATAATTATTAACCAGGTCTATGAAACTTAATTAAAACCACATAATCATCGTTCGTAATTGGATTTTGTATTTGTTTTGTATTGCTTATTTGTTTTCTATTAAATGTATTTGGTTTAGTGTGTAATATAGTGCGAGTCTCGATTGTTACTTTTTGTTTCTTTCTTTCACGTAGACCATTGTAGACCAAACTGTAAACCAATCAAAATGATGAGTATCATTTTGATTAGTTTACAGTTTGGGCTTAAGTTTACATTAAACTTTTAACTACATCAATTTACACGCTATAAGATTTTTTTATAATTTAATCCATACTAATATTATAAATGCGAAAGTAACTCTGTCTGTCTGTCTGTTACGCTTTCCCGCTTGAACCTCTCAACCGATTTTGATGAAATTTGGCACAGACAACCTTTGACCCTGAGAAAGAACATAGGCTACCTTTTATCCCGGAAAAAAATGATGTTCCCGAGGGAAATCTAAAAAGCGCGATATAACCGAACTCCACGCGGGCGAAGCCGCGGGCGGAAAGCTAGTATGGTATAAAAACGTAAAGTGTCAATTCGGTGGGATTCATCATGATCTGACAATCAATTTCCCTGCTACTAAACATACCGTTGGGGGCGGCTTCCAGTCTAACTAACATGTAACACACTGTTACTATCGAATTGAATCATTTCGAAGCATATTGCCAATCCAAAGCTCCATATTTGAAAAATGTGTTTGCTGAACAGCGTGAATAACGCAATAGAATGGAAAAGGATAGAATGGAATATAATATAATATATAATATAATATAATATAATATAATATAATATAATATAATATAATATAATATAATATAATATAATATAATATAATATAATATAATATAATATAATATAATATAATATAATTTATTATAATATAATATAATATAATATAATATAATATAATATAATGTAGTAGAATACAGTAGAATAGAAGAATAGCAATCTATAATGTAGGTACCGTAAAAAATAACGAATCATAAAAAAATAAATAAAAAGTCAATATACAGTATGTTAAATAACCTTAAACTCGTTAATATATATCATTAATAGATTAAAATAAAAATATCAGCATAGAAAAATAAGCATAAAAAAATCCGAATAAAAAAAAAATCTAATTGAAAATAAATTTGAAACCTCCTGTTTTAAATCAAAATAGTAGTCGTCATGTATAAATAAATTGCGACGTTGCTGTCTTTCATGTTCGCGTGTACAGTGTGTTTCTTTTACATGTCAATTTAAATTTTTTATTGAATATTTTCTTATTGGAAAAAATTTTAAAACATTTTGTTTTCGAATGGAAATATTTTTTTTAGCATGTATGTATGCTATACTACTTCGGGTTAACGGGAACGCCCTCTGTTAGTTAACATACTGTATAGCAATGAATGTTGTTGAACTGTGAAATTAAATTGTTACTGATAGTGTGCTATGTAGTTACCTTGCTGATGCAACTGAGCACCAGTATTTTACATGGAATGACTGCCTATCTGACCTTTACGGCCCAGTTACTAAACAGGGCGATACTTCATGAAGTGGAAATCCCTAGGTATACATGAGGAGAGTTTATACACTTTACATTACAAACACCTGACTTTTTTATTAATTTAATTTACCTGTACTATATTAATTTTTCGTTTCAGTTATTATTAATTGGGTATTATTTTTAATTATTAATAATTAGTCCGTCTTATAGATAATAAAAAAAATTAAGAACCGTATTTTTTATTTAGTCGAAGTCTAGACTCCAAAGCTGAAAAAGCTTCGGATGCGACTGGGATTAACGCTAAGATGATGATGATGGTGAGTTATATATAGCGAAAACATATAAACATTATTATCATCTCTGAAAATTGCGTCACAGACATTTTTTTGAGATTTTGTGAAATTTTCAGTGACAGACTGACCCACAGTGAACTCTTACTAATTGTCCTATTTTTACCCTTCGCCTAGGAAACCAAAAAAAAGCCACTTTCAATTTCTTTTCTTCCCTGAATTATTCCCTAATCTGACCGAACCTGTCCTGGACTGCCCTTCTCAAAGCCTAAGCTAAAATACCCCATAGGTTATAAAAAATACTTACAGAATTATTTACGAAAAAATGCGACGACGAATCAGCACAGACAGAATCAATTACGCAAGTTTAATTGTTTCTTAATTTAATCCTAAACACTACAGGTACTATAATGACTCTATTACCTACTTCATTAATGTCTCAGGACAGCAATTTAGGTATCAAACGTATGAATAATTGATATTAATTGATTTACAATGAATCAATTAATTGTATTATTGATTCCAATTGTAAACAATGTAAGGATAATAAATAACATTGGATTATTTTTTTCTGTCTGCACGTAAATCATGTTTATACATATGTATGTATAAGTATGCAGTTATGTGAATCTATGCAGACTCACATAACTGCATATAGGGTTAATATTTCAAGCGGGTGTGGATGATCACATTCGAAACTATGAGAAAAAATGAAAAGGAGTCACGGACTAGATTTTTACGAAACTCAACCTAAGCCCACGATTGTGCGTGGCCAAGCTGCAGCAACAGGCCGCGCGTATGCCGTGCACTATTTACACGAACCGTCTCGACCCACTTTTGAACCCCCTGTAGCTCAGTGCCTATTGCAAGTACAAATAAAATTGTACCTACGTAATCATATAGTTGAGGAAACCTGGACTTTAAGTCTGAAATCGCCAACCCGCATTGAGCAAGCATGGTGATTACGCTCAGTCCTTCTACGTCATCTATGAGAGGAGACCTGTGCCCAGCAGTGGGACGATAAAAAGGTTGATGATGAATGAATCATATACTAGTACTTAAGCAATATGCCAATTTTCATAGATTTAGCTTAAGTAAATCCTGACTCACTCACTGACCGGTAATCAAAACTTTGTAGCTCAGTGCCTATTGCAAGTAAAAAGATAAAATTACCTACGTAATAATATATTAGTATTAAAGCAGTATGCCAAATTTCTTAGATATAGCTTCAGTAGATCCTGAAATGTGAAAAAAGATAATTTGGGCACTAACTCACTCACTGACCGGTAATATAAACCTATAAGCCACTTCCAAGTGTCCTACTAGGGTAATGAAATTTGGCACATAGGCTGTGTGCTATATTTAGATAAACAAAAAGAAACTTAAAAAATCTGTCAAGAGTAAGCTTGCTTTATCCCAATATCGAATTTTTAATAAAAATATTTATCATTCAGTGATATAACCAGAGTAAAATATTGTCATATAAGTATACATTATGGCACAAAAATAAAAAAAATAGGTACTATGACTTGGAAAAAAGTATTGAAATCCCACCAAAACAATAACTGTTAAAACGGGGGCCAAGTTCGTATCGGCAAATGTTTGCCAAAAAAGAGAGTTAACATCAAATCCAATGCCAAGTATAGATGCACTTTAAAATCGATCATAATCATGTTAATCAACAGCCTGATCCTAATACTTCTAGATTTGAACTTTGCAGTTCATGCTGTACGTAACACATGATCGTTTGTAATTTTATATTGTATAATTAAATTTATTATTTATATAAAAAAATTAACCTGCCAAGTTTTTTAACTAGACGAGGTTCGAGAACGAGAAATATCAATCCCACCCGATTGATATTTCTAATCCCGTGGGATCTCGAATTTACGGTCTAGAGTCGGGATTGCATTTCCTAGCTGTTACACACGTGTTCGATTGGCACCAGAATGTTACTTTTTTCCCGCTCTTCCTTCCTTCCTCAGCCTATAGATGTCCACTGCTGGACAAAGGCCTCCCCCAAGGCTTTCCACGATGACCGGTCTTATGCTGCCCGCATCCATCGGCTTCCCGCGACCTTCACCAGGTCATCGGTCCACCTTGTTGGGGGCCTTCCTACGCTGCGTCTTCCAGTACGTGGCCGCCACTCCAGAACCTTACTGCCCCATCGGCCATCGGTTCTACGAGCAATGTGCCCTGCTCACTGCCACTTAAGTTTCCCGCTCTGCTTCTGCTAAATCACGCCTGTAGAGTGGGGGGCGGGTAAGGGGTAATATTATTATTTTTCACGGGGTCACTTTTCAGGATCTATTTTTATATATATATATATATTATAAACTAGCGCTTGACCGCAATCCCGCCTGATGGCAAGCAGTGATGCGATCGTTGATGGTAAAGCGCACTAGTTTACTAAGAGCCTATTCACTCTAGCCTTGAAGGCACTCAAATTGTAGTGTGACGGAAACACCGCCGCTGGCAAATTGTTCCAGTCCCTCGATGTACGCGATATAAAAGAAGAAGCGAAACGCTTTGTCCGGATCGTAGTGGTGTTAACAACGTAAGGGTGGAAAGTCGCCGTACGACGGGTCGTCCGATGGTGGAACGAAGATAGGGGAATTAAATCATGCAATTCCCTTGCACACTCACCAGAATGCATCCTATAGAAGACCAAAAGGCTGGCTACTCTAAGTCTGTGCTCCAGGCTTTGGAGATGGTGGGATGGAAGCCAAATTTAGAGAATTTGATAGGCTACACTATTATTGTGATAAGTATTAAATAACTGTTGTGAAAGACTCAAGACTAGTTCAGCCCAAAAAAGGCAGTCGCAGGACTAACCTACGTAAGTGAAAATTGAAATAATTATTATATTATCAAAAAAACCGGCCAAGTGCGAACCGAGCTCGCCCACAAAGGGTTCCGTACCATTATCTTTAAAAACGGCAAAAAACCACGTTTGTTGTATGGGAGCCCCCCTTAAATATGTTTTTTTAACTTTTAGTATTTGTTGTTATAGCGGCAAGAGAAATGCATAATCTCTGAAAATTTGAACTGTGATAGCACAGTTCACGAGATACAACCTGGTGACAGACGGACGGACAGACGGACAGCGAAGTCTCATGAATAGGGTTCCGTTTTACCTTTTAGGTACGGAACCCTAAAAAGAGCACTTAAAGATTATAGCGGTGACGCAATCTATAATATTATACAACTTGTAAAGAAAACCCTGTTCGACCCATAAGGATAATAAAGGTTAGGTAAACACTTGACCAAATATAATATAAAATTTTACATAATCATCATAGTAACAATACTAATGAATTTTGAAATAACCTTTTTGGTAATTTGGTAATTTTTAAAAAAGTGACAACACTGGTATTAATATGGACGAATAGCGACGCGACCACGTCACAGGTGCCGCGTGCCCTGCCCCCCGCCGCCCGCGGAAGGGTTGCTTACCGCACATATATTAAGTTACCTCTTTTTAGGGTTCCGTACCTCAAAAGGAAAAAACGGAACCCTTATAGGATCACTTTGTTGTCCGTCTGTCTGTCTGTCTGTCCGTCTGTCAAGACCCTTTATCTCAAGAACGCGTGAACGTATCAAGCTGAAATTCACATGAAATACTCGGGTCTATTGTCCCTTTAAGCTGTGAAAATATCAAACTTCTAAGCCAAGCCAATCAAAAGATACAGCTGATTATGTCGATATTTTCAACAAATTTTCGACACTCGCAAAGGAATCAAAACCTACAGGATACTTCCCGTAAACTCAGAATCTTGAAAATTGGCATGAAGCATTGTCATATAATGTAAATATAGGAAAAATTGCGAAAATCACATTTTTTTAGTTATATAATATAATAAACATATTTTAATAAAATGGAACTTACTACCTTATTTCTCACGAACGAATAAAGTTATCAAATAGGAATTTATACCAAATACCTGGGTCTATTGTCCCTTTAAGCTGTGAAAATATCAAACTTCTAAGCCAAGCCAAGCAAAAGATACAGCCGATATGTCGATATTTTCAACAAATTTTCGACATTCGCAAAGGAATCAAAACCTACAGGATACTTTCCGTAAACTCAGAATCTTGAAGTTTGGTATGAAGGATTGTCATATAATGCAAATATAGGAAAAATTGCGAAAATGACATTTTTTTAGTTATATAATTTATTAAACATATTTTAATAAAATGAAACTTACTACCTTATTTCTCACGAACTAATAAAGGTATCAAATTGAAATTTATACCAAATACCTAGGTCTATTGTCCGTTTAAGCAGTGAAAAAATCAAACTTCTAAGTTAAAGCGATCAAAAGATACAGCAGTTTATACCGACACCTGAGACGAATTTCCGTCACACGCTAGGGGATCAAAACCTACAAGGTAGTTCCCGTGAACTCAAAATCTTGAAATTCGGCATGAAGCAACGTTATATTATAGTACAGACAGATAAAGGAAAAATTGTGAAAATGATAAATTTGAAGTTACATAAAATATTAAAATATTATTTTTGCTTACATGACATAAAATATTTTTTTAATAATTATAAACTTACTACCTACCCTTTTTCACATGAACGCGTAGAGATATTAAAGTTGAAATTCATATCAAACACTTCTTAAATCTAATTGCCTCTAAACTGTGAAAAATTCTAAATCAATGCTAGTATTATAAATGCGAAAGCAAGTCTGTCTGTCTGTTACGCATTCCCGCCTAAACCTCTCAACCGATTTTGATGTAGTTTGGCACAGACAATCTTTAGACCCTTTTATCCCGGATAAATTTGATGTTCCCGAGGGGAATTTAAACAGCGCGATATAACCGAACTCCATGCCGGCGAAGCCGCTGGCGGAAAGGTAGTACGTCATAAATTGTAAACCGCTACGTTTTTACGGCGGAACCCTCGGTGTGCGAGTCCGACTCGCATTTGGCCGGTTTTTTTGCGAAATAATATTTATTTTTTTAGTAGGATTTTTTTAAAAGTTTAGCCCGGCTTTGTATCCATTAGTAGAATCAGTTATAGATACCTAACAATACCGTCACGGATCGGACAGGGTTTTTCTTTACATATTGTATTATGTATATACACTGTACTTACGCAATGTACATTTATAAGTAAGTTTATATTTTTTTCCCCAAGCAATAAAAGTGCTCAACCTCGCTAAAGAAGCACTTCAATAACAATTTATTACGTAAAAATAATGTTCAAAGTGCATTTCTTACAAGAATTTTCCTCACAACACGAGGAGAAAAGAAAAATGAGCACGGGTAGGATTATTTCAGTCATATTAAAGACGGAGGAAGAAAATTTTAATTTAACCCTCAACAAAAACATTTAGCAATAAATCATCATCAGGGTTAATCCCAGTCGCATCCGAAGCCTTTTCAGCTTTGGAGTCTGTGGTCCGCTTTACCAGTCCAACTGCTGATAAGGCTAAACTTCGACATTTTCCGTAAAGCGACTGCCGTCTGACCTCCACAACCCGAAGGCGACATCGAAGCGTTGCAGTTAGACCAATTGTTGGACTTTTGAGGGCTCCAACAACCCGTAACGACTGCCACTAGATGTTCCTATGGCAACCGGGACCAACGGCTTAACGTGCTTTCCGAGGCACGACCAGACCAGTGCAAATAATCATATTCATGCATACAAATACTTGCACTGTGCGGGCATTGAACCCGCGCCACCTTGCGCAGCGGCGGCGTCCGCTACCGCTACGCCACGGAAGCTGTCAATTTAGCAAAAACTACGCATTTTATTAATTTATCATGAAAATAATAACAAACGGTAATAGTTAGGAATCAGTTAGTTACTGAAAATGACGTCATCGTAAATAATATACTTAAAAAATGTAAAAAAAAATTACCTCTATGAGCTAATTATTATTATTTCATCATATTATTAACTCGACCCGGCTACGCAAGGGTACGATTTCCATTTGTGAAAACGGTATTCAAATCACGAGACGTTGTGCAAATGAGCACTTAACCTAACAATAAGTACCAGGCTTGTATGAATTCAAGACAGTGTTCTATAATACGTATTATTAAATTCAATTCAATTTATGAATACAAAGTGGTAAGGACATCGAAGTGCATTCTGTGACCACGGACTCTGCAGATTGGTAAGTGTATTACCAATCTGACAGAACTTAGCACCTAAAAAAGTCTTGTCAAGCGATTCGTTGTGTTCCGGCATGATGTCTGGTGAAGCCGTACTGAGGACGCGTCTGAGCAGTTGTGTTGCGATGCGCCAGATGTTGTTGTGTCGGGAGTTTGGTCGTGTAGGGTCTCCAGATGAATCTCAATCTGGCGCAGCATTGTTGATCGTGTTGTTGGGTTTAATATTGCATCACCTCGCTCTACTGCCGTTTTCCTTCCTATTCAGTCAGTTTTTTATTTTTTTGTAAGTGGCTCTTGCTCTCGAGCCTGTTGGCATGAAGGAGGCCTATGTCCAGCAGTGGACGAGTAGGGGCTGATGATGATGATGATGAAATAGGCTCTCAATAAAATAGCGGGCTTTACCATCAACGATTGCATCACTGCTTACCATAAGGCGGGATTGCGGACAACATGATTACGTATTTATTTTAATTAGGCCTTGGGACACCAGCTTACGATTCCAACGTCTGCGCATTGTTCTGCTCTTAACGGTGATTTGTTTCGGATGGACAAGTGCCTAACTATAAGTTCATATGACGTAACACTCCGTCCTCTTGGGTTATGTAACGTAATTACAAACAAGAAAATATTAGTTCGATTTTAATGTACTCTGTAGAAATTCGTTCTTCCTGATAATAATCTTCTATATAAAATTCTCGTCTTATGTATAAAATTCTCGTGTCACAGTTTTCGTTCCCATACTCCTCCGAAACGGCTCGACAGATTCTAATGAAATTTTGTGAGCATATTGAGTAGGGAGTAGAGTAGTAGTAGAGGTCTGAGAATCGGCCAACATCTATTTTTCATACCCCTAAATGTTAGGAGTAATCCACCCCTAATTTTTATATTTTAGACAAAATTTTTAGTTTCTATTTTTTCATGATACAACATACAAAAGTACATACAATCCTAAATTTTTACCCTTCTACGATCAACCCTTATTTTTTAATAGCCATTTTAGTAATTTAATCATTTTTCACCTCCGGTCGAAAACTGATCAATAGTCATTTAATTAGTTGTATTCCCGAGGGAAATCTAAAAAACGCGATTTAACCGAATTCCACGCGGTCGAAGCCGCGGGCGGAAAGCTAGTATAAACGTAAAGCAGTTTTAAATAAACTCCTTTAATTAGGAACTACCTAATTTTGACAATATTTTACCTGACACACCTACCACCCACCTAATTAAAACTTTTTAATATTTGGTAGAACAATAGGTACTGAAGTTATTTTTTTTAATCACTAGATTTTTTAACTGATTTCCATTAGGTGTGGGTTTGTGTTTTTTTACATATTTTAATCAATTGTAGATGGGTTTTTAATATTCTATTTTATTTAGTAAGAAAATCTTAATAGACCACTGTACCAATGTACAGTGTAAATTTTGTATCCCACATAAATTTTGTAAAATTGCCTGGATATATTTTTTAGTATCTTCATTAACTATGTACGATGACAGCACATCAAGCAACTACAATCTGTCAGATTTTTTTTTATTGAATTTTCAACTTTATCCGTAAAGCAATAAGGCTCAAGGTGGGTTGGGAATATGTGGCGGTTTGAGGTAGCTTGGCCTGCTGCCGTCCGTACTATATAATAAATGCTGATGATGTCATAAAACTTCCTCACTGGTGATTACATAGAAAGTAGTAATATATACCACTTCTAAAATGTGAAAAAAAAAAACATTTTTTTCACATTTGTTTCACTTGTTATATAATCAAAAATAAGACTCTTCTGTCGCCTTCTTCGCCTTCGAAGAATTTTGCAATAACTTGGCCATATTGCCAGAAAGGATGCAGACAACCTCGAACAACTGATGGTTACTGGGAAGGTGGATGGACGACGTTCTTGTGGTTGTAGTCCAATAAAGTGGACTGACCAAATTCATTCATCTCTGGACACCGACCTGCATAATGCTATACTCGTGGCCAGGGATCGTAACAGATGGCGAACTATTGTAAAGAAGAGGATAATTCCAGCACGGTTCTCAGTAATGAGAAGAACGACTTGAGGACTAGGTAATCAACAATGAGAGGAAATTTTATTACATCTTCAGCATATATTATAATAGTATAATATATGCTGAAGATGTAATAAAGATAAAAGATGATTTTTTACTTTGTAATGTTTTTTGAAGTATTACGTATAGACGTAATACTTCAAAAGGAGGTTGAAAAGAGGCGCAAATATGCAGCGTTATCTGAGCCCTACATATTTGTGCCTTTCGCTGTGGAGACGCTAGGGCCCTGGGGTGCAGAGGCTCGACAATTTTTTAAAGAAATCTCTGCACGATTAATCGACGTATCAGGTGATCGGAGGGCTGGCGCGCATTTCGGTCAAAGGTTGAGTTTGGCGATTCAACGTGGAAACGCGGCCAGCCTTTTGGGCACCCTGCCCGGTGATCGCAGCGATCTGGGTTCAATTTTTTATATACTTTAAATTTAATTTGTAGTTAGTTTGTATTTTATGTCTTTTTAGGTTTAATTTATTCATAATTTAGTTTTAATTAATATTAATTTTCTATTTATCAATTACTAATAAGAATTTAAATAATAAATCTTTGTAGAATATGTGAAAATGTTTAATGCATGATTCTTAAAACTCATGATTCTTCAAAAAACATTACTAAGTAAAAAATCATCTATTTAATTACGAAAGTCAGTGCGGAGTGCCTTAGGTTACGTATTTTGGTTTTTTCTCACCGACTTCCGATTTTTCAATAGGTAGTCTTTTTTCGAAGTCGGATGTTTGTTGCACGTCGTTATTTTCTTGACTCACGTCAGTACATAGGCAATTACATAGAAACACTAGAATTTACTGTTGCCTCGATAAAGACGGAAAAACATTTATTTCATTAGATTATCTATAACCATAACACAAGCCAGATGTCTCCGCCAACATGATCAAATAAACGATATATACACTTGAGCGTTGCATCTGACACATAGTTATATTTTTCATTTAGTTTAATGTTTGGACTAAGTACTAATTCCTATTTTATGAATATCAATAATAAATATTTTCATCATCATCATCTCGGCCACATGAAGTCCACTGCTGGACATAGGCCCAAGGATTAAAAAAATCCGTTGGAAGCGGCCTGCATCCAGCGTTTCCCTGCGATTTTGGGCAGGTCGGTGGGAGTCCGACGCTCCGCTTCCCGGTACGTTGTCGCCATTCAAGAGCTTTTCTGCCAAATCGGCCATCGGCTCTACGAGCGATATACATAAATATTCTAAGACAGGGCTAAACTAATAAGTTCACTTATGCCATTTTCTTAATAAATTAGAAGTAAAAAGATGTACCTACTTACTGTACTAATACTACCTTACTACTTACTACCTTTCCTAACTTCAATTTGCTTGTGAATAAAGGTAACGGCGTCGTTATCAGTCAGAAATTGAATCGGACTTAAGGATATTACCAATTGAGTGCTTTATTAACTTCAGTATGGTTGAACGTTGAAAAAAAAGTTAATAACGAATAATATGGACGACTCGTGGCTCGTGGCGAAGCTTAAGAAACGCATATTCAGCGAATTGAAATATTCCTGCATCCAGTTACTGCCATGTGTAGCCCATGTTGTATTAACCAAGCACCTATGTAGGTATCTTATTCGCACCAATTCCAGTGAAAGCCTTTTTTGTTTTGGATGGGAAATCACCAAATGAACTCTCCCGATCTGGACGAAGCCGAAGGGCGTGTCAGACTTTTACTGACTAAAACCCACCGGTGTTCCTTCACTTGCCTGTGCTCCAGGGCCACGGTTTCTTTTCTAACCAACCCGCAACCCTGGCCCAGGAGGCATCAGTCCTCGTGGACCCCGTCACGGTGTGCTAACATCTCTTTGAGGCGCGAGTGAAGCACAACGCGCCGTCCACCCGGTTTCCAGTGAGTCTTTATTAGAATTAAATAGGGCTCTCGGGCGTCTTAAGGGATGGTTCAACACGTGTATGAGGAACCTGCGTGCGCAGTAATGTTGATTCTAGGTGCCGAGAGTTAATAATTGTATACGATAGTGCTCGTCCTTGTAAATGATCAGTTAAGATGGAAGAAAAAAATGAAAACGAGTAAGGATTTATGTCTCTTATTACATTATACATAAGACATATTAAAAAAATACCTATATAGTTACCAAAAAGATATGTACGTAGCCAGAGGTTTGGGACTATAGTAAAGTTTCAGAGTTTTGGGAGATAGTGAACTCTTTTCAAACATTAATTTCGGAAATTAACGGCTAGTTTTAATTTTTTATGCGTTGTTAGGACCATGAGTAGCTTGTATTCTAATTGTCTACAAAGCGTCCAAATTGAACAATTAAAACAAAAAAAAATATACTTTTTTGTAATGCTTCGTAAATAGTAAATATGCTTAACTGTACTTCGCATACTCAAACCCGCTTTGAGCAAGCGCGGTGATTAAGCTCAATCCTTCTCTGTATGAGAGGAGACCTGTGCCCAGCAGTGGGACGATAAAAAAGGTTGATAATAATGAGGAGGATGGTACTCTAAACAAAAACCATGATTTTTTTTTATTAATTAGTTTTTAATAAAAATTATTCTAAGTTAATTAAGGCAAATAAAATTGAATTTCATTAATTATAAATACATAGAACTTTCAACGTTCACGCGTGTCGTACCTTTGGGTTGAACTCCAGTGAACGTTAAAAGTTCATATTTTGAAAATAATAATATGTAAGTATAACTATGTTAAAAACAATATCATATAGAAATTGTAGATGGTTGATGAAAGTAAAGATTGTTGGATGTAGCTGTACCTTCAAATGCCTCAAAGTTCCCTCCAAACGCGATTGGATTCTAGTAAATAAATATTGTATTATCTACCTAAGGAGTTTTATTATAGTAGGTGTATTCTAGCCAAATCTGCATATAAATTGTTACAATATGCACGATAGACACAACACAGATATTTATATCTGGTAACGATGTTTTTAAATACATACCTACGTACTAATAATTGCAATATAGAGCATGGTTGAGTTACGAGGAATATTGCGCACCCACGCGTGGCGAATTTGTGTTGATAAAATACAAGTCACCCCTTATTTATAGATAGTATATATTTTACAATGTAAATAAATATGTACAGAAAACCCCGTCGGACCCATAAGGATAATAAACGTTAGGTAAACACATGACCAAATAAAATATGAAATTTTACATAATCATCATAGTAACAATACTAATGAATTTTGAAATAATCTTCTTTTTTCCGTGAATTTATTTCCAACTTCCTCAAACTTTGGTATTTAAAAAAAACGATAACACCATCCCCCTTTGCCCGTGCATGTATTGCCTACCGTACATGTATTTTATTGAGTTACCTCGTTTTGCGAAATAATATTTTTTATTGGGGATTTTTTTCTTTAAGATTAGTGTTTGTATGCTTTAGTAGAATCAGTTATCGATACCTAACAATACCTTTACGGATCGGACAGGGTTTTCTTTACATATTGTATGTGTACAAGGCACCTGTGTAGGTGCCTCGCTACGACGAGGATACCTTCATTATGGTAGCCAGGTAGGTTCTTATGCACCGATGTATTGTTTGCATTGTCTAAGTTTCGACGTTGGTGAAACAAATATCAGACTCTGTACTTATAATTCATCATCATCATCATCTCAGCGTTAATCCCAGTCGCATCCGCAGCTTTTTCAGCTTTGGAGTCTGGGGTCAGCTTTTACCAGTCTAACTGCTGATTTTGGCTAAACTTCGACATTTTCCGTGAAGCGACTGCCGTCTGACCTCCACAACCCGAAGGCGATATCGAAGCATTGCAGTTAGACCAATTGTTGGACTTTTGAGGGCTCCGACAACCCGTAATGACTGCCACTAGATGTTCGTATGGCAACCGGGACCAACGGCTTAACGTGATTTCCGAGGCACGACCAGACCAGTGCAAATATTCATATACAAATACTTGCACTGTGCGGGGATCGAACCCGCGCCACCTTGCGCAGCGGCCGCGTCCGCTACCGTTACGCCACGGAGGCTGTCCTATATATAATTATAAACTTTACTATATATATTTATTAAGACTGCGCCGACCTTTTACCGTCTTCATGAGATTTTGAAATATTTCTCTTATCATCATCATCCTCAGCCTCAGCTCGTCCACTGCTGGACATAGGCCTCTTCCATAGCAACAAGCTCGATTCTGGGCAGTTCTCCGCCAGCCACTACCAGCCACATTTTTGATGTCGTCGCTCCATCTCGGCCAAGGGCGTCCTACGCTACGTTTGCCGAGACGCGGCAAATTTATCTTATATTAAAACAAAATTGCACAAAGGAGCTTGCAGACTTTGTACTACATGTCCAACATATTGTATGAATATTTTTTTTTTTTTTTTGGGACAAAACCCGCCACACTGTTCCCAACCCACTGCAACTCCTGAAAGCCAGAATCAACAGTGGAGACCGCCAGAAAAACGCCGAGCAATGAAGCTCGACGAGTCCCGGAGAAATGTTTCAACTGTCTTGGGTCCCGCAACGAAATTAATCAGAAAAGAATAGCGGAGGAGTAAGGTCCCTCCATAATAAGCAGGAGACAGAATAGAACTAGGCCAATCGGCACAAAGGGACATTATTGCAACTGGGAGAAGCCCAGATTGCCAAGCACCACGGAATAACATTTGATCAAGTTAATGGGTCCTAAGTAGGTATTTGCTGTTACAATTGATTCCAATAATAGGTATGGCAAAAGCGCCTGAACGCACGGAAATTAGTTCTAGTTTCAACAAGGTCCGTATAATAAACAACTCCGGATGTAACTTGTACACTATCCAACATAATATTGCGTTCATTCTGCCAAAGAATACACTCCCACAAGATGTGATGTGCGGACTGTTCAAATTCACAGTTCGATGTAGAACACTGACACAAAGGCGAAGGAACAAGTTTAAAAGAATACAGTTTACTCTTAAAGTTGCCATGACCTGTGAGAAATTGGGCAACGCAGTGGTCAACCTCCAGCCATGTCTTAGCCAGCCGATCGCCAACGGATGGAAAGAACAGATGGAGGTGCCGGCCCTTGATGGAATTATCCCACCTACTTTGCCATTCGGATAAGAGGTCCTCCCAGACGTCAGTCTGAGGTTTAAATAATCTAGAAATTCTATTGAGGTCGCGTTGTGTAACAAAGTTAGTGTCCATGGCCTCCCCCCTCGCGGAGTAGTACATTGAAGCACGTCGCTGTACTTCAAGATCGACTGGAAGTACACCTGCCAGAACGGGTAAGGCTTCAGTACTGACTGTTCTATACGCCTTGCATAAAAATATCAATGCCAAACGTTGGCTTTGAAGCAGTTTACGTCGCGCCGCCCCTATGCTGGCCCTATCGGCCCAAACAGGTGCACCGTAGCACATACATCCTAAGTAGGTAGCTCCATATATAGTTTTTAAAGTTAGGAATGATAGACCCCAAGTTGCTTTGGATATTCTAGTTAGGGCATAAAAGTTCCTTTTAGCTTTTTCGCCAACTATTTTTATATGTTCGATAAATGAAAAATTCCTTTCTAAGACCATACCAAGGTAGCATACGGATTGCTGTTTTTTAACGGGAACGTTATTAAATTTAATAGTAGGCAATGATTTAAGATTACCTTTTAGTAGAAGTTGATAGGTTTTATGCGGCGCAAACGCTAGGCGGTTACGATCACCCCACTGAGATATTAGATTTAGGCAAGTATGGGCCAAGTTCTCAAGTCCGGCTCGGGTACTTGATTGAATGAGCAGTAGGCCATCGTCCGCGTAACCAGTAAGTGAACAGCCGCAAGGAAGCGGGATCGCGAGAAAATCATCAAAACCCAAATTCCATAAATAAGGACCGACAACTGAACCCTGAGGACATCCCATGGTTAGTGCTTTAGTACTAGAAAAATGACCGAGCTTAAGTACCGCGGAACCGTTTATAAAGTACGAGTAAACGAGATTATATATGTTTCTATAGCAACCGCGGTTTTTTAATTTTAACAACAGCATAGGCCACCAAGCGTTATCAAAAGCCCCAGAAATATCCAAAAAGATACCAATCACGTACTTGTGTTCCGACTGGTTAACGGTTCTTCTGACAGAAAGCGCCGCGTCGACTGTTGATTTACCGATGGTGAAGCCATATTGATTACTATGAAATTTTGGACCGTTCGGTAGTAACCGTGGAACGATGAGGCGCTCAAGAAGTTTCCCCAAAGATGGTAGAAGCGTGATAGGCCGATATGACTTCGGATCATCCGGTGGTTTATCACCACACTTTGGTATTATTCGTATGAAACCGCGTCGCCATTTACGAGGAAAAACGCCTTCAGCAATGCATCGGTTATATACAGTTAAGATGGCATCACCCGCTGTTTTACACGCTTCTTTAATCATCCTATTAGATATTTTATCTTCCCCTGATGATTTGTTGACCGGTAGTTTTCTAACAATATTTATAAATTCGTCATTAGATGGTACGTCTGACATTGGTGATTCAGGTGGCACAGGAGCCCACGCTCGAATCTGTTGGTGGTAGTCGCTATCGTTAGCCGGTGAATCATCAGGGATAAGTGTATTAATTAGTACTTTTGTTGTTTCCTCTATGCCCGTGGTATGCTTATCATTGACCTTAATGTTTTGAACGTATGCAAGGTCGACCGATCTGTTAGCTTTAAATTCGTGATATAAGGGAGACCACGGACCCTCCCTGTCAAGTTTGTCAACGATTTTCCGCAACAAGTTACCCTTAGATTTTTCCACCGATGCTTTGTAGCGTGACTTGGCAACTCTGAAAGCATTTAAAGCGGACGTAAGAAGATCTCCAGTAATCTTTCGGCTCTTGAGTTTATTTAACTGTCTACGCGCTCTGCGATATCTTTTGCGCTGTTCAACTAAATAATCACTCCACCAGTCACATCTACGAATATTGGTCATAGATCCACGACCAATGGCGATGTCAGCACAGTAGGTAAAGGTTTCTGACATAATGTCAGCACTTTCTTCGGCTGACAGCCCGTCCCGAGTGAACTCCTTGGCGTGACACGCAAAAAGCGAGCCAAAAAATTCCCAGTTCGCACCTTTACATCTATATCTGAAATTACCAGGAATATGAGACGGACCCTGAATATAACCAGGAACAAATTCGTACACGATCAGGCGATGATCACTACAAGACGCGTCCGGTAGGACACGCCACCTATCCAAACGTACGTCGGCACTAGAAAGTGTGACGTCAATACAAGATTCGCCTATTTGGCTGCAAAAAGTAGGTGGTGCATCGGGGGTATTATGAATCGATAGGTTCATCTCAGCAATGAAATCCTCAACAGCGCAGCGTCGTTCGGTATCGGTTGCCCGAACCTTGCCATACCACAGAGACGATGACGCGTTGACATCCGCGCCAACGATCACTTTGCAGCCCGCGAGTGACCGCAAGACATGACGGAGATTATGTATATGAGGTTGTATGAATATATGTATGTTATTATAATTAAGAAATTAATTTAGGTACTTATTCACTTAACCCAAGTGGATAATACGGACGACAGCAGGTCAAGCTACCCGAAACTGTGAGATATTCCCAATCAACCTTCATCCTTAATGCTTTAGCCATAAAGTTGAAAATTTAATAAAGAAATTTGACAGATTGTAGTAGCTTGATGTGCTGTCGTCTGGACATATGAATATATTTTACTAGCTGCCGGCAGCGACTTCGTTCGCGTGGAGTTAGTTATTTGAACATGTTATGCTCCGCTTCTATTAGGCGCAGCGTGATGTTATATAGCCGAAAGTCTTCCAGGATTAATGGCCTATCCAACGCAACATGAACTTTTACAATCGGCACAGTACTTCCTGAGATTAGCGAGTTCAAACAAACAAACAAACAAACTCTTCAGCTTTATATATTAGTATAGACAAGCGGTTTCACCCGCGTAGGTTTCGATATGCTCCGCTCCTATTGGTCGCAGCGTGATGTTATATACCCTAAAGCCTTCCTGAATTAAGGGGCTTTCCAACGCAGAAAGAATTTTTCAAATCGGACAAGTACTTCTAGTGATTAGCGCGTTCAAACAAACAAACTCTTCAGCTTTATACTATAGGACCGAGACAAAAACAAAATTCTTTGTTTTGTTTTTTTTTTGTGTTTTTTTTGAACTCAGCGCATCCAGATCTGTATGATTATCTATAGTGGTGAGGGTTTTGAGCAACTTCGGGCACATACATACAGACAGACATACAAACATACGCACTTTATAGAGATGGATATTATTATAGATTAGAAGTAATCATGGAGACGCTAGTCATCGAGTAAATGGGCGGCGCAATGTTAAGTAAAGATATTGAGCTTATCACACTATTTATAAGACTAACATTAATTCCAGTGAACGGTTCTCGAACAGTGGCCACACAGGTAAACATAACGTTGGACTTCGTTCGAAGTGCAATATAACTTACACTTTATACAACAGCTACAGCTGAATTGCAATTTGCCAGTTTTATTCCAAACATCGAGTGTCGAGGCAGGACAAAAGCTATTTGCAGCTGTTGAATTGATTCGTGTCCGAGTTTTTCTGATATTGAAACTCTGAGTTTGATTTCTACCAGTTCTTTATTTAAAAACGAATGAATGTGTTCCACAATTTTTTTTAGCAATATTGAATTTTGTTGTTAATAATGGATTTTTATGATTCAATATTGGTTCGGTGGCATATTTTTTTTTTATTTCTTTTGTTTAAAATAACTTTGCCCTTGAATTTAGAATAAGAATTACTTTTGTACCGTGGGTGCTTTTACAAGCATTAATTAAAACTCACATAGACAAACAGCCAGATCCGGAACAACTATCTCTGGGCCATACTAATACTTGTACCATGGGCGAATCGAACCCGCGACACGCAGCACAGCAGTCGTTCGGTTTCCTATGGTCGGTAATGCACTTAGGATTATTGTAGGTACTAATTCAATTGATATTACTAAAGTACATTCTGATAATCCAAAGTCATTGATATTAAACAATTAGCAAAATGGAATCATCGATACCAAAATTATTAATACTTATTAAAATATTATGACAGCCTCCGTGGCGTAGCGGTAGCGAACGCGGCCGCTGTGAATGGAGGCGTTCGATCCCCGCGTAGTGCAAATATTTGTATGCATGAATATGAATATTTGCACTGGTCTGGTTGTGCCTCGGAAAGCTCGTTAAGCCGTTGGTCCCGGTTGTTATACGAACATCTAATGGCAGTCGTTACGGGTTGTTGGAGCCCTCAAAAGTCCAACAATTGGTTTAACTGCAATGCTTTTGTCTTCGGGTTGTAGAGGTCAGACGGCAGTCGCTTCACGGAAAATATCGAAGTTTAGCCAAAATCAGCAGTTAGACTGGTAAAGCGGACCCCAGACTCCAGGTCACATACAGGTCGTTAAGCTATGCTTGCTGCCGATGGTCTAAGGATGGGTGACCATGTTTACATACTGATACTCCTCCGAGCCTCGGAAGCATGTTAATCCATTGGTCCCTGAACTTTGACAGGGATATCATATTAGGTACACAGTACTTGAGTTGTGGAGGCTAGATAGATAGGCAGCATCGCTCCATATTAAATATGAAAGCCGATCCCAACATAGGTTACTAGAAGTTTGAACATGTACGTATTGGGTTATATCCTAAAAAATAATTTAATGTCCATCGGATAGATTTATAAAAAATATTGAACACGTATTTTTTATTTTATTTTCGTTCAAATACTAAGGAAGATATATTGATTTGAAATGTCGCATGACGTCACGTCGTGGTACTTACAAAATATACTACGGCGTGACGTAATTAGCCCCCACTCCGTAACTTTAATACGCTATATCTCAGTCATCATCATCCCAGCGTTAATCCCAGTCACATCCGCAGCCTTTTCTGCTTTGGAGTCTGGGGTCCGCTTTACCAGTCCAACTGCTGATAAGGCTAAACTTCGACATTTTCCGTGAAGCGACTGCCGTCTGACCTCCACAACCCGAAGGCGACATCGAAGCATTGCAGTTAGACCAATTGTTTGGATTTTTGAGGGCTCCGACAACCCGTAACGACTGCCACTAGATGTTCGTATGGCAACCGGAACCAACGGCTTAACATGCTTTCCGAGGCACGACCAGACCAGTGCAAATATTCATATTCATGCATACAAATACTTGCACTGTGCGGGGATTGAACCCACGCCTCCATTCACGCTATATCTCAGTAGTGTTTGGTAATTTCGACAAAATAAAAAATACGGGTCTTAAATTATTTTTTATTATCTATAAGACGGACTAATTATTTTTTTGATTTTCATGCCTTGGATACATCCCTATTGTTAATCCATTGCTAAATATGTCTGAAATATTTGTCTGGTCACGAACGTAAATAACCCAATGAATATTGTAAAACTGTCAACATTAAAGCGATACTTCTAATAGCTTGATACGCAATTACCCCGCCCCACGCTGTTGGACGACCGAAAACAGGCACTCAATTTTCAAGTTTACGCCAAGAAAAAACTGTTTGCATTCTTGAAATTAAACAGTGAACAAGTTCTGTTGCCTTGGGTACATTAATTAATAAAAAGTTTTTCGCGTCTCACTTGAAACTTCTTGCAGATAGTTAAAACAAAAAAAGAATATCAAAGCTTTCAAGAGATAGTTGTCGGTTGTGAGGAGTGAGTGAGGAATCACGAAAGTATCGAGTGTTTTTAAAAAGCTCTGAGTAGATTTTTTAACTGTAACTACTACGATCAATCAGGGTAACTTTGATTGGTTCGGGTAACATTGACAATGGGTTTTTTTTTTATAATTCTAAACTAGTGCTTGATTGCAATCCCGCCTGATGGTAAGCAGTGATGCAATCGTTTATGGTAAAGCGCACTAGTTTATTAAGCCTATTCACTTTAAAGGAACTTAGGAATAGGAAGGATGACGGCAGTTGAGCGAGGTAATGAAATGTTAAACCCAAGACCAACACGTCCAACGATGCTGCGCCAGAGGGAGATTGATCAGGAGACTCTCCACGACCAAACTCCAGACACAACAACATTTGGCGCATCGTACCCGGCACACATCGCAACACGACTGCCCAGACTCGCCCTCCGTATGGCTTCACCAGACATCATGCCGGAACAAGACGTATTAGCTCGGCGGCAAGACCTTGTCTAGTGGGTGGACCGAGAATGAATTAGTTTCGTCTTTTTTAGGGTTCCGTACCTCAAAAGGAAAAAACGGAACCCTTATAGGATCACTTTGTTGTCCGTCTGTCTGTCTGTCTGTCTGTCTGTCAAGACCCTTTATCTCAAGAACGCGTGGACGTATCAAGCTGAAATTCACATGAAATACTCGGGTCTATTGTCCCTTTAAGCTGTGAAAATATCACACTTCTAAGCCAAGCCAATCAAAAGATACAGCCGATTATGTCGATATTTTCAACAAATTTTCGACATTCGCAAAGGAATCAAAACCTACAGGATATTTCCCGTAAACTCAGAATCTTGAAAATTGGCATGAAGCATTGTCATATAATGCAAATATAGGAAAAATTGCGAAAATCCCATTTTTTTAGTTATATAATATAATAAACATATTTTAATAAAATGGAACTTACTACCTTATTTCTCACAAACGAAAAAAGTTATCTAATTGAAATTTATACCAAATACCTAAGTCTATTGTCCCTTTAAGCCGTGAAAATATGAAACTTCTAAGCCAAGCCAATCAAAAGATACAGCCGATATGTCGATATTTTCAACAAATTACCGACACTCGCAAAGGAATCAAAACCTATAGGATACTTCCCGTAAACTCAGAATCTTGAAATTTGGCATGAAGGATTGTCATATAATGCAAATATAGGAAAAATTGCGAAAATCACATTTTTTAGTTATATAATATAATAAACATAATTTAATAAAATAGAACTTACTACCTTATTTCTCACGAACGAATAAAGTTATCAAATTGAAATTTATACCAAATACCTAGGTCTATTTTCCGTTTAAGCTGTGAAAATATCAAACTTCTAAGCCAAGCCAATCAAAAGATACAGCCGATATGTCGATATTTTCAACAAATTTTCGACACTCGCAAAGGAATCAAAACCTACAGGATACTTCCCGTAAACTCAGAATCTTGAAATTTGGCATGAAGGATTGTCATATAATGGAAATATAGGAAAAATTGCGAAAATCACATTTTTTTAGTTATATAATATAATAAACATATTTTAATAAAATGAAACTTACTACCTTATTTCTCACGAACTAATAAAGGTATCAAAATGAAATTTATACCAAATACCTAGGTCTATTGTCCCTATAAGCAGTGAAAAAATCAAACTTGTAAGTTAAAGCGATCAAAAGATACAGCAGTTTATACCGACACCTTAGACAAATTTCTGTTACACGCTAGGGAATCAAAACCTACAAGGTACTTCCCGTGAACTCAGAATCTTGAAATTCGGCACGCAGCAACGTTATATTATAGTCATCATCATCATCACAGCGTTAATCCCAGTCGCATCCGAAGCCTTTTCAGCTTTGGAGTCTGGGGTCCGCTTTACCAGTCCAACTGCTGATATGGCTAAACTTCGACATTTTCCGTGAAGCGACTGCCGTCTGACCTCCACAACCCGAAGGCGACATCGAAGCATTGCAGTTAGACCAATTGTTGGATTTTTGAGGGCTCCAACAACCCGTAACGGCTGCCATTAGATGTTCGTATGGCAACCGGGACCAACGGCAAAACGTGCTTTCCGAGGCACGACCAGACCAGTGCAAATATTCATATTCATGCATACAAATACTTGCACTGTGCGGGGATCGAACCCGCGCCACCTTGCGCAGCGGCCGCGTCCGCTACCGCTACGCCACGGAGGCTGTTAACGTTATATTATAGTACAGACTGATAAAGGAAAAATTGTGAAAATGATAAATTTGAAGTTACATAAAATATTAAAATATTATTTTTGCTTACATGACATAAAATATTTTTTTAATAATTATAAACTTACTACCTACCCTTTTTCACATGAACGCGTAGAGATATTAAAGTTGAAATTCATATCAAACACTTCTTAAATCTAATTGCCTCTAAACTGTGAAAAATTCTAAATCAATGCTAGTATTATAAATGCGAAAATAACTCTGTCTGTCTGTTACGCTTTCCCGCCTAAACCTCTCAACCGATTTTGATGAAGTTTGGCACAGACAATCTTTAGACCCTGAGAAAGAACATAGGCTACCTTTTATCCCGGAAAAATTTGATGTTCCCGAGGGGAATTTAAACAGCGCGATATAACCGAACTCCGCGCGGGCGAAGCCGCTGGCGGAAAGCTAGTACGTCATAAATTGTAAACCGCTACGTTTGTACGGCGGAACCCTCGGTGTGCGAGTCCGACTCGCATTTGGCCGGTTTTTTTCGTATGATACCAACACAATTTAGGAATACTTCTTGTAGCTTTGTATTTTTAAACTAGCTTTTAATTATTACTGCTTTTCCATCAATGTGTGTCAAGTTTTCCCATGTAAAACCGTAATTACATGGGTTACTTTGACAGAATAGAATATCAGGTTTTTTTTTTTATAGACAGATGAGTTTTTACATAATTTCATTAATCTTTACGGATAAAAAGCGTTATGAGAGCACAGACAAAATAAAATACATTCGTGTGATAGTATTAAAATTTTAAAATATTGTGTGAAATACCACATTTATCTGTCAAAGTTACCCAGATTGATGGTACCCAAATACTTGTCAGAAGTGTCTTCAAACTTAAGTAAGGTTCAAACCAAACATTTAATTGATTTTTCAGAAACAGATGCTGACCTCAATTAATGCTATTGACTTAGTAAAATGCATCGTGTAAATGCAAAACTATTTTAATATCGGAGTAACTAAGCGATTGTAGCGATGAGATTTTTTACAACAGTGCTAAGAGAAGCATTCAGTCTGGTATTTTGAACGAGTTTTAATAACAAATAGCCCATAGTACAGTTGCAACTGCTGTACGCTCAAGCGTTCCGGAATTATTTAGAATGCTTTTGCCAACCAAAACCTAGTAAGATGGGAAGCACCCCGATCTATCGAAGAAAGTTCTACTAGACTTTCTATAGAATATTGCTTTAAATACTTTTCTAATGATAAAAAGAAGTACTATTCACGGTTCCAAGCATTTTGATGACTGGCTCTTATTATTACCTACCACTTTTTTTATAATTACATAGTAGTGCTTGACCGCAATCCCGCCTGATGGTAAGCAGTGATGCAATCGTTGATGGTAAAGCGCGCTAGTTTATTAAGAGACTATTCACTCTAGCCTTGAAGACACTTAAATTTAAGCACTGGAGCAAATTGTTTCAGTGCCTCGAGCCTCGATGTATGCGGTATAAAAGACGAGTCGAAACGCTTTTTAGTCCCTTATTATTTTAGTGTAGTGTGGTGTAGTTGGTGCCAATAAAGGATAGATGCGCGGGCGAAGGGGGCACGGGCGCGTGGTCGCATCACTCATAATAATAATGTCTAAAATGGTGTTGTCACTTTTTAAAAAATACCAAATTTTAGGGAAGTTGGAATAAATTCGCGGGATAAAAAGATTATTTGAAAATTCATTAGTTTTGTCACTATGATGATTATGTAAAATTTCTTGTTTTATTTGGTCATGTGTTTACCTAATCTTTATTATCCTTTTGGGTCGGAAGGGGTTTTCTTTACATATTGTATAAGTACATGTGTACAGGTTTAAAAGATTGTAGGTAGTGTATAAGTAACAAGTAATGAAAAATATACATAATATATACAAGTACATGTGTACTGGTTTAACACAAGTGAAGGCCCCAGGTCAGTGCGCCGCTTGCGATGCATCATTAGTAGGTAGTATAACATTATTATTGTTAAGATCGTATTACGTAGCATTCGACATTCTCCTGTAACTGCTAATTTGATATAATGCGTGTCTTATTCCCACCTACAATGTACTAACAAAACATGGGAGAATCTATGAAAATCTTTTACATGATTGAGTAAATTTTTGGCAGAAACGGAAACTTTTTCTTTGTTATTTCCTTCCCACGCTCATTTTATTTCGTTTATTTTCATAATTATTAAAAAAAAACCGTATCAAAATCCGTTGCGGAGTTTTAAAGATTTAATCATACAAAGGGACATAGGGAAAGAGAAAGTGACTTTGTTTTATAATATGTAGTGATATATATCTATATATTATAAGTATAAACTAGTGCTTGACTGCAATCCCGCCTGATGGTAAGCAGTGATACAATCGTTGATGGTAAGGCGCGCTAGTCTATTAAGGGTTTATTAACTCAGAAAAACTGAGTAAATAGGATGGAAGACGGCAGTTGAGCGATGTTACAACAACAACACGATCAGTGATGCTGCGCCAGAGGGTGATTGATGGAGACCCTCCACGACCAAACTTCCGAGACAACAACATTTGGCGCATCTTACCCGGCACACAACACAACACAACCGCACAGACCCGACCTTCGCACGGCTTCACCAGACATCACGCCGGTCACGACGAATCGCTTGGCGGCAAGACTTAGGTCCGTATTCCAGAAGGAAACTCAAGCATTGATCTCTGCTTAAGCATTACTTAAAACTAGTTTCAACCAATCAAAATTCTTCAAACGAGACTTAAGTAGAGCTTGAGTTTTGAGTGACGTTCTGTAATACGCACCTTAGTCTGGTGGGTGCTAACTTCTACCGGCACCCGAGATTATGGCCGACCACCGAGATTTCTGAACTTATCCGACAATACTTTCACGTATATGGCGCTCTTCTATAAAATGGGATTTATTATTGAAATTATAATTAATTATTATGATAGCATTTTTTCTTCAAATAATTGCGTTATGCATTAGATGTATTAGTACACACAAGTATAAAAGTAGACAATCCACGTAGGACCTATAGTTTTGTAACACTATATAGTACATAGTTAGATATGTATATAGGATCTAAAAAATGTTTCTCTAGCGCAAAAAAATATTCTTTTTCTTTAATCACATCTAAATTTCCAGCCAGTAATACAATTTCCTATGCATTCGTTCTTGAAGCACTCGACAGACAAAAATCAATTAAAACTGCATGGTAATTACTCGAATGATATCATTACGTCAGGTCAAGAACGTTTCTATATGAAGTAGGCATATAAAACAATAGCGAATAAATCAGTCTTGCGGCAAATTAGAACATCATCAATAAAATTTTGGCAGAATTAACTGGGTCTCAACATTGTATGAGCGTGGCTAATAATATAACTCACAATCATTTCATGCAAAAGGATAGTATTATTAGTTTTAACGTACATGTTTTTTTTTTTAAATTAAACCAACATTCTGAAAAGAACTTTTCTATAATCCTGCAGATCTCTCTAGCGGAATGCTTGCAAACTTTTCACAAACTTGAGAATATTCCGCACCGATTAACAGCTATCATTGTTTCACGATCTTAACTCTTATTACTGTTGCAGTAATGTCTTAATTACCCCATCACGAAAGATATAGAGTAGTACATATGTAGAGATAAATAAACAATGACGACGACTAATCAATTAACTATAAATAACTTAATCATCTCTGATAATAATTAAACGAACGCAAGACCACCGTGTCTCAAAAAAAGAAAGAAAAAAAGTTGTCAAAAGATTTAGAACTTAGAATTAGAGACCGCTTTTATAATTTTCTCCAATTCAAAGAAAAAATACTTAATTTACACTCACTTACCCCTTGGCCGCCAAGGTTGTTGAGCTGCCATAGTGTAGCTGAGGCGCGAAATGCAGCGCCATGTTTCCTGCTGCGGCAGGCAGGTAGAGTTGCGCCTGCGGCTGCGGGCAGTAAGGCAAACGCGGCACGCGCGGCACTTGGTCGTGCTGTTGGCACGAGGGATACGAGGGGTAGGTCGCGTACTGGTACGAATCGAGTTGATTTAATGGATAGTTGAGGTCAGGGAGAGACCATTCAGCCATGGTCTACCCATCGACTTACACGACTGACAACTGCGCAAGGCGAACACGCGTGCACCGGGCGAGGCAACGCGCGCTCACTGACGCCCCGCCTCGCTTCTCCCGCCACCGATGCAACGCATAAACAAACTGCAAATCCTTTATCTGGCCGCTTCACGGCACTCGGCAATGTACGTCGTTAGCCGACTACTGATAAAGGGCGGTCTTGAGCAGTGTTCACACTAAACTAATTAATCTCTATGCAACCGCCACTACCCTAGGGATTCAATTACAAAATCAATGACTATGTAAATTAAAAGACTAACTTTCGTTTTTTGTTTACATTATTACGCAGTATTCGCGAGTACGACAGTACTTGTATGGTTTTACATTTTTAATCATGTTAAGCATGGTTCATGTGTATACAGTGGGTACACAACACATTTCGTTGTAACTATAAACTTAGCTAGATAAGGTAACTCATAATAAATGCAACAACGGAACTAGATTATCATTGGCTGCATCATGCGCACAAATTAGGAATTATGATGACCTCGAGTTTGCGCGTCATTGAAGGAATGTGGACTTACTTAAAGACAAACTTACCTTTAGATTTAAGGTAAAGTGACATGACTAAGATTATAACAAAGTTGCGGAGCGAAAACATGCCTTGTTTACCCATTAATATGCTGTCGCTGAGTATTTTATAGGTACGTAGAGCTGATATCGGCCAGACAACACAACGTTAACAGCTGGATGTTGCCCTCCAACCCACGCGGTGCATACCGCAGCGCCACAAAATTAACGCACAGCACTACAAGGGAATGTTGCCACCATTGCCATTCTAGAATGGAGTGCGCAATTAGTCGTAGGTGGGCTCTGCAGCACCTATATATATACATATATATATATTTCTACGTATAAACTGTTTTTAAAATAACAAACTAACTACTTTTATAAACACAGAGGTTGGTCTGTTCCTTACATAGTAATTTGATAAGGATATTAATATGGCTTCATAGAAATCATTGTTGTGCTGATATTAACAAATTCATGCATGCACTGGATAAAAACAACTAATGCACTTTGAAGTTACTGATTCGAACTCTATGACCATGAAGTTAGGGCTTATTTTTCTCTATTTATTAATTGCACCGATTCACATAACTGCTAGTACGCAGACGTGAAAAGTAAATGTTCAAATATAATAAGTAATTAGTTTCGATTTTCATTTCCACTAGTGAAGCAGTTTACCTTTCGGTGTTGACGTAAAATTCACATGGGTCATACCCAAGTGATTGAGCCGTGTCCAATATAATCATGTATGACCGAGTATCACGGTGACCATGGAATACTCCCAAGTGGTTTTAAAGTTCATTTGAAGATTAATGATATGTAACTCGAATCTGGATATCAATGATAATACTTTACTTATATGTATAACTCGTTCACTTGCAATTTTTTTCCAAAGTAATGGCTTGATATGATCCTTAAGCAGCTTTACTGCTTTATGTCATGCATGTTCAGAGAACGGGAACTACTAATTGCGCATCATGTTATTTGTTAAGTTTGTTATTCGCAGAAACATATTTCAGAGTTGTTGACGCGGCCGCTGCGCAAGGTGGCGCGGGTTCGATCCCCGCACAGTGCAAGTATTTGTATGCATGAATATGAATATTTGCACTGGTCTGGTCGTGCCTCGGAAATCACGTTAAGCCGTTGGTCCCGGTTGCCATACGAACATCTAGTGGCAGTCATTACGGGTTGTCGGAGCCCTCAAAAGTCCAACAATTGGTCTAACTGCAATGCTCCGATGTCGCTTTCAGGTTGCGGAGGTCAGACGGCAGTCGCTTCACGGAAAATGTCGAAGTTTAGCCATATCAGCAGTTGGACTGGTAAAGCGGAACCCAGACTCCAAAGCTGAAAAGGCTTCGGATGCGACTGGGCTTAACTCTGGTATGATGATGATGATATTTCAGAGTTGTCGGAACATAAAATCGTAGGTTTGGGCAATACGCAAACATTTGTGTTTATAAAATAGGTTCACTTCGAAACAACAACAGCAAGCATTTAATACTATTGTAGATTATGATAAAATTATTGCAAATGTTGCTTCAACTATCAATTTACGCTAAATTAGCAATGGCAAAGGATACGATGGTACTGCAGAATGTAATACTACCTAAGCATTGACTTACTGGCCGTCACTTCGGTATCAATATTGTTCCTTTTAATATGAAAAAGAAATATATCGAAGTAAGTAGATATTATTTTGTTACTAGTTTCGTACGTGTGAAATTTCTCAAGAATACATTTATACGCCAAGCAAAAATAGCAGGTATTGAGACGTGACGGGGCCTACCCTGTCACGTCTCAATACTTGCCTGTACTTTTACTTCATACTAGCAGCCGCCAGCGACTTCGTTCGCGTAGAGTTAGTTATGCGTCGCAGCGTGATGTAATATGGCCTAAAGCCTTCCTGGATTAATGGGCTATCCAACGCAAAAAGAATTTTTCAACTCGGACCAGTAGTTTCTGAGATTAGCGCGCACAAACAAACATACAAACAAACAAACTCTTCAGCTTTATATATTAGTATAGATTTGCTTAGCGTATAAATTTAAAGATAACCTGTATGGGAGTTTAAGAAAGCATGGTTATATGAAACCTGCTCTTACTTTGAACAGCTGGTGTATCTCAAGGTCCATAATTGTTTCCAATATTATATTATTATATTTACCACCTGTAACTGTACATTATGGATTGCAATAAACGATTTGATTTGAAGGTTAGAAACTGGTAGTACAACAGTAAATCAGCGAATCCCAGTAAGTATGGGGAGTGTGCAAATGCAGCGGTAATTGTAAGCAGAAGTTGGCTCAGTTGTGCGCTTGATCTTCGCTGCAAAACTGACCCCAATCCTTTCAAATCGAAGCAAGTGATGGTTTCACATTCCCACAATCTCAATATCAATGGTAACCAGTTTGTAACTTCTTTCAACGATCAAAAGGAGATGGACACAAGAAAACAAGGCGTATATACAGTAATTGCAATTGTTCATAACCGAAAGATCAAAAGAAGAAGAAAAAAATCTGTATCATTTTTATTCGGTTTTAAAAAATGGTCGTATAATTGTATGAAGGGCTAAAATATTAAGTTTGTTTTAATAATTATAAACTAGTGCTTGACTGCAATCCCGCCTGATGGTAAGCAGTGATGCAATCATGGATGGTAAAGCGCGCCAGTTTATTAAGCCTATTCACTTAAAAAACTTAGTGAATTGGAAAGAAGTCGGCAGTTGAGCGAGGTGATGCAATGTTAAACGAAACAACACGACCAACGATGCTGTGCCAGAGGGAGATTAATCTGGAGACCTCCACGACCAGACTCCCAACACACAACATTTGGTGCATCGTACCCGGCACACATTGCAACACAATTGCTCAGACTGGCTTCACCAAACATCATACCGTAACACGACAAATCGCTTGACTTTGTCTGGTGGGTGGTAACTTCTGGCTGCTGCCAGCTGCTGCCATAATATCAGCTGCTGCTGATATTATGGCCTACCGCCGATGGATTGGTGGCTCGGTGGTAGGCCACGACATCGGCCGCCGGCATAAGTTACCACCCACCCGACAAAGTCATGCCGTCACGCGATTCGTCGTGTTCTGTCTGGTCATCTGTCATGTCTGGTGTAGCCGTACGGAGAACGGGTCTGAGCAGTTGTGTTACGTTGTGTGGCGAGTACGATGCGCCAAATGTTGTTGTGTCAGGAGTTTGGTCGTGGAGATTCTCCAGATCACTCTCCCTCTAGCGCAGCATCGTTTGGTCGTGTTGGTTTAACATTGCATCACCTCGCTCAACTGCCGTCATTCTTCCTATTCCTAAGTTTTTTAACTGAATAGACTTAATAAACTAGTTCGCTTTACCAACAACGATTGCATCACTGCTTACCATCAGGCGGGATTGCAGTCAAGCACTAGTTTATAATTATTAAAAAGAAAAAATAAATGTCTTTAATCAATGTTTTTAATCACGTGTAAACTCTTTAGGGAGCTTAATTTGACGGGACTAAATTAAAAATCTGTCCTTTTCTTCCTTCGAAAGAAAATGATGCAATGAACTAAATGCTTTTTTAGTTTTTGAACAAGGGATTCGGAGCCATTGTCATTGACAGATTTGCATTTAATTTTTTTACAGGTTTTAAAATTAAAACTCTTCTGAAATCTGACTTCAACAGTCATTCCATTACTGTAATACTAAGGGCATGAAGGTATTCTTCAATAATCCAGACTTTGTTAAAAATATCAGTATCTTTATTTGCTGCTTTATTTACTAAAAAAAATTGCATGCCGTCGGGCGGATTATGGAGATGCTAAACTATTTTATGTATCGACGTTGAACTCATTTATTTTCGCAATAAATGAGTTTGAGTTTAAATACCCTCACCCTTAACCTCAGTATATAACTGTTATGATTTTTAAAAAATCTAAGTGCTACAACCAGTTTTAAATGAAAAAACACACGATCGCTTTGTGAAGCACCCAGCCGATAAAGCAATAAAGCAGAGTTGATGCTTCGCCAACATTGCGTAAACAAACATTGGAAGGCTTAATTTCTGGGAAGCGCATATAAAGCGACCTGGAACGGAGGTAGGTAGTGTAGGTAGGTACTTGAAACTCAATAATATTGCAATAACGTTAAAAGTTTTGAAAGCTACGGAATACACTTTTGAAATTCGAACGGACGCTTTTTCGAAATTCTTCGAATTTCGAAAAAGCGTCCGTTTCAAACACAGCAAAAAATAAATCGGGTGTAATTTGACAAAAAGCATTTACGGCCACTCTTGCGGCCACTAGTATACTACTAGTACTATAAATAAAATCTGCAGTAGGAATAAATTGTAATCTAACTAATATATAAAGCTGAAGAGTTTGTTTGTTTGATTGTTTGTTTGAACGCGCTAATCTAAGGAACTACTGGTCTGATTTGAAAAATTCTATTTGCGTCGGATAGCCCATTAAACCAGGAAGGCGTTAGGCTATATAACATCACGCTGTGACCAACAGAAGCGGAGCATATAAAAAATATCGAAACCTACGCGGGTGAAACTGCGGCGCGCAGCTAGTTAATAATATATTGTACAAATAATAAATGATTTCTTTTCTAAAGTAGATTTGCCATTTGCTATTTGACTACTCTGAGAATAAGGGCCGACACAAACTAGAGCCAAAGTCTCTTTCAAAGTCCTGACATAATCTTGGCCAGGCTTTTTGAGAACCATGCAGGTCTGTAATGATGTTTTGAGGAAAGAACTATATATAGATTGAGTAGTCCAGGCAGTGTAAGTAGTTGTCACTTGTCGTGCAGCTCAACCCAGTCCTTCAGGAGCTCAACGATATGACGAAAAATACCAAAGAAAGGAATTTTGGGTAGTCCGCATAGTGAAAAGCAAGCCAACTAAGAAGCAGTACTGAATAAACCAAACACTACAATCAAATTCAAACAAACTTCGATTTACCAGAAGTTTTGTTTTCTTTCATTTATTACAAATTATTATTTAAAATACCTGTCTCATAATCTGATTATAATAAAAAAAAAATCACTTAATAAGTAAATACTTCAACGACTACTATGATTTATTAATATTATGATTTAGATATTATCTATTATAGTGATACATTTTGACCAATTCTTTTTGAGGAGAGTTTCGTAGCACCGTAGGCGTTCGTAGCCGCTACGACGCCATGTAGACCCCTACGTAGATTTATTTTTTGTTTCCTATGCATCATTCTAACTTTTGGTGAAGACCTTATTTATACAATATGTAAAGAAAACCCTGTCCGATCCGTGAAGGTATTGTTAGGTATCGATAACTGATTATACTAATGCCCACAAAGACAGGCTAAACTTAAAAAAAAATCCCCCTAAAAAAATAAATATTAATTCGCAAAAAGTACTTACGTAACTTAATACATCTGCGGTAAGCAACCCTTTCCGCGGGCGGCGGGGGGCAGGGCACGCGGCACCTGTGACGTGGTCGCGTCGCTATTCGCTTATAATAATACCGGTGTTGTCACTTTTTTTAAAAATTACCAAATATCGGGGAGATTGGAATTAATTCCCGGGAAAAAAGCATTATTTCAAAATTCATTAGTATTGTTAGTATGATGATTATGTAAAATTTTATATTATATTTGGTCAAGTGTTTACCTAACCTTTATTATCCTTACGGGTCGGACAGGGTTTTCTTTACATATTGTAGATATTATAAACAACATAATTTTCTCTCAGCGTCAAAACAGATTTTCAGTAACATGTTTCATTAACTTTAATTAACTTACTATGAGGCTGTTCTTTGATTGAATATATTGCTTATCATTGCTCGTCCAGTATTGTTAGAGTTTTATTATAGACATATTATAGGTAGCCTTAACTTCGGCATATAAAATTTAAACTATGATCTTTTTAGGGCTCCGTATCCATAGGGTATTGATAGGACCCTGACCTCTAATTCTCTCTCTGTCATAAGGCACTGTGAGACAGTTGGAATTTTCACCAGGTAACTTAAAAAAAAGACATATTGCGCCGACCCCAAAATAAATTGTGATAAGGCCTAAAACCAGAATAAAATATTTTTTTATAGATAATGGTACGGAACTTAGCAATATCCTTTGGAAATTGCCAAAAAACGCAAACTCACTTGCCTTTTCAGCTTAATTGTTCGTGATATTAGAGCATTGGATGCCCTGGAGGTAACGGCTGCAGCTTACAAGTTGTAGGTAGTACGAACCCCATTCAAGCGTTTTAATTTGTGTATTTCCTTACTACTGCTCTCATATCCTAGAAACAAAACTTCGAAGACGTGACATTTATACTAACACATAATGAGCTCGTGTGGTCAATTAAGGCCCAATTTTTCTCACCATGAGGAACCCAGTGGCCCAGGACTGGGAACATTATAGGCTGATTTAAATTGTGAGTCGTAATAACATAAAAAAACCGGCCAGGTGCGAGTCGGACTCGCACACCGAGGGTTCCGCCGAAATTCGTCTAAGGTGTCGGTATAAACTGCTGTATCTTTTGATCGCGTTAACTTATAAGTTTGATTTTTTCACTGCTTAAAGGGACAATAGACCTAGGTATTTGGTATAAATTTCAATTTGATACCTTCATTCGTTCGTCAGAAATAAGGTAGTAAGTTTCATTTTATTAAAATATATTTATTATTTTATATAACTAAAAAAATGTGATTTTCGCAATTTTTCCTATATTTAAATTATATGACAATGCTTCATGCCAAATTTCAAGATTTTGAGTTTACGGGAAGTATCCTGTAGGTTTTGATTCCTTTGCGAGTGTCGAAAATTTGTTGAAAATATCGACATAATCGGCTGTATCTTTTGATTGGCTTGGCTTAGAAGTTTGATATTTTTACAGCTTAAGGGGACAATAGACCTGAGTATTTCATGTGATACGTCCGTTCAATTTCAGCTTGTTACGTCCACGTGTTATTGAGATAAAGGGTCTTGACAGACACACAACAAAGTGACCTCGAACCGTACCTCAAGCTGAAATTCCATGTCATTTGCAAAAAATGCCATGCCATTAAAAACTATATACCAACTGTATGAGCTAGAACTGCACTCTGGTGGCAGTGTTGGTAGAATATTGCAGTATTATCCCCTGTTAGATTTGTCTAATAAGTCGCGTGGTTGGAGATGGATAGATTGTGCTCCCAGAACAAGATTATATCCTTATTTTTATATACAGCTAGACATTGATAAATTATATTATGTACCTATGCAATAGCATTTGCTTATTTACCAAAATATTCTATTATTTATTGTTTGTCTAAGAAATAAGTAAAGACTATTTATTGTATATAAATTTTCTCTGTTCTGTTAATTTTTTTCGTGGTCTGGTAGTTGAGTAATTTATGTGGCTTACCCAAATGTCCTTTCTCGTGTATTGTTCATAGAATCGTTGAGCGCCTTAATTTTTTAGCACAATTTATGACAAATGCGTGCACTGACTGGAGGGCTCATTTCATACTTTATGGTTCTTGCCTTAAAAGACTTCGAAGAAGATTAGCCTCACTGATATCAGCGAGTCTATTTTATTGAAAGGGACGCCTAACAATGACACAGTTTTTTGGAAATTCTTTATAAAAACATAGTGACTTTTTGTCAGTTATACAGTATGTTAAATAACAGAGGGCGTTCCCTTAAACTCGTTAATATATATCATTAATAGATTAAAATAAAAATATCAGCATAGAAAAATAAGCATAAAAAAATCCGAATAAAAAATATTCTAATTGGAATAAAATTTGAAACCTCCTGTTTTAAATCAAAATAGTAGTCGTCATGTATAAATAAATTGCGACGTTGCCGTCTTTCATGTTCGCGTGTACAGTGTGTTTCTTTTACATGTCAATTTAAAATTTTTATTGAATATTTTCTAATTGGAAAAGTTTTAAAACATTTTGTTTTCGAATGGAAATATTTTTTTTAGCATGTATGTATGCTATACTATTTCGGGTTAACGGGAACGCCCTCTGTTAGTTAACATACTGTATATAACGTGCATAACAAATTAATAAAATTAAGTATTACTTGTAAATTATCTTACCTAGTTGTAGAAATCGTGGACGAGTCATCATCCCCTGATATAGAAGAGATGGGCGAGGGCACGCGGACATCCTCCGAGTCCTCAGGTGACTCTGGCGACGGCGACGACTCGGACGCCAGCGACTCGGGCGCAAGCGAATCAGGGGCCTGCGACGTGGGCGTCAATGACTCGGGCGCCGACGAATCAGGCTGCAAGAGCTCGGGCGCCGACGAATCGGGCGCCAGCTGCTCGGGCGGCGACGATTCGGGCGCCAGCGGCTTGGACACCGATGAATCGGGCGCCAGAGAATCTGGCGCCGACGTATCGGGCACAGGCGCCTCGGGTGCTGATGATTCAGGCGTCGGTGAATCGAGTGCCAGTGACTCGGGTGCCCGCGCCGGCGCATCGGACGCTAATGTATCTGACGCCTGGAAGTAGTCCTGAGTGCAGCGAATCACGCCCGGCGTGTGGCACTGCGTGTCCGCCATGCCTGCTAAATCTGGAGACAAAGAAGCAAAATACATTTTGTGCTTGTATTTTTGGCACTGATAGAATAAAGAAATAAACCGCTATAAACAGTCTGTAATTTACCAAACGGAACCAGTGCTGGGGTGTCTACCATGCTACACATTCTCGAATTTTTCCGGTTGTACAACATTCTGTTAGATTTTTTTCTCTATACAATCAACCGTGTCATTGATCGAGACGTTTCCCATCAATTGCCAAAAGAGATTAACTACACATATAGAGGATTATATTCATCATCATCCCAGCGTTAGTCCCAGTCGCATCCAAGCTTTTTAGCTCTGGAGTCTGGGGCCGCTTTACCAGTCTAATTGTTGATTTAGGCTAAACTGATATTTTCTGTGAAGCGACTGCCACCTAACCTCCACAAACCGAAGGCGATATCAAAGCATTGCAGTTAGACCAATTGTTCAACTTTTGAGGGCTCCAACAACGCGTAACGACTGCCACTAGATGTTCGTATGGCAACCGGGACCGACTGCTTAACGTGCTTTCCGAGACACGATCAGACCAGTGCTAATATTCGAATTTATAATACAACATACAAATATTTACATTGCGCGGGGATCGACCCCGCGTCTCCTTGCGCAGCGACTGCGATCGCTACCGGTACGCCACGGAGATCGTCGATATAGAGGATTATACTATGTACACTGTGCAGTAAATCCAGACTCAGGTATGGATTTACTGTGTAGTTACATCGAGCGGGAACATAACTGAAGTAATGGGGACATACCATAGATACGTCCACCATATAGAGCCCATAAGGTTCCACGGGGCCCCTCTGTCACCAATGACAGTCCCATTTATGGTTCAGAAGAATCTCCGTCCATCATTCATTGGTTGTCTGGAAGAGATTGCATTAGCGATGAGGCCGCCCATTTCATACTCGTATTTTTTGTGTAGAATGTATTTTTAATAAATGTATGTTTTTGACGTTCTATAAAGTATGTTTATTTAAATAGAAATCACATATGTCTTTCTCTCTATTACTACGAATTTTCGGTTCTGGAATATAAAACCCAGCCGGTATTTTCCACAAATTTTCCTTCACCATTTTGAGAGCAATGTACAGGGTGTATCTGACATCGTAACGCAAACTTCGCGAAAAGGCTAGACCGCATGCCCCTAATAAAATTCAATCGTTAGTCATTTATGTCGTTAATGAGCGGTTACAGAAATCACAGTGTTTAAAAAGAAGTGTCGGGTCGGTCTTTGAACGTTGCAAGCGTGGCGCCGTGCGTGTTTGTAGGTATGACGTTGACCCCTAATGTGAACTCTATCAAATCAGCTGATAGGATAGTTTTCGAGTTTTGTTTACATTGCGCTTTTTTGTAGAATTGGAGAATTAATCAATTTTTACTTTAAAGAAAAATTGACTTATGAACGGTCTAAAGTGAAAAAAACTGCATTTTTTTTTAAATCAGTAAAAGGTGACGAGAAATTGCGCCACTGGGGGGTTCAGAATCATGTATTGAATCCCTGTATAATTCACCTAAAGTAAAACTCATGACTGTTTTTGAACTCAGGAGCTACAAATACGACAATCTACAACCATAGGTACTTCTTTGCCTAATCTTTGTGAAACACCAGGCGTAATATTATTATATTACAAGAAGGCAATTTCGCCGTCCACCTGTTTACAAAATAAACTAAATTTAAGCTAAATGCATCTTTTAGGGTTCCGTACCTCAAAAGGAAAAAACGGAACCCTTATAGGATCACTTTGTTGTCCGTCTGTCTGTCTGTCTGTCAAGACCCTTTATCTCAAGAACGCATGGACGTATCAAGCTGAAATTCACATGAAATACTCGGGTCTATTGTCCCTTTAAGCTGTGAAAATATTAAACTTCTAAGCCAAGCCAATCAAAAGATACAGCCGATTATGTCGATATTTTCAACAAATTTTCGACACTCTCAAAGGAATCAAAACCTACAGGATACTTCCCGTAAACTCAGAATCTTGAAAATTGGCATGAAGCATTGTCATATAATGCAAATATAGGAAAAATTGCGAAAATCACATTTTTTTAGTTATATAATATAATAAACATATTTTAATAAAATGGAACTTACTACCTTATTTCTCACGAACGAATAAAGTTATCAAATTGAAATTTATACCAAATACCTAGGTCTATTGTCCCTTTAAGCTGTGAAAATATCAAACTTCTAAGCCAAGCCAATCAAAAGATACAGCCGATATGTCGATATTTTCAACAAATTTTCGACACTCCCAAAGGAATCAAAACCTACAGGATACTTCCCGTAAACTCAGAATCTTGAAATTTGGCATGAAGGTTTGTCATATAATGCAAATATAGGAAAAATTGCGAAAATCACATTTTTTTAGTTATATAATATAATAAACATATTTTAATAAAATGGAACTTACTACCTTATTTCTCACGAACGAATAGTTATCAAATGGAAATTTATACCAAATACCTAGGTCTATTGTCCCTTTAAGGAGTGAAAAAATCAAACTTCTAAGTTAACGCGATCAAAAGATACAGCAGTTTATACCGACACCTTAGACGAATTTCCGTCACACGCTAGGGAATCAAAACCTACAAGGTACTTCCCGTGAACTTAGAATCTTCAAATTCGGCACGAAGCAACGTTATATTATGGTACAGACAGATAAAGGAAAAATTGTGAAAATGATAAATTTGAAGTTACATAAAATATTAAAATATTATTTTTGCTTACATGACATAAAATATTTTTTTTAATAATTATAAACTTACTACCTACCCTTTTTCATATTAAAGTTGAAATTCATATTAAACACTTCTTAAATCTAATTGCCTCTAAACTGTGAAAAATTCTAAATCAATGCTAGTATTATAAATGCGAAAGTAACTCTGTCTGTCTGTTACGCTTTCCCGCCTAAACCTCTCAACCGATTTTGATGAAGTTTGGCACAGACAATCTTTAGACCCTGAGAAAGAACATAGGCTACCTTTTATCCCGGAAAAATTTGATGTTCCCGAGGGGAATTTAAACAGCGCGTTACAACCGAACTCCACGCGGGCGAAGCCGCTGGCGGAAAGCTAGTACGTCATAAATTGTAAACCGCTACGTTTGTACGGCGGAACCCTCGGTGTGCGAGTCCGACTCGCATTTGGCCGGTTTTTTTTCTTTATAATAAGGGCCAGAAGAAAAAAATATTAGTTTATCCAAATAGATTAATATAATAGGTAGGCTAGTATATAGATGTAGTTTTGAATCGATTAAACACAAGGCCACTGAAAAAACACCAATTTACATCAGTTGCGGACTAATTTGACAGGACTAACCACATATTTTTCTTTATAAATTAAAGTATGCACTGAAGAGGCAGCACAGACTAGCCAGCCTGTCAGTGTTGTATAGGTAGCATTTTGGAGAGTGTGTGTGGACCCTTCGCGTCGTACGGCGATTTTCAACCCTCACGTTGTTGACCACAGAACAGTTTTATCTGTTCTGTGTTGTTGACACTACTACGATCCGGACGAAGCGTTTCGCCTCGTCTTTTATACCGCATACATCGCGAGACTGGGACAATTTTCCAGCAGTGGTGTTTCCATCTGACTACAATTTAAGTGTCATCAAGGCTTGAGTGAGCAGGCTCTTATTAAACTAGCGCACTTTACCATCAACGATTGCATCACTGCTAACTTAGGCGGGATTACGGTCAAGCATTCGTTCCTAATTATAAAAAAAAAAACTGAGCTGAAATTGAATTGCGTCAATAAAAGAATCGGCGCCATAGTAATGCATGTCCTGAAGCGAACCTGCTACGCACAATTCTGTGATCATTCTGACATTCTCATTTATCATTTGGCAGTGTACACTAAATATCACTCGATAAAAGATTTGCAAAGTGCCGTATCTCTTAAATGTCACATGAAAGCAATAAAATGACGTCACACAATTAATCAATCATTTCATTTGCTTTATGCGTTGAGTAAACTTGCGTTTTATGTAGAGGGCGCTCGAAACTCACTTCATGAGTGCTTTGTGGACGGAAGATTTCTGTAAGGTGGGTGACTATATGGTATTATAATTATGTTCGGGTTGACAAGACTCGGAATAGCCGGACCACGATATCCAAAATTGTAGGTGGATAAGTATATGAAGTGTATTTCTATAATATTCAATCGGCTTAGATTGTATACGCGCTACTCAATTTATCCCAATTGCGGACCAAAGTTTACCGATTAACACGAGCTGAATAAAAGCCTTACTATCGTTGGTAGGTGTTGCATCGGATCGGCGTTTTGCTCAACCAATAATGTGCTATGGTGCTATTTTTGGCCATACAAAATTCTAGTTTCAAATATTTGGGCTTTGCTTTTACTATAAGTCAAATTTTGTTTGAACAAATCTTTTTCGGTTTGGTTACCACTAAGGAACAAATCTCGTAATTTTAAGAAGTCTGGTCTCCTTTCCTAAATACTTCTAATTCCCCACTATTTGAGAAGTCATTGCCATTAGTTTGTCGTAAAAATGAAACTGCACCTTATATGATGAGAATTGGTCTTCTGGTGAGAGTAGCTGTATTAGAGTCGCCGAAAATTGAGTTGAATGGCGTGCAATGGGAGAGGTTTGTCAGTCATAATCGTACAATTTTTTTATATACAACATTATATTTTCTATAAGCGAAATCTGAAACTCGTGTCTAGTATTTTTAAGTAAAGCATCTATGTACAAAATTTCAAAAAGATATAATGAAAAATGACAAAGTTATGAGCTTGTTTTCTTACTTGGCTGTCGCAACAAAAATGAGGTTGACGCTCCGCTCGGGCGGGCGAGCGTGGTGCGTTGACCTCTGGCGTCAGCTGTTGCACGAGCGCGGAGTACTATGATCTGCCGTGCGCGCTCGATTACCACACTGCAAAAATTTCTAAATGTATTTGGGAAAAATATAACATAGTGTAAAAATTATTGGAATCGATTCAGTTGCTTATTCTGAACAAACTGTATTCAGGTTTCGCCTAAACTGTATTACGGTCAAGCATTTCATAAGCAGTTCATAATTATATGCAATCGTTGGTGGTAAAGCGTTTATTAAGCGTTTATTTACTCAAAAAAAAATAGTGAATAGGAAGGAAGACGGCAGTTGAGTGAGGTGATGCAATAAACCTAACAACTCGACCAACGATGCTGTGTCAGAGGGAGATTGATCTGGAGACCCTCCACGACCAAATTCCCGACACAACAACATTTGGCGCATCGTACCCGGCACACATCGCAACACTTAGGTGCGTATTACAGAACGTCACTCAAACTCAAGCTCTACATAAGTCTCGTTTCAAGCCTTTTGATTGGTTAAAACTAGAATTAAGTAATGCTTAAGCAGAGATCAATGCTTGAGTGACGTTCTGTAATACGCACCTTACTGCTCAGACCCGTCCTCCGTACTGCTGCACCAGACATCATGCCGGAATACGACTAATAGCTTGGCCACAAGACTTTGTCTGATGGGTGGTAACTTCTGTCGGTAGCCTATGTTATGGTCTACCACCGAGAAAAATGTTATTTTGCCGTTTTATATTACGAGAATTGGCGTTTGGAATCCGTATATGAGGCGAATTTTAGACATCCCGGTAAAGTATGTTCCAATATATTCTCTAACTAGCGGCCGCCAGCGACTTCGTTCCCGTGGAGTTAGTTATGCTCCGCTCCTATTGGTCGCAGCGTGATGTTATATATCCTAAAGCCTTCCGGGATTAATGGGCTATCTCACGCATAAATAATTTTTCAAATCGGACCAGTAGTTCCCGAGATTAGCGCGAACAAACAAACAAACATACAAACAAACTCTTCAGCTTTATATATTGGTATAGATGAGTAACAGAATACCTATTCAGTTATTGTAAAGCGAGGAAGGTAATTATGTGATACCCAAGACTAGATTACAATGGACTGGCTTTAACAAAAAGGTGTCGGCATTCCTATAGGCTTCCATAATCACTGACAATGGATATCCGGCCATCATTAAACCGTACATGATGATAATGCCTGCGGCAAGACTATTTGGCCATATAGTACAATATTAGTGTTTCTGACCTAACTAGAATTTGTTAACGATACTTTATTTAACTTTTCTAGGAAGAATATATTACACTAGCGACCCGCCCGGGCTTCACATGGGTGCAGTGCTGATACTAAATACACTACGCTTTGGTAGCGCACTCATGTTTACTGTCTGGCACTGCGACATGTACATACCCAGAATTAGAACGTTGTCGAACCATCAAATATCTAGGTGTGACTCTTGATGATGGTCTGGGCTTTGCGCCTCATATAGAACTACTGACCAAAAGGATCAGAAAGCTGATTTTTGTCTTTAGTAGTCTTCGCCACATCGCAGAACCTCATATTATTAGGTGTACATATTTTGCTCTCTGTCAGTCTCTCTTAACGTACTGTATATGCACTTGGGGTGGTGCACCCAAAACGGTACTTTTGAAGCTCGAACGAGCTCAGAGAGCCATTCTGAAAATTAGTACCTTTCGGTCCATCCTCTTCCCAACTGAAGAGCTATATAGGAGCTGTAAAGTCCTTACAGTCAGACAATTATTTGTACTGCATGTACTTCTAAATATATCAGCATCAAAGAACCTCTTATGAAATCATCACCACAAGACGCATAGACAAGGTTTGCCAACCCTTCTGCTGCAAGTACTCTTTTACAAGAAGATTTCCCTGTTTCCAACGCCCTCACCTATACAATAGTCTTAACAAAATTCTGAACTTTTTCTCACTCCCTATAATGTCTTTTAAAAAGAAAATTAATACTTGGCTGCAAACGCTTAATTACAACAAAACTGAAAGTTTATTGTTGACTCAATACAGCTCCCGTTAAACTTCATTCTATCATCATCACTCAAACATCGACACGAACATACCCTCGTTTGCTGTATAATCTTTTAAATTACATATTTATTTATTTTGTGTTTTCATTTTTGCATTTTTTTTTTTGACAATTTTCTTTCATCCCTTAATCTTTGTCATCTATTAGTATTACTAGTATACGTTTGTATTAGTTGTGACACGACCGTGTAGTCAGGAGGCCTGGAGACCTGTAACACAGGTTGTCCTAGTACAGGCTCCAGTTTCCACTACATCGTTATATCATATATACTTAATTTTGTGTCAAAATTATGTTTAATTATGTGGTGGAAAAAATAAATGCTTATTATTATTATTCTTTTATTCCATTATTACTTATAAATTATATTAATTATATTTTTAAATATTTCTACATAAAAAAAATATATAAAAAACATTTAAAAATATAAAAAATAGAATAATAATATACAACGTGTAACAAAAAGGGTATATACATACCAAGGGCATGGCATCTTTAGATGATATCAAACGATATCGGAAGGGTTTCAACTCAAAATAAAATACTCAAAAAATTGGTACCAAATTTTCGGTTTCGTGTGTTTCTTAAAATCTAATCATAACAAACGTGGCAGCACACTACATACGTTAATAACTACTCGTTACCCGTCACGTACTTGCTAAAATCCGATAAATGTCTTCAATATCTCTGTGCGACTAGTATGATAGTAGCCTATCACAGGCGATGTTTTTCCTCATAACTTCCTAACATAAAGAGATAGGATTAAAAAACCCTTCCAATATCGTTTGATATCATGTAAAGATGCTATGCCCTTGGTATGTATATACCCTTTATGTTACACGTTGTATATATATACACTATGTTAACTAACAGAGGGCGTTCCCGTTAACCCGAAATAGTATAGCATACATACATGCTAAAAAAAATATTTCCATTCGAAAACAAAATGTTTTAAAATTTTTTCCAATAAGAAAATATTCAATAAAACTTTTAAATTGACATGTAAAAGAAACACACTGTACACGCGAACATGAAAGACGGCAACGTCGCAATTTATTTATACTTGACGACTACTATTTTGATTTAAAACAGGAGGTTTCAAATTTATTTCCAATTAGAATTTTTTTTTTATTCGGATTTTTTTATGCTTATTTTTCTATGCTGATATTTTTATTTTAATCTATTGATGATATATAATAACGAGTTTAAGGGAACGCCCTCTGTTATTTAACATACTGTATATATATATATTATTCTCTTTATTTTTCTATATGTACATATTTTTTTACATTTTTAAATATTTATATATAAATAAATAAAAAAACATTTAAAAATATAAAAAAAAATAGTAGCCCACCGGTATCGGGAACAGGGTCCAAGCTACCGGCGGTCAGGGCTCCAGAGAGAGGAACTTCCTGACTATGCGAGCCGTGTCCAGCAGTACCGCTTTCTGAATCAAGCCCTTGATCCAGCTGCCTAACGAGAGCCTCCTGAGGTGTTGCTCGAGGCTCTTGGCTATTAAGCCATTGGCTGTCACGACTATCGGTACAATGATTGCTGAATCCACTTCCCACATGTCGACAACCTCGTGAGCCAAATCAAGATACTTGATTTGTTTATCTTTCTTAGCTTTAATTTTTATATTTATGTTTTTGTAATCTATATGGTGTACATAATAAAGAGTATTCTATTCTATTCTATTCTTTCACGAGGTTCTCATCATGTGGAATGGTTATGTCAACAATCATTGCACTCCGCTTTGATCGATCCACCAGCACTATATCAGGCTTATTGGCAACAATAGTCCTGTCAGTGATGATGGATCGATCTCAGTACAACGTGATATGGCCATTTTCGAGAACTGGGTCGGGCATATACCTGTAGTACGGCACCTCCGATTCCACAAGTTTGTATTTAAGAGCAAGTTGCTGGTGAATTATCCTGGCTACAAGGTTGTGTCTATGCAAGTACTCTCCGTTAGCTAGACGAGAACACCCGGAAATAATGTGTCTAATTGATTCTCCCGGCCGGTGACATGCCCGACAGATGTCAACTGTGCCGTCTTTCACAATGAATCTCCGGTAATTGTTCGTCATCATAACTTCGTCCATAATTGCAAAGACAAAACCTTCGGTTTCCCCAAAGAGGTCACCGAAACGTAGCCAGGCTACGGACGCTTGAAAATCTACATCGGCCCGTGTAGGGCTCGGAAGAAGCGTCCGTGAAGCTCTTTGCTCTTCCATACCTCCAAGCGATCATTTGTGTCAAGCACTACTGGTTTACGCCAGTTCTCTTTAGCCAAGGAGAGCGGAGTGAGGCCCTTGTCAGCCGCAACCACATCTCGATGCATCCCCACGTCGGTTTCTAGAAAATATTCCCTGAGACTGCATACCTCGCGATTGTGGAGGGTCTTGGCGTTTAAAAAGCCACGACCTCCACATTTTCGCGGGATATACAGCCTCATAACCGATGACCGTGGGTGATGCAATCGATTTGCAGTCAGCAGCGTACGGACCCTCTGATCCAGGGCGTCAAGTTCGGTTTGAGTCCATTTGAGTATGCCGAAAGAGTACATCAATACCGGCATGACCCAACCGTTGAAAGCGCGCACCTTGTTTCCGCCTGATAGAAGACTATTAAGTACTTTTTTCAGGCGGCCAAAGAAGCGTTCTTTCAACGATTGCTTCATGTTAGTAACATTGATACCCAACGCTTCCGACATACCCAAATACTTATAGGTTTCGGATGCGGAGAGGGCTCTAAGGTTTATGGAATCAGTGAGTTGGGTTCCCACGGATTCCATAATCTCTCCTCGCTTTACATGCATGACCGCACATTTGTCAACACCAAATTCCATCCTGATGGAGCTACTGAAAGTTTCAGTAATTTTCAGTAGCTCCCTCAGTTGTGAATTGTTGGGAGCAAAAAGTTTCAGGTCATCCATGTAGAGGAGGTGCGATATAACCTGACCACCTCTCCTCAACCGATAGCCTAGACCTGAATCCTCCAATAGTGTGCTTAGAGGATTCAATGCTAAGCAAAACCAAAGTGGACTCAAACTATCGCCCTGAAATATTCCTCGCTCGATCCTTATCGGTTCGCTATTCCTCTGAATATTTCGACATCCTGGATAGCGCAGGACTGTCCTCCATGTCCTCATACACGACATCAGGAAGGTGCGCAGAGTTGCATCCATTTTATACAACTCCAGCACCCGCATGAGCCATGTATGTAGGACTGAGTCATAGGCCTTCCTATAATCTATCCAACATGTCGACAGATCCTTTCGGGAACGACGAACCTGTTGGCTAATGGCCATATCAATAAGGAGTAGCTCCTTAGTACCGCGGGACCCGCTCTTACATCCATTTTGAGAGGCAGACATGATGGAGTTGCTGTCAATATGTTTGTTAATTTTAGTTTTCAAAATGGATGTAAGAACTTTATAGACCGTCGGTAAACAGGTGATCGGCCTATAATTTTTGGGTTCCGCGGTGCTACCTGATTTATGGAGCAGGTGGGTTATTCCAGTAGTTAGGAACTGAGGTAACGAACCAGACACCAAAGCAGTCTGGAATTGAGATGCCAAGCGAGCGTGCGACCTTGGAAACCATTTTATCCAAAAGTTATGCAGCCCGTCCGGTCCTGGAGACTTCCAGTTAGGTAACGGACGGACTGCACAAGCTACATCTTGGGGGCAGATGGTAATAGCCCCCATTTCAGGTATTGGATCGCAGGCTCTCTCGACATCCCGGGCCCAGTCACCTTCAGTGTGACTGACAGGTACCGCCCAGATACTGCGCCAAAATGAACACATGGCATCATCATCCGGTAGGCACGTGTCAGTCACACCTTGTTCTGGTCGTTCCCAGTTCCTATAAACCCACCTTTCATTGCTTTGGAAGGTGCGATTCTGGGTGTACCGTTCCACTCGTCGTTTGTATCTTCTGTTAGGGTTCGCCCATGCATACACTTTCTGCTTCAGGAAGTGGATGCGCTCCGTGACACGGGCCATATAATTCTGTGGGCTGATATTTGTACCTGCAAATGCCCGCCTCACAAAGCGCATCACTCTAGGACGAGTATTACCCTCCCTAAAGCAGATTAGTTTACCGATGAGTGCTCTGGCCCCACCAATACGACGTTCAATGCTGCCAAGCTGGTACTACTGGTTTCGGTCGTGTAGCTCTAGGGTCACTGGGGAATTTGACATGAGCTACACGACAAGCTGCTACAGCTGCGCAGTACAGGATTGAATGAGTATCAATGAGGTCCTCGCAGTTTTCAAAATAATTTGACAACTGCGCATCCAGAGCAGCCATCAGTGCCCTATTTCTGTTATGCATGGGCAAACGTGGCAGGCGTGGTCTTAGTTCTGCCGACGTGGAACGATATTCCCGAATCGCAGCCTCCAAAGCATTTATTAACTCCTCATTGCACTGAGTACTTACATTTGTAGCCCTGTCATTACTCCCCTCGTCAGCATAGTTTGTTGACTGCGGTGGTATCTCCGCAGTCTGCGACTGGTGAGCGATGACACGGCTACTCTGCATTTCATTGCGCAGGCGATCAAGCACAGTATCATCCAGCATATGGTTACGCTGGATGACCCGCACCTGATCCGACAGTCGTTGTGCCGACACGTTGACAGCTGGCTCAAGCACCTGAAACAGAGAGAGCATTCGAACACGGTACGCGGTCAGGTTGTTTCCTCCCTCTGTAGCCCCATAGTATGAGCGCATGACGTTTTCATTGATGGATTGTGTCCATCTCATGCGCTGCACACTTCCGCCGGGAGCTGGGACCCTGTCAGAACCCGATGGGCCTCGAGGTCCTAAGCGGTCCGGCGGCCGGCGTCCTCCCCGTCGGCGAGCAGGTGGTGGCGTCGTCGGCGGAGAGAAGTACTCGTCGCTCGAGCTCGACGCAACTGCCGCGGCCGGGGTCGTCACAGCACTTACAGTGGCGCTGGAGACCGGCGGCGGCGAGGCGGAGCTGAGCAACGAGTCCGGAGGTGGTGGGCGTGCACGTAGAGCGGCAGATCGTGTCAACATATTCAACGTATTTTTTTCATTTCTCCAATATTTTCTCTCGATTTGACATGACAGCTGTCATATGTCCCAGTTTTTCTTTGCATACATTGTTCTAGTTATTGCTTTTCTTGTATATGTATTCTTTAGAAAAATAATATTTGTATAGCATGGTTTTTCATTTAACGAATTTATAACTATAAAAAAACTGTTTCTGTTGTTCTTAATGTACATAAATATGTAGAGACAAAATGATCGTTGTTGTTGACGTTGGTTTTGCCAGATTATATAATAACCGGTATTTATCTTAAAAAGTAAATGGCAAACCAAATATTGTGGGATATTCATAATAGACATATACCATCGCGGACTTTTTTATTATTATTATTATTACTACAGAAAAACTTTGAAGGTTTAAAAAACAGAGGGTCCGCCGCAATTTTTAAATCTCTAATATCTTCGAAAACATTCATTTAAATCATATACTGTAAAGTGCATTATAGATCTATATTAAACTAACAATTTAGTTATAGTACATTACGATATTAGTGCGTAATGATGGTTATAACTTGCGAGGCGGAATTTCAGCCCGAGTCGAAGGCGAGGGTGTAATTGAGCCGAGCATGTTATAACCAATACGCACGTATGTCGTACGACGTTTTTTAACACACTTGCGAGGAAACAGAAAAAAAAGTATTTTATATTTTGTTCATTTTAAATAAACTCAATCTGTGAATGCACAATGTTGCTTTCCCGCCATTAATATTATTATTTGCCATTTCAAATATGGAACAGCGCGCAGCGCGAGTCGTGCGGCGGCGATCAGTTCCATAATTACTTGAAATAGAAAATAATGCTGTTATGGAATTTGTATGGACTATAACTTAACTATTTGCTTTGATAACACACGCGTTTGTTATGGCCTGCTTTACATATTTAAAACCGGTGGAATTACATCAGCTTTACGAGCAAGGGTGTTAAAAAGGTATTAAATTGGATAAGGATTAATGATGGATAAAATCGCTTCGAAAATTAACCGGTATTTATCTTAAAAAGTAAATGGCAAACCAAATATTGTGGGATATTCATAATAGACATATACCATCGCGGACTTTTTTAGACCTTTTCAATGTGCACAATATTTAGTACATAATGTAGCTTCATAAAATTCCGTAAGGCAGCCAGCGTTTCACTGCAAACGCGGAAAAATGAAATTATTTACGAAATCACATTAGAAACCTCAAAACTTTCACTAGCTTTCCGCTCGCGGCTTCGCCCGCGTGGAGTTCGGTTATATCGCGCTTTTTTGATTTCCCTCGGGAACATCATTTTTTTCCGGGATAAAAGCCTATGTTCTTTCTCAGGGTCTGAAGATTGTCTGGGCCAAATTTCATCAAAATCGGTTGAGAGGTTTAAACGGGAAAGCGTAACAGACAGACATACAGACAAACAGAGTTACTTTCGCATTTATAATATTAGTATGGATGAACCTCCCTCTTTAATCACTCTACTTATCTATTAAAAAAACGCATCAAAATCCGATGCGGGGTTTCAAAGATTTAATCATACAAAGGGACATAGGGAAAGAGAAAGTGATTTTTTTTAGGGTTAGGGTACCTTGGTAGGTAGATGTAGGTATTCTGAAAACTGCATTAAGATTTTGATGCAAAAATAAAAAAATAATAATAAATAATTTTTTTTTCGTGAACACATACCTACTTGTGGGGTATCTATGGATAGGTCTTCAAAAATGATATCGATATATCTTTTTTTCTTTTCTAAACCGAATAGCTTGCGTGACAGACGCTTCCAAAGTGGAAAAAAGTTGCCCTCACCCCCTCCCCCCCCCTCTAACTTCTAAAATGAAAAATCTAAAAAAACATATAAAGTACATTACTATAAAAACTACCAACGAAAATTGTTTTGAAGGAGATCTAGTAAGTAGTTTTTGTTAATACGTCGTAAATCGTAAACCGCTTATTACCGCGTAATCTTTCATACAAATAACTTAAATACTTTAATTTCATAAATCAGTGGTACGGAACCCTTTGTGCATGAGTCCGACAAGCACTTGGTCGGTTTTTATAATATGTAGTGATTATGGGAAATGAATCATGGTTGGCATAACAAACAACATCTGCCTAGTCACAACCGACCTCTTCGTCTAACACATGTCCACATTAATTTTCTTCATTAGTTTCTCTCAGGACATAATATTTGCCACAGAGCGATTGGAATGTAAAGGGATTGATCGACACTATATGATTCCCGAATCAGTTCCGAAACAGTATGAATAGTAAACTAATAAACACTATTAGTGTTTCTGGACAACTAGATTTTGCAAACGGTATCAATTTTTGTTCAGAACAATGCGAAATAATTATTATTTTGTGCCTATGTAGTGTCTAATTCGATGAAGTTGTCGGAACGTGCCTTAACCCTTTCTAAATTAGGATACTCCATACATAGCTTTTCTATCTATTACATTATGAAAAGGATAGAAGATAAAATGTTAGTTTAGTTCTGTCAAATTAAGATACTCCATAGGCAGTATAAATGCGATTAAAAACATGTTGCTTAAATAAGTCACAATAAAACTCTCCTCTGTATGCCTTAGAAGAATTTTGGAATATTTTGGCCATATTGCCAGAAAGGATCGAGACAATCAGATCTGATGGTTACTAGAAAGGTGGATGGACGACGTTCTAGAGGTCGCAGTCCAATAAGGTGGACTGACCAAATTCGTTCATCTCTGTCACAGCCACAGCCACACACACAACCACAGTCTGGTTCAGCTCACTCCAAGCTCTTTCTGTCTCCTAAGATACAGATTTTGGCTAGTTTAGAAGGTAGGATTTATTGTTTTTATATGCAACATTATTTTTTGTTTTCGTACGGAGGACGGGTCTGAGCAGTTGTGTTGTAATGTGTGGCGGGTACGATGCGCCGAATGTTGTTGTGTCGGGAGTTTGGTCGCGGAGGGTCTCCGGATCGATCTCCCTCTGGCGCAGCATTGTTTGGTCGTGTTGGTCTTGGGTTTAACATTGCATCACCTCGCTCAGCTGCCGTCATCCTTCCTATTCCTTAGTTTTTTAAGTGAATAGGCTCAATAACTAGTGCGCTTTACCATCAACGATTGCATCACTGCTTACAGTTACACTGATTGCAGGCAAACACTAGTTTATAATTATTTAAAAAATATATATATTATTATTTATTTAACTTTTCACTATGAGATTTGTATAAAATCGATCGGCTGATCTCAGTGGTAGCCTGTCCAGTTTTCCTACACTTTGCAAAGTTTTTGACATTTGCTTGGCGTTGAATAGATTTTGAATTTTAGGAATTAAAAGTCTAATATCAGCGACAAACATATAATGTATTTTTGTATTTTTATATACATAGGTACTGAGGACAGTCTGATCTCAATCAGACTGTGAACTCTCTTAGAATTCCTCCACTAGTGTTGTACAGGTGACTTCAACCTCACTTCATCTAAGTTTTCACCGTGAGTTTTTTACCGAATAGATGCTCATAAAGGCTCATAGCAAAGACTTATTTGAGAAGATCCTCGAACTGCAATAGATTTTTAACTCATCATCATCTCAGCGTATAATCCCGGTTGCATCCGTGGCTTTCGCGCTGGAGCCCAGGGTCCGCTTTCCTACAATTACTCCTCCATTTCACACGATCTTTGGCATCCGTGGAGATTCTTGGCACGCATGTCATCTCTTACAACGTGAAGCCAGCACTTCTTAGGTCTACCTCGCTTGTACCGAGGCGCCATGGCAAGACATTTGTTACCCAGGTAACATGCCAGTTTTCGTAAGACGTGATCGTACCAGCGTAGTCCACCCTCTTGCAGTTTGTCTGCTATGTCATGGACACGAAGACTGCCATGGATGCGGGAGCTCCTGATGCGGTGAATCAATTTTTAACTGTTAAGGCTTTTTATAGCAACTGTTTTAGACACGGTTTACACCCGCGACGACATCGTTTACAGTGTAGGTCAGTAACATTCGAGCCAAACTGTTACTGGTTCGAACCGGTTACTCGAAGTTTTATTTGGTTAGAACCAGCTGTTTGTAAACGTTACGTCATATCGTGCTGAAACCTTGCCTAATTGTAGGGCTTGTGAAGATAAGGTTACTGTGGAAGGCACAAAACACTTTTAATTTGCATAAAAATGACGATGTTTTGACTTAAATGAAATTTGAAGAGTGAGTTTCGATTTTATAAAAGCCGGCTAAGTTCGAGTCGGACTCGCGCACGAAGAGTTCAGTACAACTTATCTATAACAATTATGACTTTTTTATGGGATGGCTTCCATCCCATCAAGTACTCCACCCAGTCAAGAATATTCAATCACAAAGAACAGTCAATCTATTCAGCCTACTGCAGTCCACTGCAGGGCATGTACTATCCCAGACTGTACCGCAATATCCTGCCTTCAAAATCCAGACAAACCGTCCATCTATCTAACGGGGTCCACACTACGGATGTAACGGAGGTAGTTATATCGGAAACGGAACCGGAATCGGAGTTTTTAAATTTGATTTATCGGAGTCGGAACCGAAGTCAGAGTTTTGATTTATCGGAGTCGGAACCGGAGGCTAAGGTAGGGTCAGAAATGGTGGTAGGAGAGAGATTTTTTATTTAAAGACAAAAAAACATTATTCAGTCAGTTTTTTCATTTAAATTTTTTATTGTAAAATTAAACACAAACAATGAAAAGAAAATTGGCTTATTTCCAAATGAACAAGAAATTAAATGAAGTTAATTAAAACCGAAAGTAGCATATTATATTACATTAAATGAACAAAGGCTTTGAAACAAATTAAATGAAATGTGTTGACTCCAAAACTAGCGAAAAATCGAAACAAATGTTTATTCTATAACCTATGAACGGGTCGTGTGCGTAACAAACTACATAATAAGTGAAAAAATAATTGACGATAGAGTGCATGTAGCAGGAGTCAGGGAATTCCCTGCGTGATTTGTATGAACCAGTAGAGTAATTACGTAACATAATATCAGTAGCAATGGATTTCATTTTGACAGTTGAAAGACATTCATTGCGTTATTTACGTTATTGAGTACACACATTTATCCAACATGTGGAGCAATGGACTGGCAATATGCTTCAAAATTGTGCAAACGCAATTACCCTGCTGTTCATAACAGTCGGCAGGCCGCCGCCGCTATGTTATGCTTTAATAACCTCCGATTTAAAAGTATCGAAACCGAAGGTATGATAGTAATCGGAAGTTCCGACTTAACGGAGTCGGAGTCGAAGTTCCGTAACATCCCTGGTCCACACTACACTTGCCTATACGAGTTCCGGAGTTCGAGGAGAGATTACGTAATCCATACTAATATTATAAATGCGAAAGTAACTCTGTCTGTCTGTCTGTCTGTTACGCTTTCCCGCTTAAACCTCTCAACCGATTTTAATGAAATTTGGCACAGACAATCTTTGGACCCTGAGAAAGAACATAGGCTACTTTTTATCCCGGAAAAATATGATGTTCCCGAGGGAAATCTAAAAAGCGCGATATAACCGAACTCCACGCGGGCGAAGCCGCGGTCGGAAAGCTAGTTGTGTTATAATGAATAGACCTGCTTGGTAATTACGTAACACACTATCAGTAGCAATAGGATTCATTTGACGGTTTAACAACATTCATTGCGTTATTTGCGTTGTTGGGCAGACACATCTTTCAAACATAATGAGGCATTGCTCATTATGTTTGAAAGATAAGCAATATACTTCAAAATGATTCCAACTGATAGTAATAGTGTTTTACATAATTAGGGTGCCGCACCCTAATTGCATAATGCATTATTACTATCAATTGGAATCATTTTGAAGCATCTTCTTCTTCTTCTTCTTCAGCCTATAGATGTCCACTGCTGGACAAAGGCCTCCCCCAAGGCTCTGGAGTGGCTCTGGGTTCTGGAGTGGCGGCCACGTACTGGAAGACGCAGCGTAGGGAGGCCCCCAACAAGGTGGACCGATGACCTGGTGAAGGTCGCGGGAAGTTGATGGATGCGGGCTGCACAAGACCGGTCAGCGTGGAAAGCCTTGGGGGAGGCCTTTGTTTTGAAGCATACTACCTAATAATTAATTGTTCCATATGTCAGAAAAACGTGTTTTTTTTCAACAACGTAAATAATGCAATGAATGTTGTTGAAATGTCAAAATGAAACCTATTGCTACTGATAGTGTGTTACGCAATTAACCTGCTGCACCCTAATTACGTAACACACTATTACTATCAGTTGGAATCATATCGAAGTATATTGCTAATCCATTGCTCCATGTGGTTGACAAGTGTGTCTGCTCAACAACGTAAAGAACGCAATGAATATTGTTGAACTGTCAAAATGAAACCCATTGCTACTAATAGTGTGTTAAGCAATTACCCTCCTGCTTTAAACCAATGAAGTTGTCGACTATGAGCAGACGACAGCACATCAAGCTACTACGAATACACTAAGTACTACACTAATTATAAACTAGTGCTTCGCTGCAATCCCGCCTGATGGTAAGCAGTGATGCAATCGCTGATGGTAAAGCGCGGCTGATGGAAAAACTTAGTGACTAGGTAGGAAGACGGCGGTTGAGCTAGGTGATGCAATGAAAAACCCAGAGGGAGATTGATCTGGAGACTCCACGACCAAACTCCCGACACAGCAACATTTGGCGCATCGTACCTGGCACACATCGCAACACAACTGCTCAGACCCGTCCTCCGTACGGCTTCACCAGACATCATGCTGGAACACGACGAATCTCTCTCTCGAAATCTGCCGGCAGCCAATAAATTTCTTTATTAGTCATTAAGGCTCAAGGTTAATCGGGAATATTTGAATAAATATTCTAATACGTACTCTAATAGTACCTTATTTTTCTGAGCTTAAGGTTGTGGACATACACATCATATTAATCAGAGACGCAGTGGTACTACAGCAGAGCGTATCAGGAATACAAAATACATGTTTGTCAAGTTATACACCACAACGCCCTTTTGAACGTAAGTACTCAAATGCAAAATAAGTATTCTCGCAACGCATGTTTACGAGAGGCGTCACATTTGACCCAGCGTGGGTAGTGGGGGCATTAGTCGGCATTTGAGCGTACATATATAGCTAATTGAACCGTCATTTTAAGCTTTCAGTTTCTGGAATCTGAAGTCACAAACAAGTATCGAATGAAATTCAGACCGAAATTTTTCTGTTATTCATGTGTTTGCAGAATACTAGTGTCTGGGCAATTTAATTGATTGAAGAACGGAGATTGTGAAAAAAGTAATGAAAATGTACTATCCTATCGGACCTGTCCGCCATTTTTTGTTCGGCTTTTTCCAGTCCTTTAAAATTTTATTTTACCTCTGATTTTGATCTGTATTCACATTTCGATAACGTTGATTCTAGGTTGTTGCTGTTATAGGTAAAATAACTGTGAAAGCGGGGTTACTTTATAATAAAAAAATCGAAGTTTTGTATTTGCTTTTTTGTATTTTATATAAACATGGAAACAGAAAAATATAGTCAGTATGGGAGATCGGAGCTTCAGAATCAGAACCACTACCGTTCGGTTTTTACCCAATCTAAAATCACGGAGTATTCGATTTTTGATTTTCACTAATCTACCAGCATCAGTTTGCTGTCGGAGGCAGGTTTAGTTTGTTGGTCATTCGTCAGGCTAAAAAATTAAATATGCTGCAGTCTTTAGAGATAAGTACCTAGGTAGATACCTACTAGGTATAACTGGCAATACGACTTTTGGGCATAATAACAGTCAGGATTTTATCTCGGTACCTCCACATATTTTGTAAGCTATTGTTTATATTATACCAGAGCACTCTTTTCGCGAAGACAGCTTCGTTTCATCGTGAACTATTATGTAATACAATATTTTGCTGACTCGGATCGAAGTCAGAGGTTAGGTTAGCCAGTTCATTAAAGTGAACAACTATTAAAAAAACAGTAATTGCGGCTAGTTGCCTAACTTTTGAGGGGAATAAAATTAAATGGACATAATATAAAAGTATTATAGAAAAAGCAAACTTTAGTAAGTAGATATATTATAATACATATTTGATCTTTGATATAAAAATCCTATATATCACTGTTTTTGTCAAAAGAAGCTATAGCCTTTTATCCCTTCTAATTTCTTTTCTCACGCGTCCCAAATCCATGTATGTAAAGTCATAATCAGTACTGTATATTATAAAACAAAGTCACTCTATCTTTCCTTATGTCGCTTTGAATGATTAAATCTTTAAAACTAAGCAAAGGATTTTGATGCGGGTTTTTTAAATAAATAGAGTGATTAAAGAGGAAGTTTTATATGTATCATATCATCCATTAAATTGTGTAGAAATACTATTATTAATAGGTTCCTAATGCGATGTCGTATATAATAATATTTTTTCCGCGTTTGCAGTGAAACGTTGGCTGAACCCTACGAGATTTATCAAAATAATGGACTAAATATTGTACACATTGAAAAGGTCTACATAAAATTCCGCGATAGTATATGTATATCTCTTATTGATATCCCACAATAACAATTTATGGTCATTTACTTTTTACGACAAATACTTACCTACCAGCTAATTTTCGAAGCGATTTTAACCAATACAGCATAAATCCTTATCCAATTTAATAAATTAATATCTTTAATAAATTGTTGATTTAATAAAGATCTACATATATTGCCCTTTACAGTATATGATTCAAAAGAATATTTTCTAAGATGTTATAGATTTAAAAATTGCGGGCTTCGCAGCATTGCGAAGCCGGGGCGGGTCGCGAGTAAAATATATTTCAAACGTTCTAGCCATCAAGCGCGTTAGATTACCTAGGATGATTGCTATAGTAATTGGCCTCTTAAGAACAATGTACCAGTGAAATTGTGAAAAATATAAAAAAAAACTGGTCTGACGTTTCAGTGTTATTAATTTTATTACAAAAGAACAATACTGCTGTAGCTTAAACTATAATTTGGTTATGTAACACAACAATTATAATAAAAAATTTAAAGACATAACTGAGATCACATTTTATCTAGTAATTGGCCCGTAAATCACAGTAATTGGCTTCTGAAAATACAGTTATTAGCCATCGAGAAAAAAAAACAATTCAACATACAATAATCAAATAAACTTAACTAAAGGTAGTCCTAACTCCTTTTGCCTTTCCTGAAGATTACGCAAAACATCGTCATCAGTATCACTGTCGACTATTTGTTCATCTTTTTCATCATTATCAGCACTTTCAGTTACATTATAACAATTATGACAAAGATAAGTATCTCCTTATTCTTCAGGAATGTGCTGTTGATAGGATTTTGGCACACAAGAATAATGAAATGCACGGTGACATTCAGAGCAAACTAAAAGTTTTTTCCTTACAATTTTTTTTACAAATATTACAGACTTTATTGGATAAAGTTGTAGCTTCTTTCCTTTTTTTAATTTTAGCAGCCTTAGTTTCTTCAGGTTTTCTTTTATATATTTCTCTTCCCTTTTCGAGCTGGCTCTGTGGGAATACGTAAATAGTCCTTCAGGTTTAATAATTTAGGATTTGACAATTGAAGTCTCACTCGCCTTGTCTAGTTCTGAAGTTTCTTTATTTTTTTCTATTTCTATTAAATCAAAGTCATTTTGTTCAAAATCCCCCCCCCCCCATTGTGCATCTCAGTGACTATTGTATACTCTTTTGCAATATGGGTGGGTTGTGCATGTACTTCTGCTGTAATAATTATAGTAGTCTTTGCATTTTCCAGGTTTGTATTTCTTATAATTCTATTTTCAGATAATGTTGATCCATCAACTGTCTTTTCATTAACTTGGCCTAATGGTACATTCTGATCCAATTCTCTTGTCTTTTGATTTTTCGTCATAGTATTCTCTATCTCTCTTTCTTTATCTCTTGGTTCAAAGTTTTCATTTTCATTCAATGTTGATTCTTTCTCTTGACTTACAATTTCAGTTTCATCCTCAATTTCTACTTCCAAATTATTTTGATTATAATAGTCCCACAGTTGAAATAGAATAAAAAAATGTTCATTGTTTTGCATGTCCGGTATTATTTGTTTTAATTGTTTGAATTGATTAATTGTCTCCAACTATTTCTTTGAATTTTTTAAACGTCATTGATATTTCGGGTATCTCTCTTTGGTCTGCTGTTTTTTCTGCGACTGATGATCCTTTTGCAATGCACTTAGAGTAATCAACCGCATCTGGGTTGAAGGGATAAAGACCACACGCTCTAAATCCGTTTATAATGCATGAGGGTTAATTTTTTCGGTTACGTTTTTCAGAACTGTAACAAAATTCTGTTTTGTTATCACCTCCCCATCATTTTCTAGTATCCACTCACGAACAGCTGATTTCCAAATTTTTTTTAGGGCCTAAATTGGGAAACATCCGCAGGCTGCAGTATTCGGGTTGCATTGGGGTACAAAGCAAATATTTCGATTCCCAAGTTATGGGCCAATACACTTAAGTCATATGTCAGGTGAGACTTATGCCCGTCTACAAATAGCAGCACTGGAAAAGTGATATTTTTCTTCAGCAAAAACGGATAAAATACATGTTCAATTATATATTTAAATGTGTCTGCTGTCATCCACCCAGAACTGCTAATTGCAGTACCCCATTCGTCTGGGACACTTTGTTTTATTCTCTCAGGTAGTCGTTGATATGGGTAGACAATAGTAGGCAACACGTTTTTTCCATCAGCAGACACCGCAAACAGAACCGTCATGTTTCCTTTGGCTTTACCTTTATCTACAATATAAACATTTTTTTTCTCCTTTCTCTGCAAAAACTCGTCCTGTTGTCGGGCACGTTTGAAAACCACTTTCGTCTGCATCATAAATTCTGGATGGATCATCTAAAATATTATCTAACCCCGATTGTTTTAGTAAATCTGCTACTTCGGAAAACCATTTACGGATGTCTTGCTCCATGACACAAGCACTTGCGTGAGTAACAGCTTCTCCTGTTCTACGAGTGATTCGTGGGTGACGTTTTAAAAATCATTTCAGCCAACCTTTTCCTGGTCTGTTGTCTACGAAAGTGGTCTCCCGAGGATTTTGATTTAAAAAGTTTTGGACAGAATCTAAAATATCTTCTGCGCTTCTAGGAAATCCTCTTCTGCCCATCTCACAGATCCAATCTACTAAATATTTTTCCTCTTCAGTAGTCAAATATGGATTTGGACCAAACTCATGTTTGCTATCTGGATTCTTCAACTTAAATTGTAAAGTTGCTCGCGGTATTCCATATTTTTTTGCAGCCACGCTTATTGGGATCCCTTGGTTAATGTCTTCTAAGGCTTTATCTAACTGTTCTCTAGTATATTGCGGTATTTTCGGCATCTTGTTAAATCTAGACAAAGATAAACAGATAAAATTAGTAATTGGCCATGCATTTGAGTATTAGTAATTGGCCCCCGGCTAATTACTGATCTCATTAAATAAGAATGTTAGGATTTTAACAGCAAACATTTGAAGGTTAAATGAACATAATCTTCAATAAATAAACAAGATACAGCAGCAATTAGTTATTGGCCCCCACGGCCAATAACTGAAATGAAATAAAACTAGATTCAGTAATTAGCCGGTATCATTTTGAGGTTACGTTTCCCAAATACACTCAAGTTACGCATCATTTACGTAAATTACTATTTCTCTAGTTACAAAAACGTGTAAGAAATACCATAATTTACAAACAAAACAAAATTATGAACAATATCGTAAAATATTTACCTTAAGATTTCGACAAGCGTGCGTCTTCTCTGACAACTTGTGGTCGAAAGAAAGGGTTTGTTGTTTTGAACGCCATCTACTGTTAATGTTACGTATTAAAATGGACAGGGTATTGCCTAAAGTACATATTGGTGTCACTTTCGCACTCCTAATTCCTTAGAAAAGCTTGTTTCATTTTATTTTGGTCGAGGTGGCCAATAACTATGTTAAGGCCAAATACTATAGCAATCCCTATCTGATACGGAATCCGATTCTCATCTCGCTAAACTAGATAAATTTAATTTTTCTGACAGTTGTCAGGTGTCTTAGTAACCAAAACATGGTGACTGTTACTTGTTACGATGGTCGTCTCAATTTAAATAGGTGATTTCTTGTATGTCCGTCTGGACCTGTCAGCCTTTTTTTGTTCGGCTTTTTCGTATCCCCGTGCTTTTGAAGTACGGTGGTAGGCTATAACATCGGCTGCTGGCAGAAGGTACCACCCACCAGACAAAGTCTTGCCGCCAAGCGATTCGTCGTGTTCCGGCATGATGTCTGGTGAAGCCGTACGGAGGACGGGTCTAAGCAGCTGTGTTGCGATGTGTGGCGGGTACGATGCGCTAAATGTTGTTGTGTCGGGAGTTTGGTTCGTGGAGAGTCTCCAGATCAATCTCCCTCTAGCGTAGCTTCGTTTGGTCGTATTGGTCTTGGGTTTAACATTGCATCACCTCGTTCAACTGCCGTCATCCTTCCTATTCTTTAGTTTTTTATGTGAATAGGCTTAATAAACTAGTGCGCTTTACCATCAACGATTGCATCACTGCTTACCATCAGACGGGATTGCAGTCCAGCACTAGTTTATAATTATTTTTAAAAAAAGACCTACCTAGAAATCCTAGGAATCCTTTAGAATTTTTATTTTATCTCTGATTCTGATCTGTATTCCCGTTTCGATAAGGTTGCTTCTAGGTTGCTGCTATTATAGACAAAATAACTGTGAAAGCACGATATTTTTTGATAAGAAAAGGCAAAGGTTTTTGAAAAATCATCTTTAAGTACTTGTTTAAGTAGTGAAAGATTTTGAATAACCGACCCTTTTTTTTTTAAATTTTCGAAATAAGTCATGTAAACTCTTCTTGAATTCAGCGCTTAGGTAGTCCTCTAAACTCTAAAGGCGGGAAGTAATAGAGTAATCGACGGGGGTTCGTTGCCTTGACAACGGAGTGCACCGTGCGCTCGCTATAGACCTACACTCAGATATAGAGCTGAGGTCATTCACCCCAGCGTTGCACCCAAATAAACACCAATTTCTCAGGATATTTCTAACTTCAAACTTTTAAACATTCTGTTAAGTAATCATAAAGTTAAATTACTATAACTTTCTTTGCAAATGAATATTACTTAATATTATCTACATACCTTTAGGCGGCTTAAAAATTTACTCATCATATTTTGTGATTTGGCTCACTCCAATAGAAATAAAAACCATTTAAAGTCAAGTTACATTTACATTTTCTAACACACACGCATACACACATTCTGCCACTACGTTAATAGTTTTCTATCTTTTTTAAGAATTTAAATACTGTCTCACTGTCTACATTATTTATGTACTGAAATGTTTTGAACATGCAGCTAAGAAAAACTAACAATAACAATCAAAGCGACATCTAGTGAATTTCTTAAAAACTATAGATAGTTGTAAATAACAACTGTCTAAAACGGTACTGGAACTGTGAACCAGATGTCACGCCATGTAGTAACTGTAACGAAAAAGTACTTATTCTATGTATACGATTCAAAAAAATATTGGTGTTTTGAAAAACTATTAGTAGCAGGTTTAACAATATTAGTATTAGCAGTACAGTTAAATATTAGTAATGTAATGTTTTCAACATGAAAATCTTTTTTAACAACTGACAGCAAAATGACAGATCACCGTATTGGTACTTTGTGTTTAGTCTATCAGATGGCGCTGTTATTTCAATGAACGATTTTTAAATAATATCAGAGATGGCGCTGTTTTCTAAAGTAATAATGAAAATTGTGAAAAGTTGCTAGTTGATATAGGCCGAAGTAAGTTACCTCAAATAGTAATATATAATGCTTTTTAATCATAGTTTTTTTTTTTTAATATTGTGTTTTGGAAAGTTCTAGGGAATCGGACTATAATTTTTTTTTATGGCACTAATTTTGAAACATAACCATTGTAATAAATTCAAAATTAGCTGTGGAGGTAACTCATTTGAATTGGAAGTTCCCACTAACCGTGGCAATATACCTAAGATAATAATAATATTGTTGGTTTTACCTTCTAAAAAAACAGGTCGACGAAAAATTCTGAAGTGACCTCGATGCCATTTTTTATAGGTATTTGTTGTTCTCATTATTAGCCTAAGCATAATCAGTCCATGTTTTTACTTTTGGGAGCCTTCTGTTGAGCGGGAGTGGGCTATATAGGTAGGTACTTCGGATTTAATAATCACGGACAGCCTCCTTGGCGTAGCGGTAGCGGACGCGGCCGCTGCGCAAGGTGGCGCGGGTTCGATCCCCGCACAGTGCAAGTATTTGTATGCATGAATATGAATACTTGCACTGGTCTGGTCGTGCGTTGGTCCCGGTTGCCATACAAACATCTAGCGGCAGTCGTTACGGGTTGTTGGAGCCCTCAAAAAGTCCAACAATTGGTCTAACTGCAATGCTTCGATGTTGCCTTCGGGTTGTGGAGGTCAGACGGCAGTCGCTTCACGGAAAATGTCGAAGTTTAGCCATTTCAGCAGTTGGACTGGTAAAGCGGACCCCAGACTCCAAAAGCTGAAAAGGCTTCGGATGCGACTGGGATTAACGCTGTAATGATGATGACTTCGGATTTAATCGAATATTTTATTGTGCAGATTGATGGAGATGACCAATGTCGAAAGTTGTTCTACTTAATTAATATGGTTCTAGGATATTGTTTCTCTTATAAGTAGAATTCAAATTATGTAAGTAAGTGGTACCTACATAAAACTGCATGTGTACATATTATGAGGTATTTCTTCTCATTGTAAGGACTATGTGCTAGCCCCGGAACTCCACCTGAAATGTGACCGGATTTGGTGAACGTTATGAGCGTCAACGTACCTAGAAAACATATGTTGTGGTAGATTTTTAACATATGGACGAAAGAACCAATATCCGAGGTATTGCGAGGGCGGCTATTAGTTCGAGTAGCAATAATTGTTGATTCTTTTACACACTCCACTTTTCTTTTCTTCCTTCTCTGTATGAGAGGAGACCTGTGCCCAGCAGTGGGACGATAAAAGGTTGTTGATTATGATGATGATGATGACTTTCCTTTTTAAATATGTGGAAAATAAAAGTAGTTGTTATTTGAACTATTCTTTTTTTTTTAATTTTGTCAAAGGTACGGACAACGTAACAGATTAGTATCCCGCCAATTTTTTGTTTTTTTTTTAAATTATAAATTAGCGCTTGACCGCAATCCCGCCTGATGATAAGCAGTGACGCAATTGTTGATGATAAAGCGCACTAGTTTATTTATTAAGAGCCTATTCACTCTAGTCTTAAAGACACTCAAATTGTAGTGCGACGGAAACACCGCCGCTGGCAAATTGTTCCAGTCCCTCGATGTACGCGGTATGAAGGAGAAGGCGAAACGCTTCGTCCAGATCGTAGTGGTGTTAATAACGCAAGGGTGGAAACTCGCCGTACGAACGGTCGTCCGATGGCGGAACGGAGATGGGGGAATTAAATCATGCAAATCATGCAATATATGTCGATTTTTTAGACTTCAAATATGTATATAATTGTTAAAGATTATTCCGGTCAAAGAAGTTTACGCTATGTTCACATTGCCTGTTAAGAAACTCACATGACCCCACAGTATTTTTTTAAAGTTTTTTTTTTACATAAAACTCTTCATAGCTAACAGTGCCTAGATCTAGTTTTAAAATTCATTCCGGCCCTTAGGTGGAAAATAATTTGTATGAATTTTTCCCTCTCTAGGGAGGAAAGCAGCATTTTACACCTAATAGTCATATCTAAACAACACTACTTTCCGAGTAAGAGAAATGAAAGATCCTGTGGGATGTCATTGACCTGTGGCGGCATGTCATAGATAAGTATCAATGATTACCTTTCTCCATACATTCCCAGTTCGTTTTTTTGGTAGGTACCACGTCGGTCCGAAATTCGGATTTTTTAACTTAAGGGAATATTGATTCAGAACATAACGCTGCTTGAAGAAACAAATTTAAACTTCAATGGGTACCTAGCCCGAGTGATTTATTTGTATCTACATTCTGATTTTTTTCCGAAACTTAATTAATAAAAGAAATACGATACTTCAAATCGCGAAAAATAACCCATTTTTACCGCGATGTTCAGATTGACTATTAGACAAACGTGATAAGTTTTTGACAAAAAAGAAAATAATAGAAGCATAGATATACTTTTCCTCTAAATTTTGATATAAAAATAATTGAGGTCTGTCATGTTTTGAAAAAGAAAACAGCAGAATACGAAACGTCTTTTGGTCAATGTTTTTGTAGGTAAAATTAGCCTGAGCTGGAACTGTCCTTTTTGCACTTTATCGGGAGTTGCGCTGCTTCCAAAGCAGCGCAACGGCAATAGTTTCTTCTATTTTCCAAATTCCTCGGCATTAGAGTCCCCTCTTAATTGTTATATGACAAGATTTGCTGGCATTCACGATCATCCCAATCACCACACACCAGTATTGCATCTTGCCAGCGCTGCGGGATGTTTGAAAGAGATACCGTGGTCCTGGCGCACAGGCAAGTGATGGAACACGGCTGGGTCTAAGTCAGTAAAAGTCTGACACACCCTTCTGTTCCGCCCAGAGCGAGAGAGGTCATTTCATGATTTCCCATCCGCAAAAAAAGCTCTAGATTGCCTGATAGATAATTTGACATAATTATAACTGGCTACAGTTATAGCAACCTTATCTATACTAACATGTATTTTGTGTGTTTGTTTGAAAAATTATTTTTGCGTTGGATAGCCCATTAATCCAGGAAGGGTTTAGGCTATACAGCATCACGCTGCGACCAATAGGAGCGGAGCATATAAAAAATATCGAAACCTACGCGGGTGAAACCACGGCGAGTTATATGGGGCATAAACAGAACTTAAGCAATCAAAAGACATATCTTTTGATGGCGTTAACTTAAGATTGATTTTTTTACTACGGCCCTTGGTATTTTAATATTTAATTTAAACTTGGTAACTCCACTCGTTATTCATAAAAACAGTCCTGACAGGCGGACACAAAGACGGAAAACAGTGATCTTATAAGGGTACTTATTTTTCCTTTTAGGAACTGAACTCTAAAAAGTGATGCCTAAATAAATATTTACTGAGTCAATCCTACAAAACGTTAATTCAAAAGTGGCCTCGTGTGATTCTGTGCCCTGAAAGTTACTTCATCATTATCAACCTTTTTTATCGTCCCACTACTGGGCACATGTCTCCTCTCATACAGAGAAGGAAGTTACTTACCATTTTATAAATGCTATATTTGTGTAAGCGGAGAACTAGCTGGCTGCCGGCCCGCCAAGCGATTCGTCGTGTTCCGGCATGATGTCTGGTAAAGCCGTACAGACGACGGGTCTGAGCAGTTGTATTTCGATGTATGCCGGGTACGATGCGCCAAAAGCTATTGTGTCGGGAGTTTGTTTGTGGAGGGTCTCCAGATCAATCACCCTCTGGCGCACCATCGTTGGATTTAACATTGCATTACCTCGCTCAACTACCGTCTTCCCTCCTATTCACTAAGTTTTTTAAGTGAAATAAACTGGCGCGCTTTACCATCAACGATAGCATCACTGCTTGTCATCAGGCGGGATTGCGGTCAAGCACTACTTTATAATTATTAAAAAAAAACGAATACTAGGTAAATCAGGTTACGGAGGGGTCTCGGTTTATAATGGATGGTTACCCATTCTCAGACCGACCTCGACAAGCGTTTCTTAACATTAAAGATCGACCTATGGGGCCATATATTATTTAGCCATGAGCCTTTCTCAAGAAAAAGATCTCGTATGAAATTGGCGTAGAGAGTCCGTTTGCTCAATAATAAATTTCCCTGACCGAATGTTGAACTTACGAGCACCTTACATATGTAGCTACCTACCTATAGCTGTACGTTATAGGTTTAAGTGGGTTTCTAGCTACGGCTGACACATTCATCATTTGAAGTGTGGAGGCGAGTGGGCGGCGGACTGCGGAGGCAAGCACCCAGTTATGCTCTAGTACAGGACCTACACACATCGATACACATGTGTATCTACAGTCTGATTCATATCCATTCTGGCTTTTTGGATATTCATAACTAGAACGACATAATAAGCCTAAGAATGTTATAATCTGTGGTAATACCTTACTGCTTAAAATAGAGTTTAATTTTGCTTAACTGGGCCTTTTTGTCACAGACGTTCACTCAGTTTTTTTTTAGTGAATAGGCTCTTAGTAAACTAGCTTGCTTTACCGTCAACGATTGCATCGCTGCATACCATCAGGCGGGATTGCGGTCAAGCACTAGTTTATAATTATAAAAAGAAGTATTTGTGTATTTATTTTTATTTCTTACTAGCTTTCCGCCCGCGGCTTCGCCCGCGTGGAATTTGGTTATATCGCGCTTTATAGATTTCCCTCGGGAATATCAAATTTTCCGGGATAAAAAGTAGCCTATGTTCTGTCTCAGGGTCTAAAGATTGTCTGGGCCAAATTTCACCAAAATCGGTTGAGAGGTTTAAGCGGGAAAGCGTAACAGACAGACAGCCAGAGTTACTTTCGCATTTATAATATTAGTTTAGTAAGTATAGTATGGATTATGTTGTTTATATTCTTTCATATACTGCACCGGTTGACTTCATCACGTCAATGCTGGCTGTGGTTAAAAATCAATGCTGGAGCTTTCTCTCACATAGAGTCATGTTCGTCATGTTCACATTTGCGTGGATGTGACGAATATTTTCTCCGACAGCTTGTTCCTATCTTGCTCTGTGGTGTTACTCAAATGAATGGTATTGGTAAGGTGACCTACGTGTCAGATTGAAGCGATTAATTAGTACTGTGTTACTGTAACGGAAGAAAAGAGCTGACATGCGGTTGACCACATCATTATATAAGCAAGTTTTTGAGATTAGTTTGGAGGTCAAGGTCCTATTTATACATGTCCTTATTATGATTAAAATAAATAAATATGAATTAAGGTGACTGGGGGTAAGATAGAAAAAAACCGGCCAAATGCGAGTCGGACTCGCACACCGAGGGTTCCGCTGTACAAACGTAGCGGTTTACAATTTATGACGTACTAGCTTTCCGCCAGCGGCTTCGCCTGCGTGGAGTTCGGTTATATCGCGCTGTTTAAATTCCCCTCGGGAACATCAAATTTTCCGGGATAAAAGGTAGCCTATGTTCTTTCTCAGGGTCTAAAGATTGTCTGTGCCAAACTTCATCAAAATCGGTTGAGAGGTTTAGGCGGGAAAGCGGAACAGACAGACAGAGTTATTTTCGCATTTAAAATACTAGCATTGATTTAGAATTTTTCACAGTTTAGAGGCAATTAGATTTAAGAAGTGTTTGATATGAATTTCAACTTTAATATCTCTACGCGTTCATGTGAAAAAGGGTAGGTAGTAAGTTTATAATTATTAAAAAAATATTTTATGTCATGTAAGCAAAAATAATATTTTAATATTTTATGTAACTTCAAATTTATGATTTTCACAATTTTTCCTTTATCTGTCTGCAGGGGCGTGCACAGATATTTCGAGTGGGGTATGCATATTCACTACCGAAATGTGTGCTTATACAAACTTATTTTTGCTTTATACGAATCCTGAATATAGTTTGTTCAGAATAAGCAACTGAATCGATTCCAATCATTTTTACACTATGTATGTTATATTATTTCCCAAATACATTTAACCATTGTTGCATCATGGCAACAGCTGACGGAGGTCAACGCCCCGCGTGCCCACCTGATCGGTGGATTGGATTGCATATTTTTCCTTTAATAAGCGAATCGTCGTGACCACGGAACGCAAAATTTTGTTTACCTAAAAAGCAGACGATATCGATTAACCTTTTGAAATTTTTTTGTGTTTGAAAATGTTTATTTTAAATGTCTATTCAAACTAGACTCTATTCTACCAAAAATTTAGTACTTTAGACAAGAATCTAAATGTTTTTCCGACGAATCGTATTTAGAGGAGGCTTTGTGAAATTAAATCTGAATATCCATAACCCCAAAACATTTTATTAACATGTTTTGAAAATAATATACACGGAAAACAAAATAATTTGTGTGTATACACGAACAGAGGAAAAAGCGAACGATAATACGGCCATCCCCTGCTAACCAGTTATAATTATCATAATACTTTTTATTAAAACAACGTGTGACATTACCTTTCTTTTGAGTTAAGTTCAAGTCGCGAACACAACGCCCTTTTACAACTATTTTATATTTTTGCTCAAAACTTAATGTTGAAAAAGACACTATTTTTAGTTTACCTAAACACACATCACCATAAGAGAACAGAGCTCACAAGAATAATTTTCCATATTTTAGAAAGAAATACTTATCTAAAGTAAATAAACGAATTCAATTCAGTTTGCACTCAAAACGACACCCAAACATCAATATTCAATATGGCCACAAAAAGATTACGTAATTTATTATTGTGAGTCTGGTAAAATAAAAACGTATCTTAACGAAAAACAATTAAGTACGCAATTTGTCAGCTTTTTGAATTGGCCGGATTATAATAAGCACTGCCTAAATCGGTTCATTTTCTCAATGAAATTGCACAGTCGCACACGAGAAGCTTACGCACACATTCAAACAATTTCATTCAAAATACGACCACACACGCTAACCAGGGAGGCATTTTTAGTTCGTGCTTACGTCGCTCTTTCTCCGTGGCGCTAGAGTGACGTGTATAGATGTTATGCATAATATGTGTTAGCTTGTTCGCGCTAGCCCCAAAAGATGGCAGTGTTTTAGACTGTAGTGTTTTTTAAATAAAATTTTACTGTACTACAAAAATTATATTTTAATACGATTCGGGTGTTCCGAATTAGAAAATTATCAGGGTATGCAGTGCTTATATGCCTCTATGGAGCGCACGCGCCTGTCTGTCTGTACTATAATATAACGTTGCTTCGTGCCGAATTTCAAGATTCTGAGTTCACGGGAAGTACCTTGTAGGCAAAGAAATTTAAGATATACAATATGTAAAGAAAACCCTGTCCGACCCATAAGGGTAATAAAGTTTAGGTAAACACTTGACCAAATATAATATAAAATTTTACGTAATCATCATAGTAACAATACTAATGAATTTTGAAATAATCCTTTTTTCCCGGGAATTAATTCTAATTTCCCCGAAATTTGGTAATTTTTAAAAAAGTGACAACACCGCTGTTATTATAAGCGAATAGCGCCGCGACCACGTCACAGGTGCCGCGTGCCCTGCCCCCCGCCGCCCTCGGAAATGTGTTGCTTACCGCACATGTATTAAGTTACCTCTTTTTGCGAAATAATATTTATTTTTTTAGGGAGATTTTTTTTTTAAGTTTAGCCTGTCTTTGTGGGCATTAGTAGAATCTGTTATCGATACCTAACAATACCTTCACGGATCGGACAGGGTTTTCTTTACATATTGTATAGAGAGGGCATGTGTCAAAATGGCATAGAAAAACTGTGATCCCATAGCTCAGTTCCGCCATCTAGTACAATATAGCAAAATTAGATCGACAATTGGAGACATCAAATAGTAAAAATGAAATAAGTTTATATAAAATATATTCAGCTATTGCTTGGTAGGTGGCCAGTGTGGTCTATGTTGCCAGATCCGATTTAATACCCTAGTATAGTTCAAATCGGGTAAATAAATATTGAAAAGTAAATAAATTAAGTGAAACTTGTCTTGTACAAACAAAAACTGTTTTAGAATTTAATTCGCTACTATTCATTTACCGTGACACCGTCTATTGGCATTTTAGATGTTTTATGCTTACGAATTATTTTAACGCTCAGTTTATTGCGATTTTTAAGTGTAATAGACCTTATAGGCCTTAAAGCGCATTTTGTTTTGCAATTTTCGTTTGCATTTCGTTTTTAGCAAAATTATTCTTTTTACACGTTTGTTTGCAAATATTTTTAAATGGCAATGCAAAAAACTGTAGTAGGGTTTGTATCATTTCGATATAAAGTTATCGATAATATTCAAAGAAGTTACTACGACGATGTTTTTTCGCATTATGATAGCTTGAAACAAAAAATAAGGAAGCAGAATAATAATGGGTAATTTCAAGTTTACAAGTTTCTTATTTGTATAATTCTTTTAATATAATAGGCGTTAAAGTTTAAAATTGCCGATTAGTACTGAAAATCTAAATAATTGCTTATTTTTTAATTTTTAAATAATTCATTTATAATCAATATATAGGAAGGTCGTTTATGCCTTTGTGATAGAACTCTGAGGATCTAGACTGCACAAACTGTGTGAAAGCAGAACTGCCTCCTGGGAAGAAAACTTCTTGTCATGTAGATAATTGTCCAAATCACGACAAAAATGGTAGTCTGCTGGAGCAAGACCTTTACAAGATTCGTACGCCATTATCTTTAAAAACGGCAAAAAATCACGGTTATTGTATGGGAGCCCGCCTTCAGTATTTATTTTATTTTAATTATTTATTTGTAATTTGAATATATAACCAAATATTCTGTGAACATTTTAAGCGTCTATCTGTTTCCGTTATTAATATGGAGCAAAAAATGGCAAAAATTCACGTTTGTTGTATGGGAGCCCTTTTAAATATTTTATTATTTTTATTCTTAGTACTTGTTGTTATAGCGGCAACAGAAATACTAAAACAAAAAAATACAACTGTCTCGCTATTACGGTTTATGAGATACAGCCTGGTGACAGACGGACAGACGAACAGAGAAGTCTCATGAATAGGGTTCGTTTTACCTTTTAGGTACGGAATCCTCAAAATCACAAAGTAGCTCGCAATCATTGTACTGCATATACGTACCTACATATTTTATGAATATATTTCATTACAAATAAGTTATGTAATCTATGTAGGTACTTATCCACTTAACCGTAAATTTTATTCCAATTTTTACGGTTAAGTAGAAAAGTACTGAAATTAATAACTTACTATTTCATTTCTAATACAAGGTACCGATTCTTTTTTTTTTTAATTTGATCGACGAGTCTTTCCAAAGTAGATATAAAAACTTCTATCTATCTAAACTTCTCTTTTAAAATGCATTGAGCATAATTTCGACGAATGAGACGGAAGCCACATTTCTTCTCTACGGTCTATCTGGACAAATCGTATCCACTTTTTCCCTACGACATTATTTTTATTCGGAAACCAAAAATAACAAAAACCCAGATAAATGAACAATAATTATTCATTCAATTTTGTTTATTAATATGATATGATTATGTTTAAATAGAGTTAATATTAAATAAACCTGAAATATAGTAATATGTAAAGTTTATTTAGCTATATTTTAAATGTGAATAAAATACAACAAAATGTATTCATCTTAATAAGTATTATCGATAACTAAATCGATAAACAACATTACTACATCTCTACAAGAAAATAGTAAAACTACTCAACAATAGAGGGCGCTTATTACAATAATGGAAAATTTTCTAGAACTAATATTTTTTTTAAATTTGAATTGCAGACGAAATATAAATAATTCATAGAAAAACATTCCGAAGTTAGGCCCAGTCGTTTTACTATAACGAGATGTACAGTAACACAAAGCGCAACATAATATAACGGCATATTTCCTTAGAAAATGTTTATTCTTGGTGGACACAAATTACGTCCTGACGCGCAGACTAGACTGAGCGCCTTTTAACCAAGTCGATAAAAGTATTGGCTTACGATTTTGTTCGTGATGTCCTATCTATTGTAAATATAATTTTAATGTCCTTGCTTGTAGGTTTTGATTCCCTAGCGTGTGACGGAAATTCGTCTAAGGTGTCGTTATAAACTGCTGTATCTTTTGATCGCTTTAACGTAGAAGTGATTTTTTCACTGCTTAAAGGGACAATAGACCTAGGTATTTGGTATAAATTTCAATTTGATACCTTTATTAGTTCGTGAGAAATAAGTTAGTAAGTTTTATTTTATTAAAATATGTTTATTATATTATATAACTAAAAAAATGTGATTTTCGCAATTTTTCCTATATTTGCATTATATGACAATCCTTCATGCCAATTTTCAAGATTCTGAGTTTACGGGAAGTATCCTGTAGGTTTTGATTCCTTTGCGAGTGTCGAAAATTTGTTGAAAATATCGACATAATCGGCTGTATCTTTTGATTGGCTTGGCTTAGAAGTTTGATATTTTCACAGCTTAAAGGGACAATAGACCTAGGTATTTGATATAAATTTCAATTTGATAACTTTATTCGTTCTTGAGAAATAAGGTAGTAAGTTCCATTTTATTAAAATATGTTTATTATATTATATAACTGAAAAAATGTGATTTTCGCAATTTTCCCTATATTTGCATTATATGACAATCCTTCATGCCGAATTTCAAGATTCTGAGTTTACGGGAAGTATCCTGTAGGTTTTGATTCCTTTGCGAGTGTCGAAAATTTGTTGAAAATATCGACATATCGGCTGTATCTTTTGATTGGTTTGGCTTAGAAGTTTGATATTTTCACAACTTAAAGGGACAATAGACCTAGGTATTTGGTATAAATTTCAATTTGATAACTTTATTCGTTCGTGAGAAATAAGGTAGTAAGTTCTATTTTATTAAAATATGTTTATTATATTATATAACTAAAAAAATGTGATTTTCGCAATTTTTCCTATATTTGCATTATATGACAATGCTTCATGCCAAATTTCAAGATTCTGAGTTTACGGAAAGTATCCTGTAGGTTTTGATTCCTTTGCGAGTGTCGAAAATTTGTTGAAAATATCGATATAATCGGCTGTATCTTTTGATTGGCTTGGCTTATAAGTTTGATATTTTTACAGCTTAAAGGGACAATAGACCCGAGTATTTCATGTGAATTTCAGCTTGATACGTCCACGCGTTCTTGAGATAAAGGGTGGTGACAGACAGACAGACAGACAGACAGACAGACGGACAACAAAGTGATCCTATAAGGGTTCCGTTTTTCCCCTTTGAGGTACGGAACCCTAAAAAGGGGTAAGATAAAAAAAATGTAATAACGCCCAATACCAGGGAATTGTTTTAATGCTGGTAATATCATTGTGGACACCATTTTATCTTGCCCCATCTCGCAGCCTCCGTCATTCGCTGAGTGAAAGTGCTGGTGTATTTTTTGACATTTTTCCGCACAGTAAATTTTCCGCGAAAAATTGAGATTTTCGATCTTACCCCGCTCGCTGTATCTCCTTACTCAGGTAAGGAACAAACATGTTGTTTTGATATTCGTAATTAGATTTAACCTGTTATATGCTCTATAATGTGGTGATTACTATATTTCACGTATTTTAAGATTTATGGTGCCTTTCAAACTTTCCCCTGCATAATTTAAAGGGGTAAGATGATAATATAAAAGTTTCCATCTTACCCCGTTTACGAAACTCCTACAAAAAGTCAGGGGCCCTCAATCTGAAATAATTGGCAGTGATTATAATAATACTGTTTACTAATGTTTATAAAGGCAAGAGTGCATAGTTTTGTGTTTTTTTTTTTTGTTAATTATTAGGAGACGCATAAATACGAATAGGTGATTTTTTTATATTTTAGTTACTTACTTCTGCTTTACGGGATTACCAACTGATCTGATAAAGCCATATTTCATATTTTTGATAAAAAGTTATTTTTAGTTTTATAAGTAGTACTTATAACGGACTGATTTTATTTAACTGTGATGTTTAAGTATTACCTCCTTTGAAATAATATTTTTAATAATATTTAATTGTATTCTGCTGTCGTGCTTTATTTAATAAAAATAATTATAATGTAGGCTACTTGGTACTAAATGAAAACGTGTGTTTTATTTATCGACCTGAGTTAGACTTGACAGTCATCTATGAGCATGATTATTTAATTTATTTAATATCTATAATATGTTGAGCACCCCTGACTACCAGCCGTTTCAACGGGGTAAGAACGATATATTTTATTTGAAAAATGTATTTTTCTTCCTTTTAGAATGCGAATTTTTAATGTAACTCATTTTCAGGTTATTTAGGTTATTGAAGCTGAAGGTTTATTGATCACCACACAAGCATAATGACCATGAATACGATTTTAGTGATTATATCAATCTTACCCCTTCAGCATTTCATCTTTCCCTACATATTTTTTTTCTTAAGACCAAATTTACTAACGTTTTTTTTATAAAATATTGTTTCAAAAAGATTACTGTCAACATTATAGAAACAAGTTGACTATACATTTTTACCCAAAACATCGTTTTCTGCAATTGCCTTAAATTCTTTTGTTTTAAAACAGTTTAACCATCAACACTGTTTATCTCATCAAAAATGCATTCCGTCTTACCCCCACTCACCCTACTAGCTATGCACCGTGGTTTCACCTGCATTAATTTCGTGGTAATATCGGGATATAAATATCCTATGTTAATCCTGATTAATATGTAACATCTGTGTGCCAAATTTCACATAAATCCGTTGAGTAGTTTTTGCGTTTTGGCATTGACAAACGTTCGTACATACATCATCACCAACTTTCGCATTTAGAATTATATGAATTAGGATTTAGATATGAAAAAAAAAACACTAGTGTCTAGTTAGTAGGAACGCAACACGCAACGGGTTATACATATTTTACCAGTATAAGCTGACTCCTGATTCTCCAAGAAACTTGTGCAATGGGAGGTCAATTATAACTAGATATTTACCTATAGTTTTATGCCGCGCCTTGTATACCAACATGATTTAATTCCCCCATCTCCGTTCCACCAGCGGACGATCCGTCGTACGGCTGGTTTCCACCCTTACGTTGTTAACACCACTACGATCCTGTATTAGGTATTATTATTAAAAGCCTGTGATCTTACAGTGCAGGACGAAGGCCTTTCTACTCTCACTCCACTTCACTTCTGCACCAGTTCCTGCTGAAGGAGTTCAGCTCGTACTGTCATCTCCTTCTGGGTCTGCTGCAATGTCCTCTGCCATTAAGAGGGACCCATTGGGTCGCAAGTTTGGCCAATTAATCACCTGACAGGCTTATTCCATAGTAAAAAAAAAAAACCGGCCAAGAGCGTGTCAGACTCACGCACAAAGGGTTCCGTACCATTGCTTTATGAAATTAAAGGATTTTAGTTCTTTGTATAAAAGATAACGCGGTAATAAGCGGTTTATTATTTACGAGGTATTAATAAAACCATTTACTATAGGTATCTCGTTCAAAACAATTTTCTTTGGTAGTTTTTACAGTAATGTACATTATATGATTTTTAAATATTTCCTTTTCTTATTTTAGAAGTTAGTTAGGAGGCAATTTTTTTCCCACTTTGAAAGCGTCTGTCAAGACCTATCCATATCACTCTAACTTAAGACGAAACTCTTCAAAATGATTATGACAAAACTTCTTCTCGATGGTAGGCTATAACATCGGCTGCTGGCAGAAGATACCACCCACCAGACAAAGTCTTGCCGCCAAGCGATTCGTCGTGTTCCGGCATGATGTCTGTGAAGCCGTACGGAGGACGGAACTGAGCAGTTGTGTTGCGATGTGTGCCGGGTACGTTGTTGTGTCGGGAGTTTGTTCGTGGAGAGTCTCCAGATCAATCGTTTGGTGCGTGTTGGTCTTGGGTTTAACATTGCATCACCTCGCTCAACTGCCGTCATCCTTCCAATTCCTTAGTTTTTTAAGTGAATAGGCTTAATAAACTAGTGCGATTTACCATCACCAATTGCATCACTCCTTACCATCAGGCGGGATTGCAGTCAAGCACTAGTTTATAATTATTTAAAAAAAAAAAAAACTGAAAATATATTCGTTAGAACTAGCTAAACATTTGTACACAAACCTCTTCTATCCATAATTCCATACAACCTCACATAAACTCCTAGACACACTCGCACACACATACAGACAGACAGTCACACACATACAAACATGCTTCTACACATATTCCCAGTATTGCACTTTTAACATATTTTTTTTCTTTTTCTCACTTTGTTTTTTTTTTCTTTTTTCCACATATATTTGTAGTTATAGTCTCAACATTGCAATTTTGGTTCGTAAGGGAAGAAACGAGACAGCCCCCAACATAAGTGTTTTTGTACCTTACTGGGGTTGCCTTAATTAACGCATACAGGACACTGTTTGGGCTACAGCGAATCTGAAACGCATCGGCGATGTTCGCTGAGGCACGTATATGCTATTAATTGAAAGGCGAGTGCGTGGCAGTGCTAATAATCTCTTGCGAATCATCGGAGGAATTATGGCTTTATATGGAAGCACTGGACGAGGAAATGGTGTTGCCTTCAATCCATATCCAGAAGTAGTGTAAGACGCCGTGTGTGTGTAAATATTAATCGTAACTGACATGTTTTAGAATTTCTGAATTGACAGAGTTTTATGTATACTGACAGCCTCCGTGGCGTAGCAGCAGCGGACGCGGCCGCTGCGCAAGGTGGCGCGGGTTCGATCCCCGCACAGTGCAAGTATTTGTTTGATATTTGCACTGGTCCGGTCGTGCCTCGGAAAGCACGTTAAGCCGTTGGTCCCGGTTGCCATACGAACATCTAGTGGCAGTCGTTAAAGGGTTGTTGGAGCCCTTAAAAAGGGTAACAATTGGTCAGCTGCAATTCTTCGATGTCGCCTTCGGGTTGTGAAGGTCAGACGGCAGTCGCTTCACGGAAAATGTCGAAGTTTAGCCATATCAGCAGTTAGACTGGTAAAAGCGGACCCCAGACTCCAAAGCTGAAAAGCTTCGGATGCGACTGGGATTAACGCTGAGATGATGATGAAGATGACAGAGTTTTATGTATAGACGTCAGCACATCAAGCTACTACAATCTGTCAGATTTTTAAATTTTCCACCTTATCTCTAAAGCACTAAGCCTCAAGGTTAAATGGGAATAATATGGATTGTACTGATCTATGTAGGTACTAATATTGTGTTGTATATTAAACTGAATTAAGTACTTACAAAAAACAGCACAAATCAACTTTTGTCCTAATGTAAGGGCTGGTGGTAGGCTGGAGGCCCCAGGTATCCCAAATCAACAGCCATTATGAAATGACAAATGCTTTTTTTTAAATAATTATCAACTAGTGCTTGACTGCAATCCCGCCTGATGGTAAGCGGTGATGCAATCGTTGATGGCAAAGCCTGCTAGTTTATTAAGCCTATTCACTTAAAAAACTTAGTGGATAGGAAGGAAGATGACAGTTGAGCGAGGTGATGCAATGTTAAGCCCAATCACACGACCAACGATGCTGCGCTAGAGGGAGATTTGTCTGGAGACCCTCCACGACCAAACTCCCGACACTAGACCAGACTCATCCCATCCTCATAGCTCATACCCATCCTCCGTACGGCTTCACCAGAACATGCATCATGCCGGAACATGTCGACTCGCTTGGTGGCAAGACAGTCTGGTGGGTGGTAACTTCTGCCGGCAGCCTACAGTACCTACTTTATAAAATAAATAAATAAATATATACGGACAAATCACACAGATTGAGCTAGCCCCAAAGTAAGTTCGAGACTTGTGTTATGGGATACTAACTCAGCGATACTATATTTATAATACATACATATATAGATAAACATCCAAGACCCAGGCCAGTCAGGAAAAGTTCGTTTTCCATCATGACCTGGCCGGGGATCGAATCCCGGGCCTCCACGTCGCAGGCAGGCGTGTTGACCGCTGTGCCATGGAGGACGACAAGTGACGAAAAATGAATCTGAAACGTGCCAAAATCAAAAAAAAAAAAAATCAAAATCGTTTATTTCAAATTAACCATCACTTGGTACTTTTGAATAGTCAATGTCAGTCAGTTCAAGAAAAGTGAAGCTAAATTGCACGTTCCAAAGCGTAGATCTCTATGGAGAAGAACGTGCAAGAAACTCCATGGACACTCTTTTAAAATCATAATATATGGGTTACATTTCTTCGTTACATATTTATGTTGCTTCTATCATGTGAGCACAATGTAAAATTAATTAAAATATAAAAATGAATTAAGCCCACTGGCAGCTAAGAGATGGCCAGTCTCCACTGACGGCCCCCGTTCACGAGCATGAAACAAATAAAATAAAAAAGGAATATTTAGAAAACAACAAAAAGGGGGAATGGCATCTCTTCCAAACCTACAAAATTGTCTGTGGCTGTGGAGCAGGACTGGCATTTATCCAAGCATTTTTATCAAGGATATAATCTTCCAGTTTATAATATGCTTGCTTACACAGCGTGCGTTTAATGCATGTTTTAAATTTGGATTCATTGAGCTGTTGAATCTCTAGCGGCCAATGTGTTTAACTACAAGCCTTAGCTGAGATTGTTTCAGGCATTGCTGTTATTCTGTATCAGACATGTAGGTAAAGTTTCCAGGTGTACACGCTCGACCACCCAGCCAGTGCAAAATGTAATCTCATTTCCTCCTCACTGAAGGTTCAGCCTGTAGATAAACATCTACCGACAAATAATTAGTTCATTGGCGTTAATTGAGTTCTGATATTTTGTAATCAACTGTTATTTTCAAACCATACTCGCTTACAAGGTCGCTGTTTTTTTTTTTTGTTTTTGAATGTTTTACATAAATTATAATATAAACTTGCCCAAGAATTGACAAAACTGTTGTGATTCAACAGTTATTGCAATTGTGATTAGGTAGTGTGTTAGGGTGTTATTATTTTTATATATCTATCACAACTCAGCTTTCCATATAGAGGTATTTTACTGTGTTGGTAATTTTGTACATTTTTTAAATGTAAAACCAATTCGGGTAAGTTACAAAATTCATAACTCAAGAACGACTGGACTGAATTTTATCTCGCAGCAGTCAACACGCCTGCCTGCGACGTGGAGGCCCCGGGTTCGATCCCCGGCCAGGTCATGATGGAAAACGATCTTTTCCTGATTGGCCTGGGTCTTGGATGTTTATCTATATATGTATCTAATAATTATCTATTATAAATATAGTATCGTTGAGTTAGTATCCCATAACACAAGTCTCGAACTTACTTTGAGGCTAGCTCAATCTGTGTGATTGGTCCGTATATATTTATTATTATATTTATTTATTATTATTATATGTTGGAAATGTGATAGGTTGGTTGGTTTCCACCGTTGGATGATGGTTAATAAATGTATTTTCTTTGTTTCAAATAGTCCTCCTCATCTCAGCGTTAATCCCAGTCGCATCCGTAGTTTTTCAACTTTGGAGTCTGGGGTCCGCTTTACCAGTCTAACTGCTGAATTTGGCTAAACTTCGATATTTTCCGTGAAGCGACTGCCCTCTGACCTCCACAACCCGAAGGCGATATCTAAGCATTGCAGTTAGACCAATTGTTAGACTTTTGAGGGCTCCAACAACCCGTAACGACTGCCACTAGATGTTCGTATGGCAACGGGACGAACGGCGTAACGTGCTTTCCGAGGCACGACCAGACCAGTACAAATATTCATATATTCATGCATACAAATATTTACTTCTATCTTTGTTTTAAATAGTTGACTATATATATATATATATCTTTGTACAAAATTAATAAAAAAATATATTTTGATTCAGCTAAAACATTTATTTATTGTATGGGGGTACACAGTTCGCCGGGTTAGCTAGTTAATCCATAGGTACTAATATTATAAATGCGAAAGTAACTCTGTCTGTCTGTCTGTTACGCTTTCCCGCTTAAACCTCTCAACCGATTTTGATGAAATTTGGCACAGACAATCTTTAGACCCTGTGAAAGAACATAGGCTACCTTTTATCCCGAAAAATTTGATATTCCCGAGGGAAATCTAATAACCGAACTCCACGCGGGCGAAGCCGCGGGCGGAAAGTTAGTATTTAATAAAAAAATAATCAACTAACTCAATAACCACTGAACATTAGGCAGTGTCACAATAGGGATGTATCCAAGGTACGGAAATCAAAAAAATAATTAGTCCGTCTTAGAGACAATAAAAAAAATTAAGACCTGTATTTTTAATTTTGTCGAAATTACCAAAAACTACTGAGATATAGCTTATTAAAGTTACGGAGTGGGGGCTAATACGTCACGCCGTGGGATATTTTGTACCATGGCGTGACCTCATGCGACATTTCAAATCAATATATCTTCCTAAGTGTTTGAATGAAAGAAAAAATTAAAAATACGTGTTGAATATGTTTTATAAATCTATCTGATGAACATTAAAATATTTTTTAGGATACAACCCAATTTCCTGTCCCTCCATAATCCCGCAAAAAAAGACCAATGGTGCCAACAATTTAATAATTTTACGTTAAGCCTGAATAAACACTATTCCCATTGCTCAGAATTTATCTATCCATAAGAGTAGTAGTATTATTGAAGTACCTACGGGTTAATCACAACAAACTGATGAACATTAAAATATTTTTGATATAGCTATAGATATAGCTTATTAAAGTTACGGAGTGGGGGCTAATACGTCACGCCGTGGGATATTTTGTACCACGGCGTGAACTCATGCGACATTTCAAATCAATATATCTTCCTAAGTATTTGAATCATCATTCTCCTCCCCTTATCACAATTTATTTGGGGTCGGCGCAACATGTCTTTTTCTTCCATGCATCCCTATCAGAAGCCATCTCGGCAGTCATCCCATTCTTAGCCATATCATCCTTCACACATTCCATCCATCGTTTCTTTGGTCTTCCCCTACTCTTATAGCCATCAACATTCATAATTAAGACTCTCCTCACGACATTCTCCTCAGTTCTCCGTAACACATGCCCGTACCATGAAAACCGATTTCCACACAACTTTTCAGCTACCGGTGCCACTTTCAGACTTCCTCTTATGTACTCATTTCTTATTCTATCCATTCGTGTAATACCACACATCCCTCTTAGCATTCTCATCTCGGCTGCATGCAATTGCCTTTCATTCATCCCTTTCGTAGCCCAACATTCTGATCCATACAAGACAGCAGGTCGGATCATGGTTTTATATATTTTCCCCTTAAGTTTAAGGGGAATGCGGGAGTCGCAGATTGTTCCCGTGACCTGCCGCCATTTCATCCACCCAGTGTTAATTCTGTGCTTAACCGTCCGATCTATTTCGCCATCGCTTTGCACGAGTGAACCGAGATACCGAAAGTCGGAGCAGATTGGTAGGAGTGCGCCATCAAGCGCTATGGCTCCAGAAGTGGAGAGACCGCCGAAATCGCAGAACATATATTCGGTTTTGGTTCTGCTGATTTTCAAGCCAACATTCTCCAGCTTCTGTTGCCATTTCTCCAATCTGCTCTGGATCTCAGGTCCATCTTCACCGACGAGGACAATGTCATCGGCGAACAGCATGCACCAGGGTGCCTTCTCCTGGATGTATATGAATGAAAGAAAAAATTAAAAATACGTGTTGAATATGTTTTATGAATCTATCTGATGAACATTAAAATATTTTTTAGGATACAACCCAATTTCCTGTCCCTCCATATTCCCGCAAAAAAGACCAATGGTGCCAACAATTTATTAATTTTACGTTAAGCCTGAATAAACACTATTCCCATTGCTCAGAATTTACCTATCCATAAGAGTAGTAGTATTATTGAAGTACCTACGGGTTAATCACAACAAAGTTCAAAGTTAAAAGCATTTACTTGTGTAAAACTGTACACAGTAATGTGATTCATGGACTTAGAACACTGCGTTGTCTTTGCCTCCAGTCAACTTGTCTATTGAAGCTTATCTACGTTCCGGCTGCTCTATGGTTACAGTTGATATTGCTGCGGGCAACATCAGTCTGACCGTTTAATTGACCACATCATTACATGGATTTATGGCAGCTAACCTAGAACATTATTCTACTCTTAAATCATAAATTCAGAATTGATCTACAGATATATTTAATGTGTTTGAATAGATAGCACGGACGACAGTAGGTCAAGCAACTCGAAACTGTTAAATAATTCCAATCAACCTTGCCTTCTACGAGCAATGTGCCTTGCCCACTGCCACTTAAGTTTAGCGACTCGCAGAGTTATGTCGGTGACTTTGGTTCTTCTGCGGATCTCCTCATTTCTGATTCGATCACGCAGAGAAACTCCTAGCGTAGCACACTGGCATAGAACCGATGGCCGATGGGGTAGTAAGGTTCTGGAGTGGCGGCCACGTACTGGAAGACGCAGCGTAGGGCGCCCCCAACAAGGTGGACCGATGACCTGGTGAAGGTCGCGGGAAGCCGATGGATGCGGGCAGCACAAGACCGGTCATCGTGGAAAGCCTTAGGGGAGGCTTTTGTCCAGCAGTAGACATCTATAGGCTGAGGAAGAAGAAGAAGAACCTTGCCTTAATCTTTTAGCAATAAAGTTGAAAATCTAACAAACGAATTTAACAGATTGTAGTAGCTTGATGAGCTGTCATCTGTACACACATAACATGACATAATCAGCCTGTAATGTTCCCACTGCTGGGGCACAAACCTCCTCACGAAGAGAGGAAGTGGGCCACCATGCTGGCCCAGTGTGAGTTGGTAGTCATGTCTTCAAAATGTTTGGCTCTAGGACATGCCGGTTTCCTCACGATGATTTCCTTCACCGTTTTGAAAGCAGTGGCGATGAAATAATTTACATAAAACAAAGCAACTGATGGAGTTCGAACCTATGACCTACGACTTGTACGATAGGTATGACTAGTGATGTAAAATGAAAAAAAAAACAATTTGATTTTTTTTCACTTTATTGAAAAAAAAAATATGAAAAAAAACTTAGCGTCGTTGTTTTTTTTTTCTAAATTTGTTTTTTTTTTCTTTCTAGCCTACATTTTAGTTCAATTACAAATTAAATTTGTAATTTGTAAATCAATATATTATTTAATCATAATTCACTACTTCCAACAATAAATGACAAATCACAACTCAAAATATATTATTTTTTTCAATTTATTCTTCATCTTCACATTCAATTACCCCGCATATAATACAACTATATGATTTAGGGACTTCCCTTTCGTTGGTGTTAATACCAATGAATGCTGCCGATATTTTTATGAAGTTTTGTTACTGTTTTATCAGAAAAGCACCGTAGGTTCAAGAATAAATAAAGTCTGGTCCAGAAAAAAAACAGTTTTTTTCAGGTTTTTTTTTTTCAAGTTTTTTTTTTCACATTAGAAAAATACGGTTTTTTTGCAACACTAGGTACGACGGTGTCGATACCAATAGGCCACCGCTGCTCTCAATGTTGACGAAGTACGCAAGCTCTTTAAAAGATTTGAGTCACTGCAGCCTTGAAAACCTTATAAAAAAATTCTTTGCCAACTGTTTTCCTTAACCTCGAAACAATGCCGCCTTTTCGGGAATGACCACGTCTTATCCATTTATACCTTATAGCATCCTGTAGACGAACTAAAAAAAAGGTTAGTTTTCCACGCTACGTTATTACGCCCCGCTTCAATGACAGTAATTAATGTTACGTAGACCCACGTAATATTAACTGACATTGAAACTATGTAAAGGTTTTATGCAAAATGTAAAGTAGTTACAATTTTTTAAATTAATTAGGTAAACAAAACCTTGATATGAAAACAACATTCTTTACCACACATAGATGTTTCTCTTAAATATCTAGTGCATGAATAGAAAATCACCAATTACTAAACAAAATAACTGTAGACATTAGCGATTTAAAAAATAGTAAAAATGCATGCGTCAAATGTTGTTGTGCCGGGAGTTTGGTCGTGGAGGGTCTCCAAATCTATCTCCCTCTGGCGCAGCATCGTTGGTCGTGTTATTGGGTTTAACGTTGCCCCACTTCGCTCAACTACCGTCTTCCTTCCTATTCACTAAGTTTTTTTAAGTGATTGGGCTTAATAAACTAGCGCGCTTTACCATCAAAGATTGCATCACTGCTTACCATCAGGCGGGATTGCAGTCAAGCGCTATTTTATATTGAATAAAAAAAAAATACTTCAAATCGATTATAACTTAGCTGATAGAGCGTTGATCAAATCTCAGGCTGTAGGTACGACCACCCCTAATAAAGGTAGCCCGGTAGTACATGTGCCTATATGGCAAATTAACAGAACCTAAACTAAGACCAGCCATACAGTCCCTACGACGCTAAGTCCTATAAGCCCTACAGCCCTAACCTACCATATAGTTTGTGTTTGTAATAAATAAATATATAATTACTGCACCAAGAGACCTAAGTTAACAGACGGATAGTGGGTAAGATTTCCAGGTACGAGTGAAGGGTATACTCACTGCCAGTCCCACAGACTTACAGGACTGATCAGAGATGGCTAAAGGTGTCTTGGCCACAGTGAGGGTAATGAGACAAGAATAAATTCTAATCTGATTTATTTACACAATATTACAACTTATATGCTACTTTTTCCCAACACACAAATGTACGCACGTCTTAATATTATATGGGTGTAATCTGCAATTATAACAATTGACTTTATTATTATTAAAAAAAACAACTGCCGAAATGCTGAATCAATGTTCAACGATAGCATTTAACATCCTGGCGATTCTAAGGCACACAGACCATAGCTCGCGGGTTGAACGAAAGAGATCCCATGGCCCTGGCGCATAGGCAAGTGAAGGAACCCAAGTGGGTTGTAGTCAATAAAACTGAGACACGCTCTTCCATACCGCCCAGAGCGGGAGAGGTCATTTGATGATTTTCCATACCTACCCAAAAAATCCCATGGCTTGCTAAGACAACTATTTAACATGCCATGGGCTTAGATGACCACCCTCTGGGATCTCCCAGAGGTCTAATTGTGTGCCTTGTTATTAACTAACTTAAAGAAATTGTTTTTTTTTTTTAATAAATTCAGTAATAATTATCTGTTACTAGAATGTACCGAGTAGCTATTTGAATCTTCTTGCATATCTATTTGCGTCAATTGTAAAGTGACCTCATAGCGTTGGCAGTCAAAGTCGCAAATAATCGGTACAGAACTAAATTCGCCTTGCAAACTTTTTTCTTTGAAGGTTAAATTTAAATGTTTCCTGATCTGTCGACACCAATGCCAAGTATTGCGCCAGAAAGCACGCTCTGGAACCGGCGAACTATCTTCGGTTCGAAGGTTACTGTTCCAACACTTTTCCTGGAAATCTGTAATTGATCACGTAGGTCTAGGCTAGTCAATCGGAATTAGATTGAACAGACCGGAAAATGTAACAATCATTGTCCTATCAGATACGAATATTGTTGTCATTGTTTATGTCGTGATTTCCTTTGGTCATAGATTTATTAGATACTGTATTTATCGCGTAATAAGCCCCTTGGGAATTTGCTCGGACTTGCACACCAAGCATAAATGAGTGGTTAAGATGAAGCCTTGACTGATACTTATGAAATACCAAATTAGTTCTGTATTTGTTTAAGGAATTACACAAGTCAGCACTAGCAACATTACTTATTTTCGCTTTATCGCTTGCAGGCATATTTTTTTGTAATTTTGTTATACTTATTTATTTTACTAGCTTTCCGCCCGCGGCTTCGCCCGCGTGGAGTTCGGTTATATCGCGCTTTTTAGATTTCCCTTGGGAACATCAAATTTTTCCGGGATAAAAGGTAGCCTATGTTCTTTCTCAAGGTCTAAAGATTGTCTGTGCCAAATTTCATCAAAATCGGTTGAGAGGTTTAAGCGGGAACGCGTAACAGACAGACAGACAGACAGACAGACAGACAGAGTTACTTTCGCATTTATAATATTAGTATGGATTTACAAGATAACTATGATCCACTATGTTAGTAACAATAGTCTTAACCTATTTTAGTACCTCACCAATACAAACCTACACAGACAATTAACACACTCCACCCCTGCTCAATATGTTCATCGGTCTCGTAACAGATGGAGTTCAGTGGACTCACTGAGCAGGACGGTGTCCGTTCTGTCGCTAATCATCCTCAGAACGCTATTCGGGCTCTCCCTTATTCGTCGTATGCACCGACGCAACTTTTTTAAGCATAATTGCATAGAAGTCATCTACGCTAGCGTCAGCAAACATACCGGATACTCTGCAATATCGAAGGAGCCGATACAGGGCCTTGAACAGATTATTATATTTGATGCGCAAGGCATTATAGGCTTTCTGGGTAAAGTTTGCCCACAGGCAGCTTGTGTAGTCGTGTAGCACATTAACACAAATAAAGTGTCTGTGAGCACTGTCAAAATGACAATTTTTATTTTATAATCTATACAATTTATACGCTAAGCAAATCTATACTAATATATAAAGCTGAAGAGTTTGTTTGTTTGTGCGCGCTAATCTCAGAAACTACTGGTTCGATTTGAAAAATTCTTTTTGCATTGGATAGCGCATTAATCCGGAAAGCTTTAGGCTATTTAACATCACGCTGCGAAAAATAGGAGCGGTGCATATAAAACAAACGCGGGTGAAACCGTGTGGCGCAGCTAGTTATTTATATTTCACAGTGGTAGGCCATAACATCGGCTGCCGGCAGAAGTTACCACCCACCAGACCAAGTCTTGCCGCCAAGTAATTTCGTCGTTTTCCGGCATGATGTCTGGCCGTACGGAGGACAGTTCTGAGGAGTTGCGTTGCGATGTGTGTCGGGTACGATGCGCCAAATGTTGTTGTATCGGGAGTTTGGTCGTTGAGGGTCTCCAGATCAATCTCCCTCTGGCGCAGTATCGTTCGTCGTATTGTCTGGTGTAACATTGCATCACCTCGCTCAACTGCCGACTTCCTTCCTATTCACTTAGTTTTTTTTTGAGTGAATAGGCTCCTAATAAACTGGCGCCCTTTACCATCAACGAGTCCATCACTGCTTGCCATCGGGCGGGATTGCAGTCAAGCGCTAGTTTATAATTTCATATTTAAAAAATGCTGAAAAAAGTAAATACGAAGTAACTATTTTTTACAATATTTAATTATTTGTTTAAGTAACCAACAGGGATCCTACCTTTTTTTTAATAATAATGTGTCAATTAGATAATAGTGGAGCAGCGGTGGCCTAGTGGTATCGGTTGCGACTTAGGTACTAATTGTATGAAGGTCGGAGGTTCAATAATATATACAAAGTAAAGCGCCTGATAGGGTATCAGGCGCTTTACTTTGTGTGAATTATTTCATCACCGATGCTTTCAAAACGTTTAAGGAACACATCGTGAGTGAACCGGCATGTCCTAGTGACTATAAAATAACACTAGGCCCGCAGGGTAGATTACGGCCCACTCACTCTCACCGAGAGGAGGCCTGTGTCCCAGGAATGGCAACATTACAGGCTGATTATGTGATCTCTGAAGCGGCTGGACCGATTTTGACCGGACTAGGGATAATGCAAGGCACTTTTATTTTACACACATACAATATGTTAAGAAAACCCTGTCCGACCCATAAGGATAATAAAGGTTAGGTAAACACATGGCCAAATAGCATATGAAATTTTACTTAATCATCATAGTAACAATACTAGTGAATTTTGAAATAATCTTTTTTTCCCGCGAATTAATTCCAATTTCCCTGAAATTAGGTAATTTTTAAGTGACAACACCGGTATTATTATAAGCGAATAGCGATGCGACCACGTCACAGGTGCCGCGTGCCCTGCCCCCCGCCGCCCGCGGAAAGGGTTGCTTACAGCACATGTATTAAGTTACCTCTTTTTGCGAAATAATATTTATTTTTTTAGGGGGATTTTTTTTTTTAAAGTTTAGCCTGTCTTTGTGGGCATTAGTAGAATCAGTTATCGATACCTAACAATACCTTCACGGATCGGACAGGGTTTTCTTTACATATTGTATATGCATGAATATGAATATTTGCACTGGTCTGGTCGTGCCTCGGAAAGCACGTTAAGCCGTTGGTCCCGGTTGCCATACGAACATGGCAGTCGTTACGTGTTGTTGGAGCCCTCAAAAGTCTAACAATTGGTTTAACTGCAATGCTTAGATATCGCCTTCAGGTTGTGGAGGTCAGACGGCAGTCGCTTCATGCAAAATAACGAAGTTTAGCCAAAATCAGCAGTTAGACTGGTAAAGCGGACCCCAGACTCCAAAGCTGAAAAGCTACGGATGCGATTGAGATTAACGCTGAGATGATAATGATGATGACTTTTATTTTACACACACAGCACTCACAGCTAGTTATTATGTACATTTATTTTGCAACTCTAAACCAGGTGGGTGAATTATAATTTGTAACCGAGAATGAGTCAAAAGCTTATCTCGTAGTTCCGGCTATAACTAACATGTTCATTATCATATTCCATATCCACATCTTAGATACAAGTACATATTTGATAAGTTATTATGTATATTATAGGCTAAGTACTCTTAGGCTTTGACGTTGTCGTTTTATCCGAATGGATCGTGGAAAAACCAGTTAGCAATAAAAATTATAAAGCAAGTAGATGTCTTGAGCCTAAACAATAGATAATATCTACTTTAATCTTTTATGTCTGTACTTTTGGAACATTCTCTCAAATAAAAAAAAAAAGAATTATGAAAATCCGTTCACGGAATCCAAAATTCCCACCGAAAACCCGCCTGGTCTGTTTTAATATCCTGGATTTGGGACCAGTTTTATAGAATAACTGGCTGTTGCTGGCGACTCCGTCCGCGTGGACTTCAGTTGATATAAAATAGGTCATCATCATCCCAGTGTTAATCCCAGTCGCATCCGAAGCCTTTTCAGCTTTGGAGTCTGGGGTTCGCTTTACCAGTCCAACTGCTGATATGGCTAAACTTCGACATTTTCCATGAAGCGACTGCCGTCTGACCTCTACAACCCGAAGGCGACGAAGCATTGCAGTTAGACCAATTGTAGGACTTTTGAGGGCTCCAACAACCCGTAACGACTGCCACTAGATGTTCGTATGGCAACCGGGACCAACGGCTTAACGTGCTTTCCGAGGCACGACCAGACCAGTGCAAATATTCATATTCATGCATACAAATACTTGCACTGTGCGGGGATCGAACCCGCGCCACCTTGCGCAGCGGCCGCGTCCGCTACCGCTACGCCACGCAGGCTGTCAATATATAAAATAGGTAAGCCCCTGTTAAAATAACGGGAGCAATATGTACGCCCGCGTTCACTCCCGTTTTCGCAACATTTTTTGTTACTGCTCTGCTCCTATTGATCATAGCGGGATGTTATATAGCCTATATCCTTTCTCAGGCTCTAGACTATCTGTGTACCAAATTTCATTAAAATCGGTTCAGTAGATTTGGCGTGAAAGCCGGACAGACAGACAGACAGAGAAACTTTCGCATTTATAATATTAGTATGGATTGGAATCTATAACAATTTCTTTAGTTATCACATTCAGTTCACACACGTTCATAATTGCTATACTTTTATAATCCAACTAGCGGCCGCCAGCGACTTCATTCGCATGGTTTAGTTATGCTCCGCTCCTATTGGTCGTAGCGTGATTTTATGTAGCCTAAAGCCTTCCTGGATTAATGGGCTATCCAACGCAAAAAGAATTTTTCAAATCGGAACAGTAGTTCCTGAGATTAGCGCGAACAAACAAACAAACAAACTCTTCAGCTTTATATATTAGTATAGATTAGTATAGATAAGATTTTAAAGTATAAATTAATTAATTCGCTAATTACACAAAAAGCGCAATGAAAACAAAACTCGAAAAACTATCTTATCAGCTGATTTAATAGAGTTCACATCAGCAATCAACGTCATACCTACAAACCCGCACGGCGGCACGCTTGCTTTTTTTTAAACACTGTGAATTCTGTGACCGCCTTTTCGCGAAGTTTGCGTTACGATGTCAGATACAACCTGTTTATGACTGAAGACTTTGTTTGAACGAGAAGAAAAATTCTTTTGCGTTGGATAGCCCATTAATCCAGGATGGCTTTAGGCTATATAATATCACGCTGCGACCAATATGAGCGAGGCATATAAAAAAAAAACATATCGAAACCTACGCGGGTGTAAGCGCGCGGCGCGGCTAGTCTTAGATAAAGACGTGCTTGAAACTGTGGGCTCGGCAGTTTTTCTGGAAAAAGCAGTAGATGCCAAACTTCAGTGACGACCACACATATCAAACCTAGCAGGAAGGCTTAGTTCGGCCACCTATGCCGTCAGGAAAGACAATACACTGACGTTGATACAGCTCGTTTAGTCTATTTTAGTTATTTCCACAGCGTTATGTCCAAAGGTGTTTTGCTATGGGGCAAAACCGCTGACAATCGAGTAATTTACCAGCTCGGTGTCTGACTTTCTTTAAGAGATCTCTTTAAAGATATTGGTATTCTCACGGTTGCTTCGCAATTTATCTTAGCCAACATCTTACATGTTATACAAAATATTCACATGTACACCAATAACAGTATAATTCATAATGCTATCACCAGAGACAAGGACAAACTACTAGCCCCTTTTCACCGACTTCAAAAGGTTCAAAACTCTTTTGTTGGGCTTGGTAATACTTTTTATAACAAGATACCCTCTGCTTTGCTAGACTTGCCTTAAAATGCATTTAATGCACAAATCAAATCCAAGTTTTGTTAAAAGGCATATTGTGCTGTAAACGACTATTTAAATTATAAGAATCGCTGGTCGCTCTGATTAACTCAAGACAATGTTTGTGTTCTTTCTCCAGAATTAGCTTACTGACACGTTATATGAGTTCATATAATTCCAATGAATAAAAATGTGAGCTGCCCCCCTCATGCTGCTGTGTCTGCCCTTTGTACCTGGGGCTTTTATTTAGGTAATAAGGTTTTACTTATTTACATTTCCATTTTAATGATATTTTTTTTTTGCTTTGCTTGTATTTTAGGGTGGCTAGCTGGCATATGGTAAATAATTTCATTGTTGTAGTGTTCTCATGTTTTCATTACTATACATAGTATTGTATAAAGTCATTTAAACAGACAGCTGTGCTTCTGGGGAGTTTGTTCCGTCAAATCTTTATCCCCGCGAAAGTACTAGGAAGTGGCGAAGGGCGGGTGTTTTGGGGGGACTGTCTTATGTAATATTGACGTGTAAAAAGTGCTGATTCTCAGACTTTCGATTTTGTTTTTATATTTTATTTACAAATGAGAGCCAGAGCCGTCAGCTTAACGATTCTTTCTGAGGCACAAAGGGGTTTATTTCCGCCGGCTTGACATGCATTCCGAAGTACGGAGACATCCGTTTCAGACTGCATAGAATAGCTTAGCCTTTGATTGACCCGTGCTTTTGTTAACTATATGTAATTTAGTCACGAGTCATAAGGAACGAAAACTATTAAATAGAATATGTTAATAGATATGGTAACATTTGTTCACAAGCAGTCCATTCAAAGAAGTATTTTTTACCTCGGCTAGTGAATAAAGATAACAAAGTGCCAATGATTGATTGGTCATTTAAACTGGGTCGGTTTACTTTTAGTTACAATTATTTTGTCGTTGAATTAACGCTGGGTTTTCAAACCGGATATTTAGCCGGCAATATTACATCATCGAAATATCTAATGTTTTGTTTTAACGTCAGCAATATCGCAGAGTGACGTTAAATCTGTACATAAGTAGATATACAAATTATATAACTAATTAACTATATTTATATGTACTGATAATAAATCTGAATAGATCGTTTTCTTTTTTAAAAAAAAAGAACTGCCCATACTTGTAACTCCCCATTGGATTCTTTTTTTTTATAAGTTATAAACTAGCGCTTGACCGCAATCCCGCCTGATGGTAAGCAGTAATGCGGTCATTGATGGTAAAGCGAGCTAGTTAATAAACTAGCTCGAGTGAATAGGCTCTTAATAAAGAGCCTATTCACTCTAGCCTTGAAGACACTCAAATTGAAGTGTGACGGAAACACCGCCGCTGGCAAATTGTTCCAGTCCCTCGATGTACGCGGAATAAAAGAGGAAGCAAAACGCTTCGTCCGGATCGTAGTGGTGTTAACGACGTGAGGGTGGAAAGTCGCCGTACGACGGGTCGTCCGATGGTGATGGATTCTAATGATTATATTTCATTTGATAGCATAATTCTTGAGCAAGGCTTTTAGGCTGATATAACAACAAGCTGAGCTACGCTTTCAGAACCGTACGGGAAAAATCTAGAAAGATCACTAAACGAATAGTTGGCTACTCTATGCGATGAGGCGGAGTGACCAAGAAATTCACACATGGACGAACTCTGGCTAACTAGTAAACGGTAATAAAATATGACAATTATTCTGTATATTCCAAGGAAATGTGTTTACTACAACGCGTTTATATCACTGTTGTTATTTCAAAACAAAACTAATAAAAATAATTTGAAAGCTAATTGCATATTCGCTAGAATGGTCGAATGAAATCACAGTCACCTTTCTGCCAGCCAAGACATAAGGTCGCCTTATGCAGATAACCTTAACAGTACCTAATTAAAACAATTTGCTATGCTAGCAGGTTATCTAAGTTGCCAAGTAGAGCTATATTGACGCTGATTGTCTAGTTTACAAACGAAACTGATTTAAAAGTCAGTGCATCTTTTTATTTCTATTTTATTAAAAGATAGAAGATAACATATTAGTTTAGTCCTATTAAATTGGGTTGTGTCCTAAAAAATAATTTAATGTCCATCAAATAGAATTATAAAAAATACTGAACACGTATTTTTACAACGGCGTGACGTAATTAGCCCCCACTCCGTAACTTTAATACGCTATATCGCAGTATTTTTTGATAATTTCGACAAAATAAAAAATACAGGTCTTATTTTTTTTTATTATCTACTAGCTTACCGCCCGCGGCTTCGCCCGCGTGGAGTTCGGTTATATCGCGCTTTTTAGATTTCCCTCGGGAACATCAATCTAGCCTATGTTCTTTCTCAGGGTCTAAAGATTGTCTGTGCCAAATTTCAGCAAAATCGGTTGAGAGGTTTAAGCGGGAAAGCGTAACAGACAGACAGAGTTACTTTCGTATTTATAATATTAGTATGGATGATACGGACTAATTATTTTTTTGATTTTCATACCTTGGATACATCCCTATTATGATACTTCATAGACAGTTTGGACGCGATTTAAAACGTGTCGACTAAACATGTCTTTTTCTTGATAACATAAAAATAAAAAGGCGCATTGAACTTAAATTTAGTTTGTAACCAAGAGAATTGGGCCTATGTGTGATTTGACAACTTACTGTCACTTCACTATTAGGTCATATTTATCAATTAATGAAGTTTTGTTTGCTTAATCTAAACAATAGCGATTGACACGTTATGGAAATATCACACTCAATTCTCATGCTATTATGGATATTTAAATTTTATTCTTCCTTCTCAGAACCTACAATGTGATCATCATCATCATCTCAGCGTTAATCCCAGTCGCATCCGAAGCCTTTTCCAGTTCTCGAATCTGGGGTCCGCTTTTACCAGTCTAACTGCTGATTTTGGCGAAACTTCGACATTTTCCGTGAAGCGACTGCCGTCTGACCTCCACAACCCGAAGGCGATATCGAAGCATTGCAGCTAGAACAATTGTTGGACTTTTGAGGGCTCCAACAACCCGTAACGACTACCATTACATTTTCGTATGGCAACCGGGACCAACGGCTTAACGTGCTTTGCGAGGCACGACTAGACTAGTGCAAATATTCATATTCATGCATACAAATATTAGCACTGCGCGGGGATCGAACCCGCACCTCCTTGCGCTGCGGCCGCGTTCGCTACCTCTACGCCACGGAGGCTGTCAGAACCTACAATGTGATATGGGTCGATAACTCTGAAATCCTCAGTTCCTGTTTCACAAATGCGTCACCAATCGTGATGTTTAATATTAGCTTGGGTTAATTTAGTTTTAATTTCAATTAGTAATGAAGCTTGAACTAATAATATACCGTGAAGTGGAACACAGAAATGACATTGACACTGAAAGACACCTCGCTACGGTAAATTAAAATGTACAACAGTGGAGTAACTTTTCTAACAAACATTGCACAGAATCATGACTTTTAAAAATGAACAGAAGGGTTATTTGAATAAATAATATTTTTCTCTGATATAAAAGTTTCTCGAATAATGAAGAATATAAGTATAGTTTCCTTAAGTGTTTTAACATACTCAACCATGTTAAAATACTTAAGGAAACTGTATAATTTTAATACATTTTATTTCATATCTACTTTTGTTTCTGAGGAAAATGCCTTTGATTCATTTCGGGACAGTTGGGTCTCTACACCCAAATTACATAACATACATTCTTATTCTGGTGAGTGTGCGAGGGTATTGCATGATTTAATTCCCCCATCTCCGTTCCACCATCGGACGACCCGTCGTACGGCGAGTTTCCACCCTTACGTTGTTACCACCACTACGATTCGGACCAGCCGTTTCGCTTCCTTTTTTATACGGCGTACATACATCGAGGGACTGGAACAATTTGCTAGCGGCGGTGTTTCCGTCACAAAATAATTTGAGTGTCTTCAAGGCTAGAGTGAATAGGCTCTTAATAAACTAGCGCGCTTTACCATCAACGAACGCATCACTGCTTACCATCAGGCGGGCCTGCGGTCAAGCGCTAGTTTATAATTTATAAAATAAAAAAAAAATGGATTCCGTGTAAAGCATTTTATTACATAATAATAGACTGCATATTTCCGTTATTTTTTAATAGCTATGTATTTAATTGATTTAATCATATTAAACCACGCAAAGGTAACATAATATAATAGGGATTTTATTATAAGTATTTATTAGGTATAAATTGCTTTAGAATTAGTTCCTGAGACAGGTTCTAAAGTACTGAGGTCCTTACGATCTTAAGCCCGTACAACCGTTTAATGTTGGTAGTCTACAGTGTACTATTTACATAGGTTAAGCAATAAAAGCGCGTTTCACTGCGCGATCGAATTTGCAATGAGGAGATCCACAGAAGAACGAGAGTAACCGACATAGCCGCAAAAATTGCAACACTAAACTGGCAGTGGGCCGTGCCCGTGGGACCGATGCCCGATGGGGCCGACGGGTTTTCGAGTGGCGGCCACGCACCGGAAGACGCAGCGTGGGTAGGCCCCCGACAATGTGGGCCGACGACCTGGTGAAGGTCGCGGGAAACCGCTGGATGCGCGAGACGCAGGACCGGTCGTTGTGGGGAACCTTGGGGAGGGCTATGTCCAGTAGAGGACGTATTTCGGAGGAAATTATGATGATGATGATGAAACAATAAATAATACTGTGTACATAAAGTGTATCATACTAATTTAAGCTTTCTTATGGAGTACTTACGAATCATATCTGCCTAGCCTTTTTTAACTTCTATGAGGTCGGCTTCCAGTTTAACTCCAATATAACCTCTACAAAACAATTACTGAATAATACGTTACCCCTTGGTTAGACTGCTGTTGAGACTTTTATATTTTTGATGACCCGTAGCGACTGTTAAAGATCTAATGACGGCAGGAATGGCTTTCTCGGTGGTAGGTCATAACACGGCTGCCGGCAGAAGTTACCACCCACCAGACAACGTCTTGCTGCTAAGCGATTCGTCGTGTTCCGACATGATGTCTGTTGAGGCCGTCCGGAGGACCGGTCTGAGCAGACATGTTGCGATGTGTGCCAGGTACGATGCGCCAAATGTTGTTGCGTCGGGAGTTTGGTCGTAGAGGGTAGCCAGATAAATCTCACTCTAGCGCAGCATCGTTGGTCGTGTTGTTGAGTTTAACATTGCATCAAATCGACCGTCGTCCTTCCTTCAATCACTCAGTTTTGTTTGAGTGAATAGGCTCTTAATAAACTAACGCGCTTTACCATCAACTATTGCATCACTGCTTACCACAGACACTCCCCCGTCTAATGTAATATTGACATACAAAAAGTGCTGACTCTCAGCCCAATTTCAATATTACTCTCAATATATATTTTCTTTCTCAATAATAATTTCAATATTTCAACTTCTGATTGATTAACAATGACTTAAAAACTAGAATGACTAAAAATGCCGAGACGCGGGTGTCGGTACTCAGTGTATAAAGGAACGGTCCACATTGTCTTAAAGCCCTTTATTCATAAACGCTGCTTAAAGTTAACTAGTGATTAGAGATTCATTAACCATAGATTTTGACCTTTTAACGTCACTTAACTTTAATCACCCTTTATGAATAATCACCACAGTGTTTAAAGGGTTTATTCATAAACGATGATTAAAGTTAAGTGACGTGTAAACGTCTAAAATGTATGTTTAAAAAATCGCTAATCTCTAGTTAACTTTAAGCAGCGTTTATGAATAAGGGGGAAAATGTTTTGAGGGTGCTGTTTAGACTTTCCGCATAACATACCTATCCATTGACGCTGTTGAAAATCGTCAATACGGGGTTCCGTGAAAACAGATGTCCCGGACTTTCCCGTCTTACGTGGGCGTAACAGGTAAACGCTTCTCACCTATGTTCTTAAGTTCCAAGAGGAAAACCGCACAAGCTACCGCCATTTTGAGACCCGTTGCCACCGTAGAAAGGACTTGTTTCTTCGATGGTTTATTTCCGACCACAAGTGGTCCTTCGAGTCAAACAAACGTTGCAAACATTTGAAAATTACCTTTTTTTTATGATATTTTACATATTTATTTATTTTGGTGTACCAAGTAGTGTTTACACTGGGTTATTGTAAGTAAGGTCACATGTGTTTTAAAAAGGTGGCAGAGTAGTGTAACAATCACTTATAGCTGGTGGACCCCGCATGCAAACAAAAATAGGTTATCGTTTATAAAGAGTTGTACAGGAATAAGGTAGGCCAGTGTAGGTGTAGTAGGTAGGCAGGTATGGTAGGTGTATTAGGAGGCCCGGAGTCAGATCTTCGGGCCGAGCCCGGGTCACTCTCAACGCAGGGCTCGAGGGAACCGAGTGTTTTTAGTGGGTATTCCCGGCTCCGGCCGGGCGAGTCCCACACACGCCTGTCGCCTAGCTAGCGGCGGGTACGGTGCGTAACGCATTTTCACTCGTATAAAAAAAAAAGGTGTATTAGGAAGGCCATTGTAGTGGTATTCTGTAATCATTTCATCGTGAAAAATTAGTGACTGTGGGGTAAACAGTCATTCCAACCAATGCTAATGTGTCACTGTTGACTGCACTCACTTAGAGCCCCTTTATGAAAGTGTTCGAAAACAAAATACAAAGTTGAAGAATTAATAGCTAATACATGCACGTGCTAATCACGCTTTTTTAGTAGTTTTGTAGGTCTGTGTCGTCAGGTTGTATGTTAAATAAAATAATGATATGCGACCATAACTAATATAGTTATCATTGAAATAAAAATACACATATATTCACTCTCAATGTTCATATAACCTTTTTTTTTGTTGGGATGGGAAATCATCATATGACATCTCCCGCTCTGGGTGGAGCGGAAGTGCGTATCAGACTTTTACAGACGGACGGCCAGAGCCGCGGTTTATTGTTTAAACAATCCGCAACCCTGATCCAGGAGGCATCGGTCTTCGGGGACCCCGTCACGGTGGCGTGAAACACAACGCGCCGTCGACTCGGGCCAGCCCCCTAATAGTCGAACACGTTTTTGTCAAATGATTGCGACTAGTTGGCATCAGTTGGGATCGTTCGGACCGCCCATTTGTCCGTTCGGTCCAAACGATACCAACTAGTGGCAATCATTTGACAAAAATGTGTTCTCCGATTAGGGGGCTGGTCCTTACCGGGCGGCGAGCTACCCACTGCTCACCGCCCGCAGGCCCGCGCAGGTTCATATAACCTGAGTGATATTTCATAAAAAAAGTCATTTCAAAGCTTCAAATTCCGTAGCTGCCCGGCGCGTGGTTCAGTTCTTCTTTCAATCACAGCTACTTATAGAGTTCGTGATTGGTGGCTTAATTGTCATAAGAAACTTCTATTAACCAAGGCTTACTATGTAGGAATATTTAGACGGTAACATTACATAATTTAGATGATAAAGTAGAATAGAGGCAATTCATTCATTCTTCTCTCGGTTGTAGGCCGAAGATCGACTGCCGGCAGAAGTTACCACCCACCAGACAAAGTCTTGCCCCAAGCGATTCGTCGTGTTCCGGCATGATGTCTGGTGAAGCCGTACGGAGGACGGGTCTGAGCAGTTGTGTTACGATGTGTGCCGGGTACGATGCGCCAAATGTTGTGTCGGGAGTCTGGTCGTGGAGAGTCTCCAGATCAATCTCCCTCTAGCGCAGCTTCGTTTGGTCGTGTTGTTCTTGGGTTTAACATTGCATCACCTCGCTCAACTGCTGTCATCCTTCCTATTCCTTAGTTTTTTAAGTCATCATCATCATCCCAGCGTTAATCCCAGTCGCATCCGAAGCCTTTTCAGCTTTGGAGTCTGGGGTCCGCTTTACCATTCCAACTGCTGATATGGCTAAACTTCGACATTTTCCGTGAAGCGACTGCCGTCTGACCTCCACAACCCGAAGGCGACATCGAAGCATTGCAGTTAGACCAGTTAGTTAGTTTTTTAAGGGAATAGGCTTAATAAACTAGTGCGCTTTACCATGAACGATTGCATCACTGCTTACCATCAGGCGGGATTGCAGTCAAGCTCTAGTTTATAAATATTTAAAAAAAAAAAAACAAGATTAATCTTTTATGTCAATTATACTTAAACCTTACATCTGTACGCTTTACGAGAAGGACATGCCTAATATGTAGTGATACATTTATTAACTCTTCAATTCCCAAGACAAGACCAATAGAAAAAACGTGTTGTTTCTATATTATATATTGTATTTAGAGGCTTTGAAGGAAGATAATAGCAATAAGAAAAAATAATCCTGAAGGGTATTTTTTAAAACTGGGTGTCACCCACAGGTGACACTGGGCATTATATGTATATACATGTAGTTTATATACGATAATTTGGGAGTTAAAAATTGCAGTAAAGAGTTATGTTATATTTATCAAAATTTTATTATACTTAATTATAATAACAGTACACTTATTTATTATAGAATTTGTACCAACATTACAAATGTAAACCTATATTACATTTTCCATGTTCCATTTTCCTTGTGCGTTCGTGGCAGAATCCACAACGTCTCTGAGAATATTTTTTTTCAAAATGATCTCCTGCAGGACCTCCAAACCTTATTTCATTGGAAAATTATTGTTGAAATATTTACATACTGAAATATTTACGAACTTTTGCAAACTTATCGTTTTGTGGTAAATTTGTGTTATCACATAAATGTAAGTACCTACTGCTGTATTTCAAAAATCTGATACGTCTTATGCTAGAAGAGACTAATTCTTTATATTGAACTATTTCGTGGTCATACAATAATTAAAAACAATCTGTGGCACTCATTTCATCTACACAGTTGCTAAAATCTTCTTCGTCACAGTCATCTTTTCCACACGATGCAAACTGAGAACTATTACTGTAACGTCTTTCTTCTTCTTCTTTGCCCTGGGTCCAGTCCGTTCTGTATCTAACTGTATCTATCTGTAGATGAAGAATCCGTTTGATTGTCGTCAATAGCTCTGGGTTGCAATTCCACTGCTGATCTTAGCATTCTCCCAGGTAATTGAACAAAACTGGCAGTATTCTCATCCCCACTATCCTCATCAGTCATCTGACCATCAACGGGAGGAATAGTATAATGTCGCCCGGATCATCTCCATGTTCCAACTTTTCAACAATGTCAGCCAAAGTCAACCTAAAAGACAATAACAAACTATATGCAATTTCCACCAAATGAGTTTTAGTTCAAATATTGCCCAGTGTCACCTACAAGTGACACTCGAACTTTGGACACATAATTTTGCTATTATTATTATTATTTTATTCATGCAACACACTGATTACATTAGTTTGTTTACTGAAAAACTACATGCAATAAGAAAAAATATAGAACTCACCCTTTTGACATTTTATATCCAAGTTTTTTCAGAACAAGTCACTCCCACGCCGATAAATTGAAAAACCGTTAGAAACAATTGAATTGATTTGACAGTTAGCACGACTTCTGTGTTGCCACAAAAAAACCATAAATACTACAATTTACTGAGATCCTAAAAATATTTTTTTTATTAATTTATTATATTATTTAATGAAGAAAAAAATCTATAAACATCCGTCACCTACAGGTGACACTGGGAACTGACGAGTTAATATTTTCTATTAACCTATGACCACAAATAAAAGGCTTTGAGTTTGACAAATTGCAGATGACGTTATTATTATTTATCTTTTTCTTAAAATTACATAAATGACTACCGGAACCGTTCCATCGTAGATCTTAAAATTTATACCAAAGTCATACTTTAGTCTTGTTATTATATAATAACAGGGAATAGGCTCATTATCATTGAATACAACATCTTGTACAAAAATAGAATTAATAGGTATAATTTTGTAAAGTTGGACAAAAAAGGACCTAACATGTAAGTACAATCAGCTGTAGAAGTCCATTCCCACCTTAAAGACTACTGTCGCCTGCGCTAAACCGGCCACGCACACTAACGCATTATTTTTATTATCGCAGTCTTCATCTTTCTTTAAAGTAATGCAAAATTTCGTTACTTCATTTGAAGTTAAGTTAGCGGCCGCACTTAACAATGGTCTATCATAAGCGAGCGATTGTGGGTTCGATCCTTAATAACGGCAAATCTTTTTGTTGTTTCATATAATTTAAAATTATGATATCTGATTTGTATTTTAAAATAAAAATGTTTGCAAATAATATTTAAACGAATAGGAAAATTTACTGAATATTTATACCAAAATGGTTTTTATTATATGTTTTAGTTTACTATAGATGTAATATAATAAATAATATAATGCAATATATTATAAAGTTATATATTATTCGGTATAGATATACTTATACTAATAAATGAAACAAACGTTGAAATGGCAGCATTGTAATATTTTATATAAAAGTAATCCTTGACAAACTTATGATATTATTATGGTAAAAAATATAAAAAAACATTTTTGGTTTTTAGATATGAAAGTTATAGTATTATATGTTATCATTAAAGAGGTTATAGCTTAATTATTCATTTTCTTAAAGAAAAGAGGATTGAAGCTTAACCTGAATATTATTACAATCATAAAATAATCTATACTTAGAACACAAAACAGTGCTTATTACATTTACAATTTTTTTGCGTGTATAGCATGCCATCCTGCAGTGCCTTTTTCGGAGTTTGAAGGCATGAGATTATAATCTTCAAGCGCTTTCTTAGTTCAAAAGTAAACGAACTTATTTCTTATCGAATTCCGAAATTATTGTTTTTATAATTTACCAAAAGTAATTTGTATTGAAATTGCAAAAGGCGACATCTGTTAGCTATTAAGCCAACCGAACATATTACTGTCACTTAGCTAAATTACTTTACGAGTTGGTTTAGAGTCCGTTATTACGATATATAATGACATATATTTAAAACACTTTGTAGGACACTTCTGCACTGTGATTGTTATAAATTGTTTTTTTTTTGTTTAGCTCGATAAGTCTCCACCAGTATCGCCAGTTTATTTTTAAACCACAAATGCAACCTCTCTTCTTCGCAAGATTCAAAGGTTTATTCAACGGTAAATATTGTTGTTTCGTTCCACTTGTCTCGACACATAAGCCACCTTCGTCCTCCAACCTCTTGACTTTGCACCTTACCCAAATAATAATAAAAACAACTTACACAAAAGCCGGTTTCATATTATGATATTTGAGATATATTGCTGCATATGCCTGCATATTCATTAAAAAAGTAAAACTAATAACACGAACTCGTAACTATATGTTCACCAACCAACAACAGCTAAGTAATATTATTTGAGTTATTGTAGTTAATAATAGTTATTGTAGGTAGTGGAATATTTTTTGTTCAGTTTGTTTCAAATCTACCGTCATCTTTTTATAATGACTCTAATATAGAAAAAATCTTAAAATAAAGTATCATCGTTAAGTTGCGGATCGGTATTTTTACATATTTTTGTTGTCAGCATTCATAACTCACCAATAAACATTTCAAAAATATTTTGTAAGTTATTAGATTTGAACTCGAACCACCTTGAACGCCTATCAAGACGAAAACCGCTAGGCTATTTAAACACTTACTGTGAGCGTTGAAATTAGTAAGTAGTACCTAACAATCATAAGCGGGCAGCAAGTTGTCAAAGTGTATAAGTGTGTATCAAACTTTATTATAGAAGAAGGTCGTAACTACAACTAGTATTGCTTGGCCATAGTTTTGTGAGATTGTAACTCGACTTTTGGTCTTGACTGTACATTAAAATTGCTCAAATTCTTCGCGTAAAATTAAATTGTTAGTTGAATAACTCACAGGATATGGAAATGGACAATTATTTAATGTGGAATATTATTATATACTTCCAATTAAGTTGAACGGACATCCTCTAACTCTCAGAATCGAAAGGAGGGCGAGTTACCACGGTCTAGCGCATCCCGACTGATTGTTATACCTACGCTATTAACAAAATCTTGCTTTGGGGTCTGGGGGCTTTACCAGTCTAATTGCTGATGTTGGCTAACCTTCGACATTTTCCATGAAGCGACTGCCGTCTGACCTCCACAACTCGAAGGCGACATCGAAGCATTGCAGTTAGACCAATTGTAGGACTTTTGAGGGCTCCAACAACCCGTAACGACTGCCACTAGATGTTCGTAGGGCAACCGGGACCAACGGCTTAACGTGCTTTCCGAGGCACGATCAGACCAGTACAAATATTCATATTCATGCATACAAATACCTGCACTGTGCGGGGATCGAACTCGCGGCGTGCCGCCTTGCGCTTGTATTGTAAATAGTTCTAAAAGAGTTACGATGGACTTTCTTGCATACTCTTTTCATATAAATCTAGGACGGGTTTGGTGAGTTTATAGATTTGGTTGTTTTTTTATTTTATCTAATTTATGTCTAGTGTATTGTGTGTATTTTAGTGTGTTAATAAATCTGTTTTTCGTTTAGTACGTTTTGAATTTTGAAAATCACCTGTATGTGCGACTTTGTGTCTATTGCTTTTACTGAACTTCATCTGTATTAGAAGTAGCGCGGTAGTGGGATTGACTCAACGAAAAGGAGTTGTGTTAAATTTTTAACTATCAGGCATATCTCCTACTTTCGTATATACGTTTAAAAAAAACCCGTATTGCATGTTTGTGACGCATGTTCCCTCAACAATTTTTAATTTTTGTACTTTTGTTTTTTTTTGCGTCCGCAAATAAACGATTTTCCTTCTATTTATTTCTCTCTTTCTTCTTTCTATATGGCATGAATTTAACAATAAACTTTAGTCTAAAATTCTCTATCTGCACTATAGTAAAAGTCAAATCTAAAATAACATTTAAACCCTAAATCTTTTGTGTGTATTTCACACAGTAAAGATTTCTGTTCGTCACACATGTAGATAGTTCCATGGACAATCATAATCAGAATACATCCCCACTGTTGGGGCAAAGGCCTTCCTCTATGAGAAAGAGAATAGGCCGTCCACCACGTATGCCCAGTAGTGGTTTGACAGATGCCACATGTCTTCGAATTTTTAGTTCTAAGTTGCCTTTATTTTTTGTTGGGATGGGAAATCATCAAATGACTTCTCCCGCTCTGGGCAGAGCGGAAGGGCGTGTCAGACTTTTACTAACTAAAACTCACCCGTGTTTCTTCACTTGCCTGTGCGACGGCCAGGGCCACGGTTTCTTATTTAACCAACCCGCAACCCTGACCCAGGAGGCATCGGTCTTCGTGGACCCCGTCACGACGTGCTGACATCTCTTTGAGGCGCGCGTGAAACACGACGCGCCGTCGACTCGAGCCTAGTCCTTACCGGGCGGCGAGCTACCCACTGCTCACCGCCCGCAGGCCCGCGCCTACGGTAGCTGGGAGTTTAGTGTCATCGCCCGACCAGGGCGCCCTGGTCGCCCTGGCCCTCCTGCGGTGGCTAGTGGCGTGAGATCGCTGGGATTCCCGTTGCCTCACGCGCTCCGCCTCCTCCTTTGCCAGCATCACTGCTTCGCAGAAGGAGGTGACGGCCTGCCATGCACTCTCGCTCCGGACCATGGCCTGGACCAGGGTCGGACCCGAAAGATCGCCGCCGATCGCCGCTACGAGGACACGGCGTTCACCGTATGCTCCACCGTGTCCTCAGGGCGATCCACACAATGGTGACACCCTGGCGTTTCCTCCCGCCTGATACGGAACAGGAACCTTCCGAAACAACCGTGTCCGGTGAGGATCTGCGTCAGACGGAAGGTGAGGACGCTGTGGCGCCTCTCTAGCTACTCCTCAAAGAGGGTACATACCGCCGCTATTATGGCGTGCCCAGCACTGGGTTGCGACAATCGCACTCTCCATGTCGCCATGAGATTCCGCCGGAGCTCTGTCCGCCGTACCGCGATTTCTCGCGGCAGCGGAGTTATACCCCGGCGTTTTGCCTCCTCTCGCCACTCCCACATGTGGGCGAGGATTTTGGCCTCCAGATCCAATGGCGGTAATCCGGCAAGGAGGCTCGCCGCCTCAGCGGAGACCGTGTGGTATCCCCGGATCAGCCGAACGGCCATGACCCTCTGGGACGCGGTCAGGCATCGGGCTGGTCGCTTCCTTAACGACCGCGAGTTCTAAGTTGCCTTATATTTTCTTCACAATTTTTGAGAACAGTGGTGATAAAATAAATTACACAAAGTAAATCAACTGTCTGGGTACAACATACATGATACAACTCGTAAGTTGGGGCCCGTACCTCTAATGCTCTTTGTTCATTAAACTAAAAAAAATGTAAGCAAAGTAGCGTGGAAAAACTAGCCATACATCAATGGAAACAACCACACTACCTCTTGCCGCATTATATTCTCCTAGTAGCACATTTCTGTTAGCGGCTCGCTAGTATGGGGAGGTACCAGGAGCTCAGGCTCCAAGAAGAGGTGGGCGACGGAAAATCGATACTGCAGTCTGCGCCATTGAGAGTGAAAGCGGACGTGACGTCAGTCTGCGCATACATTGTTTCATACGGCACGAGATTTTTCACGTTTACTATAGTAATAAATGTATTTATTTAAACTTATAAGACATAGAATCTAGTTCAGTTCTGTCTGAGCAAGGTAATCCCGTTTTTCATTTATTTTAATACAGGAAATTCTCTGTTTCTTCTTAAGAATATTTTGAAGAGATCCTTTGGGATTCTTTCACAATTTGTGTAATTCAGAGAATAAATGAACTTGTTTTCGAGTTTAGTCCATTATAGAGGAGCGATCCGAAGTACAAGCAAAACTCGGATATACATGTTTCGTTGCATTTTGTGGACAATAGAAAATTACAATGCGCATAATAATTAGTTGACGAGCTGTTAATTCTTTTTAAGATTTGCACAGGAGGCTAGAGTAGTAGATAAAAGTAAAGGGCGAAAAGTAGACACTTTGAGAATAGTCCTCTAAGCTCTCTCGATAGTTAGTAACATAGTGTTACTCGCCGCACTTTTTTTGTTTGGGATGGGAAATCTTCAAATAACCTCTCCCGCTCTGGGCGGAGCGGAAGGACGTGTCAGACTTTTACTGACTGAAACCCACCCGTGTTTCTTCACTTGCCTGTGCGCCAGGGCCACGGTTTCTTTTTTAACCAACCCGCAACTCTGATCCAGGAGGCATCTGTCTTCTTGGACCCCGTCATGATGTGCTGACATCTCTTTGAGAGTTACTCGTCCACCTCAAGTGGTAATAATACAGCTGTAGTATTCTGTAAATGGATCACTTCAATAAAAAGATGTGTAGCATCTTTTGGTGGAGTGTGTCAGGAAGGAATATGAGGGAAATAGAATTACGAGTATTAGCAAATTACATATAATTGGGTATACTTATTAATTTTCTATCGAAGCCTATGTACCGTGAGGCTAATATGATTTATTCATTAGTTAATATTTTAAGCCCTTTTTTGTTTAGTAGGTATCAAGTAAATTTTTGTTACGTAATTTTAGATAAGTTTATGATGGGACTGACGTGAACTGTATTCAAACTACAATACCGGCAATAAAGTTTAAAAAAAAATCACCTTAATACTTTATGTGAAGTGAGCTTAATGTAAGCTGCAGTCCAAGTCTATAATCATCTCACCTTGCAAATTTAGGTGAAGTGGCAGTAAGGTTCTGGAGTGGCAGCCACGTATCGGAAGACGCAGCGTAGGGAGGCCTCCAACTAGGTGGACCGATGACTTGGTGAAGATCGCGGGAAACCGATGGATGCAGGCAGCACAAAAACGGTCAATGTGGAAATCCTTGAAGGGAGGCCTTTGTCCAGCAGTCGACCTCTATAGACTAAGAAGAAGAAGAAGGGCATTGACAGTGCGCCTAGTATGAGTTTTCATTACGAGACTCGATCGTCGATATCGAGCGTGTTTGGCGCTCTCTTTGGTTGAGAGTTCCTACAACCTTGAAGTGGGCCAATCGATGAGTTAAACGCGCTCGATATCGACGGTCGAGTTTTGTAATGAAAACTCATACTAGGCCTACTGCTCACTCTAAGCGTAGTTACTTCACCTAACTTTTCACCTAGGGCCCTAGTCTGCTTATTACAATAGTCTCAGAATGGTTGATCTCATAATGACCGATTTGGCCCAGTTTTGTAATCTACTAACAAAATGGCGTCATTATGACTTTCAGTGGTCAATCACTGACACTCCACTCCATGTTAATAAATGTTCGATTTGAGTCTTTTTTTTTTTTAATAATTATAAACTAGTGCTTGACTGCAATCCCGCCTGATGGTAAGCAGTGATGCAATCGTTGATGGTAAAGCACACTAGCTTATTAAGCCTATTCAAAAAAACTGAGTGAATAGGAAGGAAGACGGCAGTTGAGCGAGGTGATGCAATGTTTAACCCAACAACACGACCAACGATGCTGCGCCAGAGGATGATCTGGAGAGCCTTCACGACCAAACTCCCGACACAACAACATTAGGCACATCGTACCCGGCACACATCGCAACACAACTGCTCAGACCCGTTCTCCGTACGGCTTCACCAGACATCATGCCGGAACACGACGAATCGCTTGGCGGCAAGACTTTGTCTGGTGGGTGGTAACTTATGCCGGCGGCTGATGTTGTTGCCTACCACCGAGAGAGAGAGTTAGTAGAAAATTATTTCTACTAACGGGTTTTAATGGCTATACGGCAATGTCATTCTATCACCATTCCATTACAAGACGACTGACCGATAACTGATTGATCATTATGAATTTAGGAGATCACGAATTTTTAGCACAATGACAATGGCTACAAATGGCAATCTTGTACACTATTATCAGGCCTCATTAAACTCACCACACTTATATTCTCATTGCGATATTTAAAAAAAAAGACTACTAAAAGTTAAAACCGATTGGTGTAGAGGAAAGTAGTCTAAATGGTTTTTAGTTAACAATACAGAGTCATCATCATCATCATCTCAGTGTTGATCCCAATAACAGAGTACCTGTTCTAAAACAAGTATGCGACATACTTGTTTAAATACAAGTATACTATCTACTTTTCTTGACGGAGACCCAAATCAGATATCCGACTGATGCGGCATACCTCGGCTACCCGGGATACTCTTTGGAGCATCATTTCCTGCAGCGTGTCGAGGTCTATGTGTATGTCCGCAATGACATCTGTTGCCGGCGCCTCCGTCACCTCGAAGACCCTCACTTCTCGTCCCTATGGCTGTTGGTTGACACTGGTGTAGACAAAATTATTTACACCTGTGTCTACCGATCGCACAGCGGTGATCAGGAGACAACTCGATTATATGACCACCTCAATGAGGCTGCTGACAATGCGCTGCATCGGCACCCTGACGCTCAGTTCGTCGCTCTGGGGGACTTCAACGCCTGCCACCAGGACTGGCTCTTCCCATACCAGAGGACCGACCACGCTGGGAGAGATGCGCGAAACTTCGCGCTTTCTATGGGCCTTTCCCAGCTGGTAGAGCAAGCGACTAGGGTGCCTGATGTAGTTGGCCATACTGCCAACTGTTTGGACCTTCTGCTGACCACTGATCCGGACAGATGTGTTGTAACAGTTTCCTCACCGTTGGGAACTTCAGACCACTGTCTGGTGAAGTCTGTAACGTCCTTCTCCCCACCAGATCACGACTCACGTGGTGAACGGCGAATGTGGCGATACAGGTCAGCGGATTGGGATGAGATGCGCCACTTCTTTGCGTCTTATCCTTGGCAGCAGGTCTGCTTCTCTTCTGACAATCCGTCGAGCTGTGCGGACGCTATAACCGATGTGGTGCGTCAAGCTATGGAGTATTTTATCCCATTCAATGACGTGCCCGTCGGTGGCTCGGCTCGCCCATGGTTCAATGCCGATTGTGTCCAAGCTGAACAGCGTAAGCACACGGCATTTCTCGCCTGGGTTGACGCTCGTGACCGCGGAGCTCCGGATCTAAGCTCAAAGAAGAGAGCCTTTAACCGTGCTGCCAAGTCCTACAAGAAGGCGCTCAAGAAGGCTCGCTTCGACCACATTACCCATATTGGCAACAAGTTATCTGCGCAGCCATCCGGTAGCAGATCTTTTTGGTCCCTTGCCAAATCGGTTGAGGCGAACTTCTGTCGGCCTTCACTGCCTCCGCTGGTTAGGCCTAATGGAACACTGGCTCATACGGCGAGAGAGAAAGCAGGTCTCTTTGCTTCTCTCTTTGCTCATAATTCGCGTCTTGATACTGGCAGTGCTACTCCACCTAATTTACCTCATTGCGGAGCTTCAATGTCTGAGGTTCGCATTAGGAACAAGGAGGTTCTGAGAGTACTGTGTCCTCTGGACGTGTATAAGGCTAGTGGTCCGAATGGTATACCAGCGATTGTTCTTAAAGCATGTGCGCCCGAGTTGTCTCCTGTATTGACGCGCTTGTATCGCCTCTCATTTAGGACTGGTATAGTGCCCAAGTCCTGGAAGCTTGCTAACATGCAGCCCGTGCCCAAGAAGGGTAGTCGTGCCGATCCTGCCAACTATCGGCCGATTTCGATCACCTCCATACTTTGCAAAATTATGGAGCGTGTATTGAACTCGCGCCTCTTGGCATACCTGGAAGGTAACGATCTCCTCAGTGACCGACAGTACGGGTTTCGCCGCAATCGGTCAACTAGGGACCTACTAGTGCATGCCACTCACTTGTGGGGCGAGGCCCTCGAGAAGAATGGGGAATCGATTGCTGTCTCCCTTGATGTCTCGAAGGCCTTCGACCGGGTATGGCACGCTGGCCTTTTGAGTAAGTTTCCAGCTTACGGCATTTCCCCTAACCTGACTGGCTGAGTAAAAGACTTCCTGACTGAACGGTCCCTCCGAGTTGTTGTCGACTGATGCTCTTCTGAGCCCATGTCAACTAATGCCGGTGTTCCTCAGGGGTCTGTTCTCTCTGCAACTCTGTTCCTGCTGCATATTAACGATCTGCTGATGTCCGGTATCTATGGGTATGAAGATGACAGCACAGTTGTAGAGAGATACCTGCCGGATGCTCGGGCTAGTAGGGAATCAATCCGGTCCGAAAGAGAGGCCATGGTTGAGCGAACGAGTGTTGCACTGCAGGCAGTCTCCGAATGGGGCAATGCCAATCTTGTTGCATTCAATGCCGCCAAAACACAGGCGTGTCTTTTCACCGCCAAAAGGAGCCCGTTCACCTTGGCTCCTACTTTTCGAAATGTGTCCTTGGAGTGTTCCGACCGCCTTCAGCTTTTGGGAGTTGAGATTTCCTCGAACCTTAACTTTGGGCGGTTCATTGAGTCCAAGGCCAAGGTGGCTGCCAGGAAACTTGGCGTTATCGCAAAGGTCCGGCAGTACTTCACACCTGGGCAGCTTTTAATGTTATACAAAGCACAGGTCTGTTCGTGTGTGGAGTACTGCAGCCACATTTGGGCTGGTGCTGCTAAGTGTCACCTGGCCACTTTGGATTCAGTGGAGAGGCGTGCGAAGAGGCTGATTGGTGACACTGATCTAACTCAAGTTGGTCTCCAAAGCCTAGAGCACAAGCGTAGAGTTGCCAGCCTTTCGGTGTTCTATAGGATGCATTTTGGGGAGTGTGCGAGGGAATTGCATGATTTAATTGCCCCATCTCCGTTCCACCTTCGGACGACCCGTCGTAGGGCTGGTTTCCACCCTTACGTTGTTAACACCACTACGACCCGGACGAAGCGTTTCGCCTCCTCCTTTATACCGCGTACATCGAGGGACTGGAACAATTTGCCAGCGGCGGTGTTTCCGTCGGACTACAATTTGAGTGTCTTCAAGGCTAAAGTGAATAAGCTCTTAATAAACTAGTGCGCTTTACCATCAACGATTGCGTCACTGCTTACAATCAGGCAGGATTGCGGTCAAGCGCTAGTTTATAATATACAACGTGTAACAAAAAGGGTATATACATACCAAGGGCATGGCATCTTTAGATGATATCAAACGATATCGGAAGGGTTTCAACTCAAAATAAAATACTCAAAAAATTGGTACCAAATTTTCGGTTTCGTGTGTTTCTTAAAATAAAATCATAACAAACGTGGCAGCACACTACATATGTTAATAACTACTCGTTACCCGTCACGTTACTTGCCAAAATCCGATAAATGTCTTCAATATCTCTGTGCGACTAGTATGATAGTAGCCTATCACAGGCGATGTTTTTCCTCATAACTTCCTAACATAAAGAGATAGAATTAAAAAAACCCTTCCAATATCGTTTGATATCATGTAAAGATGCCATGCCTTTGTTATTTATATACTCTTTATGTTACACGTTGTAGATATAAAAAAAAATACAACTATAATTATTTGTAAATAATAATAACTGTAAGGTACAGACGACAGCAGGTCAAGCTACCCCAAACTATCAGATATTTCCAATCAACCTTGAACCTTAATGTTTTAGAGATAAAGTTGAAAATCTAATAAGGAAATCTACAGAGATTGTAGTAGCTTGATGTGCTGTCGTCTGTTCATTGATGTTTATGATTAATCTTAGTACAATTAGTTTTACTGTCGATTAAAACTAACGTGAATTAAGTACTAAGGAATTAAAAGTTTGCTTTATTATATCTTGTAATACCGTAATATTTATATGTCGGCGCAAGCCAAAAATATTAATCTTAAGTTCAGACTTAACAGATAATAAGACTGGATAGGTATAAATTACTTTACAATTTTACATTTATTTGTTGTTGTCAGTTTGCTTCTTTTCAATGTAGAAAGCTAGGTTAGGATTTCCGGTTACTTTGATAGCAAATCAAATTCAGGGTTTATCCAAACTGAGATTTAAGAAAATAGTTATCTATGGTTAATTCATTTCACGACAAGGAATTTCTATCTAACTAGAATGTGAACTTGCATAAGTCTCTTATTTAAAGGAAGACTCTATCGCAAGAGCAATAAGGTCAATCGGAAATAAAACTTTATTTGAAGAGAACACGGTCCGAGGGAGAAAGCTTCCCAGTAGCCCTCTGTCTCTTTCTAAGTGTTACCCGTATTTATTTTTTGTGATTTTGTTTGAGACCAACAATTTCGATTAGAAAAAAGATGGTGAAAAAGGGTGCCATTAATGTCTGCAATAGTGAGTCATACTTTGGATGCGGAATATCATTCTTTAAGTAAGGTTTTTGCGGTAATCATATACGTATTATTTTGTTTGTATGTAGGGTGACCATAAATTTCGGAGTAATTAATAAATGTGCACTTAGTCATTGTGTGCATAATAAATAAGTGACTTTTATTGGGTATTTACAGCAAGCAGAATTTAATGTCATATTAAATTCTGCTTTCTTGTAGATATTTTATTTATCTAAAGGTACAGTTTCGAATAGATGACCTGCTGTCGTCCGTACATCATCAATTTATTCATCCATTTTTAAAATTCAATAATGAAATTAAAAAGTTCGCATCCATGCCTAAATGTTCATTAAAACTCAGGTAATGTAAGTGAAAAAAATATTTTACGTACCTGCCTTATAAATTCCATTATAATAGTCACCCTACACAACAAGGACAGAGGGCTACTGTGAAGCTATGTCCCTCGGACCGCGTTTTGATCGATAGTTCACATTCGAGTTTAGATAGAAATTCCTCGTTTCACGATTAGAAATACCTAGTTGTTTGACCAACTCTTGATAAAACGAAAAAGCATGGCGCATGTTTTAAATAAATGTTTAAACATCTTAAGCACTGAATAATTAAGTCAATGTTAAAATCGAGTGTTAGAAATAATATAACGAATTAGAAATTTCTTCACAATTTTTGAGAACAGTGGTGATAAAATAAATTACACAAAGTAAATCAACTGTCTGGGTACAACATACATGATACAACTCGTAAGTTGGGGCCCGTACCTCTAATGCTCTTTGTTCATTAAACTAAAAAAAATGTAAGCAAAGTAGCGTGGAAAAACTAGCCATACATCAATGGAAACAACCACACTACCTCTTGCCGCATTATATTCTCCTAGTAGCACATTTCTGTTAGCGGCTCGCTAGTATGGGGAGGTACCAGGAGCTCAGGCTCCAAGAAGAGGTGGGCGACGGAAAATCGATACTGCAGTCTGCGCCATTGAGAGTGAAAGCGGACGTGACGTCAGTCTGCGCATACATTGTTTCATACGGCACGAGATTTTTCACGTTTACTATAGTAATAAATGTATTTATTTAAACTTATAAGACATAGAATCTAGTTCAGTTCTGTCTGAGCAAGGTAATCCCGTTTTTCATTTATTTTAATACAGGAAATTCTCTGTTTCTTCTTAAGAATACTTTGAAGAGATCCTTTGGGATTCTTTTACACTTTGTGTAATTCAGAGAATAAATGAACTTGTTTTCGAGTTTAGTCCATTATAGAGGAGCGATCCGAAGTACAAGCAAAACTCGGATATACATGTTTTGTTGCATTTTGTGGACAATAGAAAATTACAATGCGCATAATAATTAGTTGACGAACTGTTAATTCTTTTTAAGATTTGTACAGGAGGCTAGAGTAGTAGATAAAAGTAAAGGTCGAAAAGTAGACACTTTGAGAATAGCCTAGAGGGCTATTCTCTCGATAGTTAGTAACATAGTGTTACTCGTCGCACCTTTTTTGTTTGGGATGGGAAATCATCAAATAACCTCTCCCGTTCTGGGCGGAGCGGAAGGACGTGTCAGACTTTTACTGACTAAAACCCACCCGTGTTTCTTCACTTGCCTGTGCGCCAGGGCCACGGTTTCTTTTTTAACCAACCCGCAACTCTGATCCAGGAGGCATCCGTCTTCGTGGACCCCGTCATGATGTGCTGACATCTCTTTGAAGCGCGCGTTACTCGTCCACCTCAAGTGGTAATAATACAGCTGTATTATTCCGTAAAAAGAACATTTTAATAAAAAGATGTGCAGCATCTTTCGGTGGAGTGTGTCAGGAAGGAATTTGAGAGAAATAGAATTACCAGTATTAGCAATTAGGGTAGGTATACTTATTAATTTTGTATCGAAGCCTTTGCCGTGAGGCTAAAATGATTTATTCATTAGTTAATATTTTAAGCCCTTTTTTGTTTAGTACCTATTAATTTTTTGTTACGTAATTTTAGATAAGTTTATGATGCGACTGACGTGAACTGTATTCAAAATACCTGAAAATAAAGTTTAAAAATACTTTATGTGAAGTGAGCTTAATGTAAGCTGCAGTCCAAGTCTATAATCATCTCACCTTGCAAATTTAGGTGAAGTGGCAGTAAGGTTCTGGAGCGGCGGCCACGTATCGGAAGATGCAGCGTAGGGAGGCCTCCAACTATGTGGACTGATGACTTGGTGGAGATCGCTGGAAACCGATGGATGCAGGCAGCACAAAACCGGTCAATGTGGAAAGCCTTGAAGGGAGGCCTTTGTCCAGCAGTCGACCTCTATAGACTAAGAAGAAGAAGAAGGGCATTGACGGTGCGCCTAGTTTGAGTTTTCATTACGAGACTCGATCGTCGCTATCTCGAGCGTGTTTGGCGCTCTCTTTGGTTGAGAGTTCTTACAACCTTAAAGCGGGCCAATCGATGAGTTAAACGCGCTCGATATCGACGGTCGAGTTTTGTAATGAAAACTCATACTAGGCCTACTGCTCACTCTTAGCGTAGATAATTCACCTAACTTTTTACGGTAAGATTTTCACAGAATCGATCAGCTGTCACTCCACCTGGGGCCCTAGTCTGCTTATTACAATAGTCTCAGAATGGTTGATCAATGATCTCATAATGATCGATTTGGACCAGTTTTGTAATCTACTAACAAAATGGCGTCATTATGACTTTCAGTGGTCAATCACTGACACTCCACTCCATGTTAATAAATGTTCGATTTGAGTAGTAGTTTTTAGAAAATTATTTCTACTAACCGGTTTTAATGGCTATACGGCAATGTCATTCTATCACCATTCCATTACAAGACGACTGACCGATAACTGATTGATCATTATGAATTTAGGAGATCACGAATTTTTAGCACAATGACAATGGCAACAAATGGCAATCTTGTACACTATTATCAGGTCTCATTAAACTCACCACACTTATATTCTCACTGCGATATTTAAAAAAAGAAGACTAAAAGTTAAAACGGATTGATGTAGAGTAAAGTAAAGTTGTCTAAATGGTTTTTAGTTAACAATACAGAGTCATGATCATCATCATCTCAGCGTTGATCCCAATAACAGAGTACCTGTTCTAGAACAAGTATGTGACATACTTGTTTAAAAACAAGTATACAACTATAATTATTTGTAAATAATAATAATAATAACTGTAAGGTACAGACGACAGCAGGTCAAGCTACCCCAAACTGTCAGATATTCCCAATCAACCTTGAACCTTAATGCTTTAGAGATAAAGTTGAAAATCTAATAAGGAAATCTACACAGATTGTAGTAGCTTGATGTGCTGGCGTCTGTACATTGATGTTTATGATTAATCTTAGTAGGATTAGTTTTATTGTCGATTAAAACTAACGTTAATTAAGTACTAAGGAAATAAAAGTTTGCTTTATTATATCTTGTAATACCGTAATATTAATATGTCGGCGCAAGGCCAAAAATATTAACCTTAAGTTCAGACTTAACAGTTAATAAGCCTGGATAGGTATAAATTAGTTTACAATTTGACATTTATTTGTTATTGTCAGTTTGCTTCTTTTCAATATAGAAAGCTAGGTTAGGATTTCCGGTTACTTTGATAGCAATCCATAATTGAGGGTTTATCCAAACTGAGATTTAAGAAAATAGTTAAGTATCTATGGTTAATTCATTTCAAGACAAGGAATTTCTATCTAACTGGAATGTGAACTTGCTTAAGTCTCTTATTTAAAAGAAGACTATCGCAAGTGCAATAAGGTCAATCGGAAATAAAACTTTATTTGAAGAGAACACGGTCCGAGGGAGAAAGCTTCCCAGTAGCCCTCTGTCTCTTTCTAAGTGTTACCCGTATTTATTTTTTGTGATTTTGTTTGAAACCAACAATTTCGATTAGAAAAAAGATGGTGAAAAAGGGTGCCATTAATGTCTGCAATAGTGAGTCATGCTCTGGATGCGGAATATCATTCTTTAAGTAAGGTTTTTGCGGTAATCATATACAAGTTATTTTGTTTGTATGTAGGGTGACCATAAATTTCGCAGTAATTAATAAATGTACACTTAGTCATTGTGTGTATAATAAATAAGTGACTTTTATTGGGTATTTACAGCAAGCAGAATTTAATGTCATATTAAATTCTGCTTTCTTGTAGATATTTTATTTATCTAAAGGTACAGTTTCGGATAGATGACCTGCTGTCGTCCGTACATCATCAATTTATTCATCCATTTTTAAAATTCAATAATGAAATTAAAAAGTTCGCATCCATGCCTAAATGTTCATTAAAACTCAGGTAATATAAGTGAAAAAAAAATATTTTACGTACCTGCCTTATAAATTCCATTATAATACTCACCCTACACAACAAGGACAGAGGGCTACTGTGAAGCTATCTCCCTCGGACCGCGTTTTGATCGATAGTTACCATTCGAGTTTAGATAGAAATTTCTTGTTCCACGATTAGAAATACCTAGTTGTTTGACCAACTCTTGATAAAACGAAAAAGCATAGCGCATGTTAAAATCGAGTGTTAGAAATAGTAAAACGAATTAGCAAATTATAGTTTGTAACTGTAATAACTATTGTTACCCGCAAACTGTTATAAAAGGAGTGTAACGACTTGTAACAACTGTGGCACTGATGATATTTATCCGCCACTATTGTGGCGGATAAATATATTTTAATTAATTTATTTTTTTTATATTTTATATTATATAAAATTATAATTTACTTTCTCTAATATTTTACGTTTGGATTTAGTACCTATATGTATGTGTATTTGTTTGAGGCGTGGCCTGTGCTTGAGCGACACAAGCAGGAGCTGCGTGTCACGGAGATGAATATGCTGCGGTGAATATGTGGAGTTACACGGAAAGACCGCATCAGGAACTCCCGCATCCGGGGCAGCCTTCATGTCCGTGACATTGCAGACAAACTGCAGGAGGGTCGCCTGCGCTGGTAAGGCCACGTCTTACGCAAACCGGCATGTTACGTGGGTAACAAATGTTTTGCCATGGCGCCTCCGCCGGGCCGGGACAAGCGGGGTAGACCAAAGAAGAAGGCTTGACGTTGCTGGCTTGAGGTTGTAAGAGATGACAAGCTTGCCAACAAGCTCTTACCACAGGATGCTAAAGATCGTGCGAAATGGAGGAGAATGTGCAGGAAAGCGGACCCCGGGCTCCAACCCGAAAGCCGCGCATGCAACCGGGATAAACGCTGAGATGATGATGATGATTATGTATGTGTATTTGCTGTTCTAACAATTATAATATGATTATTGTTTGCTTCATTGCTCTAATAACCTCACAAGATATAATAAAGTTCAATGTAGCATCATATTTTTTTGTAGTGTGGCACTAGTCCTTTTAGACTTTGTGCCAATTTCAAGTGAAATAAAAATCTTCAAAAGTTCTTCTTTCTTTCTTTTTTGGCTTCGCACGGTTTGTGCATTTAGCCAATGTCACGTAATGAATTATTCATGTTGAAAAAGACGGCCGCGTGAACCGTCTTACGAGGGAGTTTTGAGGCAAAGTCATGACGTTGGCACTATGCTGCGATATTTCACTGTTCTTTATGAATTATTTACTGAATGCACTTTTTACTACATAAATCACGCACTTTTATTTAGTAAACAACACTTTAAATAATTTTAAAATTTATTTTTTTATTATTCTTATTGTTTATGTAGGTACACTCTTGCTTCTCCAATCCACTTTTGAGATTTGCAGAACGGTCGACATCGGCTCCACTTGCCATAAATAATTTTTATTTCCATTACGTTTTTCATAAAACAAATGCCAAGCGGCTATAAAGACAGATTGTCAACGTGAATTGGGTGAAAATGTTGTTTTTCACTAGAATCAGTACGAATTCTATAATTCATTGAGACGTTAGGGCTTATTTTAATCTGTTTGTGATCGCTGTTAAGCGAGAACAATAAAAATGTACGGACGACAGCAGGTCAAGCTTCCCGAAACTGTCAAATAATCCCAATCAACCTTGATACTTTATACTCTAGAGATAAAGTTAAAAATCTAATAAAGATACGATAAGATATCGGACAGATTGTAGTAGCTTGATGTGCTGTCGTACAGACGTAAAAACAATTAGTTGTATTCATTTTTACTACATCTGAGCCTAGCGGTTGAGACAATGGCGTCAACACAGTTGACCACACAGCTTCTAAAAATTCCAATGAACATGGTACTCCATTATACACATTTAATATTTATTATTATAAACTAGTGCATGACCGTAATACCGCGTGATGCAGTGATACAATCGTTGATGATAAATAGCTAGCTAACCCAACAACAACCAACGATGCGGCGTCAGAGGGCGATTGATCTGGAGACCCTCACGACCAAATTCCCGACACAGCAACATTCGGCGTACCCGGCACACATCGCAACACAACTGCTGCGATCCGTCCTCCCTACGGGTTCACCAGACACCATGCCGGAACACCAAGAATCGCTCAGCAGCAACACTTTGCCTAGTGGGTGTAACTTCTGCCGGCAGCCGATGTTATGGCCTACAACCGTGAGAATATAAATATGGTTATATTTGTAATATCGTAAATATCAATAATCCTTTTTCTATTTCTCTGACACATTGTGACGTGAAATGGACACCGTGTCAAAATATTGTCATAGCTCTACTATAAATGAAGAGGTTCAACTATATTTCATATTATAATACTTCCCTGGAAGGAATTTGTCCCTGTATTCTCTCTCTCTCTCACTATGAGTCTAAAGGTTTCTTTCCCATTTTCATGAGATATGTCTCGTGAAAGAAAGGAAGGGAAAGAAAGGAGCTCAAAATGCTCAAATAGGCAAGTCCGGACCTGTCCAATATCAGCTTAACAGCTTTTGGGTGACGTCTACGATGTATTTTTTTAAATGTTCTTAAGGTTAACACAATTTAGATACATGCCTCCCCATACATGCAGATTATGTATAGGCATGTGTCAAATTTTTATGAACCTTATAGGCTGAATAAGCTTATTGTAATTATTATTTTGTAGCGTGGTTTATTATTAATATAACCTACAAGTACATTAGTAAGTCCATGCCCAATCACAATACTAATGATCTAATTATATTCATTAGTTATCAGCAAGGATAGCGCGGCACAGAAACTCAGCACCGATGTAATTGCAGGCATTGTTCGTCTTGCTACTGATTTGTCTACTTCAAACAATTGACCTCTTTGCTGTAGTAATGTTCATTGACGCACTGTACCTGTCAAGGAAGGAAAAGGACCAGTAAAAACTATTCAAACACACATTTCTATCAAAATGATATTGATGAATGATGTCACGCGCACTTTTCATTGGACTTTTACAATTATTTATAGTGTCGTTTACTAAATAAAGGCGCGTGATTGATGTAGTAAAAAGTGCATTCAGTAAATAATTCATAAAGAACATTGAAATATCGCAGCATAGTGGCCACATCATGACTTTGCCTCAAACCGGGATCATAGACGGTTCACGCGGCCGTCTTTTTTAACTGTCATTGGCGATATCCGCCATTATTTGTGAAATAAAATTATCAAAGAATTTCTATAATTTGTTACACGTGTTATTGGCAAAATTGTGGTATCTGTTCCACAGAGGCCATTGATCAAGAGTTGAGGTTGAAACTCATCTTGAAAAAAGAAGAAGAAGATTTTAGATAAGAATGGTAGAACCAAAGTTGTGTGGCAAAAATTGCAGACATGTAAAATTGTTTATACATTAGGAGGTTGCATTATTTACGGAATTGTAATCATTCAAATCATCAATATAACCCTCAAAGTTCGTATCGTATTGATTGATATTTCATTAAATAATCAATTCTTCTTCGTGATATTCATATTCATATCAATGAGTTGAGTTTGATGATAAAAAAAATACCCCGCTCTCGAATTATGTTTTGTTCAACACACAACCTAAAACTTTTAATTTCGTGGCTAAATTAGCGCATAAGAGTTATTATAAAACTACATAATATAATGTAGAAGTGTTATATAGGCACCAATGTAACTCATTTAAGGTAGCCAAGACTCCGTTGAACTCGACGTAAAGTAATGCATGTACGTGACCGAACTCCGCTTTGAACATAAACAGTAGAATGTAGATCAGCGCTAGCAGCGCCGGTGTCGCGAGATGGAGCGTACTTGACCGCGGAGGAGACGCGAGCCGCCTCTCGAGACCTTAGCCTGAATGTGCATGACTCGATTTTTTATGCGACGGAACCTCGCCCCAGTAAGCATTGGACACGATCGTCTTCCGAGCCGACTCCGTGCCCTGCACGACACCAAGCCACATCTCACGTACTTGACATTGAATTAATCAGAAGACTTCGACGGTGCTGCAATGGGCCCGGCCTTACCACGTAATACTTACTCATAGTAACCACCTTAGCTTCGGCGCCTTGGTGATAAACATTACCTTTCGATAACCGTCAACATTTGATCGCGTCATTCATTAAAGTTACGCTGCATGACCGGAGTAGCATTGACGTTGCAGGTAAACCAATCGGTTTACAATAAAATGTGTATAAAGCCTAACTATGTAATGATATAGTTAGGTTTTATTCACATTTTATTGTTTATTTATTTACAATAATTGACGGAGGGTTCGTGTCACTTCAAACACATATTCGCCTTGATCGTTTGCCCTGACTTGAGTCAAAGAGAACAAGGCTGCACTTTTCAGTTCATGCCACGATCACAATCTGAATCGTTTGTGGCAACCGTGTAATTATTCAGCTTTTGCAATTATAAGTAATTTTTATGAAGAATTCGTTATAAACAGGATTGAGTGCATTGTCCGGGATTATTAATTATTAAGTGTTGAGGACGTTCTTTGTGGCGGCAAATTGCTGGAACAATTTACTGCAGGTAGATATAACAATAGATTATTATAATAACTACGTAAATCCGTCGTCTTTACGGCTTGCAGCTGGTTTGTCTATGAATATTCAGCAGTGGGTATTATTAATAGCAGCCTCGACATTGCCCCGGATGGCAGTCGAACTGTGCGATGCCGGAACTCACACAAATGTTCTTGAAAGGGTCACACAACTTGTAGACGCGTTAATTAGACTCACAATACATTATGTAAACTCATGAAGTAATTGATACGCTTTGTGAACTTGAGCTCGCGTAGTTGTGTTGTATAATGCCAACATGCATAATAATTTCCGCACAAAACGGATTTTTTATTTTGATATCAGTTGCAAACTCAAAGCAAAATCCTCAATAGCTTTCTTTTACTTTACTTGATTTGATACAGAAAAACGTTTTGTAATTTTAAAGTCTTATAAAAATATATTCTTATTTCTTAGTAACAAGGTTATTATTAGAGTTCGTCCGTTTTGGCCTAAAAATGTACGTTGGCGTCCACTGTATCCTTGTGTGCACCCAACCGTACAGCTCATAGAGGCTCTGGTAATAAATTCATAAGTTGACGAAAAGTTAACTAAGCACAAAAAACTCGTCAGAGCTTGTCCATTTTTATTTCGCAGTTCGTGGGTTCATAATAACTACACAAAAAGCTTATAGCACTATTTGATTCCAGTACAATAACGCATTCAGGTTGCTCACCGGGTTGCCTCGATACTGCAGCGCATCAGCGTTATTTCCTGAAGCTTACGTGGATGTTGTGATTGCGTGGATTTGAGTATAATGAACCCACAAACTTCAAGTGTAAAAGGACGTGTAGTACACACTAAATGCGTGAACCTGAACTTTTTGCAGACACGATTGAATCTAACCATGTATCTGAATCATGGTAGCTCACACACACACCTCTGCTCCCTATCAATATCATGATCGCCTGGTAGGTCAGTGGTCAATAAGTGATATTCAAATTGGTTTACATTTATTTTCACTGAACGTAATGCTTCCGTGTATTTACTTAACTTGTCACGCTATGAAAGAAAAATCAGCAAACTTTTTGCCATTTGTTAGGTGTCGCTGAACCTGTTACTTTTTGCACAAATCAGTACATTAACTAGACATTAAGGTGGTGTTTCGTTAGTTTGTAAAAAAATAGCTTCAAATAGCTTTATTAGCATGTCACGAACTTGTCACGAAAAAAATACGTACTCATTGTAGCTTTGAATATTCAAGTATGTAGGAAAATATCCCATATAAATATGAACGACCTCCCTTCTTTGATTTACCAAGTTTTTAACTTTTTTTTTAGGTAAAAGCATTCAATCTGTCTGTTCCTAAATAACGCGTTTCACTAAATCTGATCCCAAAGAGTCTGATTAAATTATGGTATGCTGTGAGCGTCAATGAATACATTAATTGAACTAACGTGTTACCTTTAAATGATAACCTTTTCTATCAATCTGTCAGAATGGCTGTCAAAACCGTACGTGTGGCAACCTTACGGCCTACGGGTCAAGTGTCTAGGCTATGTGCAAAGTGCCGTCCTACATGACCACGACACGCCGTGTGCCGTGTAGGAATCAGTATAATAATTAGATTTTATGCAATTTACCACGAATACTTGCCTCGGGTAACATTCTAGGAACATGAACTATGAATTTGATTGAATCTTCAGGGCGCCTTTGATGACTTGTTAATATCTTTAACGGTTATAAAGTAAAGGACATTGGTTAGATGAGCACAAATGTTAGCACCACAAACTGGGTTAAAGGGAGATATCGGATCCCAAACTGTATTAAAATGATGTGTGTGGTTGGTCCTTTTATCTAAGAATGCGTTTGTAAGAGTTAGTAAAAGGACCAATTTTGCAGAAAATACCGGGTTTGCGTTAGCTTTACAAAATACAATATACCAATAAATACAAAAATAGTATTACCTACTAAGCCTATTAATTTATTTATTTATTTATTAATAAAGGTACACCAACAGCTTCTGTATAAAAATTAACAAATTGAGTACATATGAGTAAAAGGCTTATACAGTTGCCAATATTCCACCATGAGTAACCACCACCATTCACCAACATTCACCAACATGAGTGATAACTTAAACTAAATAAATGTAAGTACTAATATTAACTAGATATAAACTAGACAAAGACAATAACAAGGTTAGACTTGTACTTAAGTAAAAAAAAAAAGGAATCCAAAGCTAAAATTAAACATGAGATCAAAAATTAATATTAAACTTAAAAAACTTAAACTAAGAAACTTACAAAATTAAATACAGAGAATAACTTAAAATATACAAGAAAAAGATTGCAAATGTATAGGAACAAACAGACAAAACTATTAAGTATTTAAGAGCTTTTAGACTTAGAATAAAACGCTTGAAGGTTTTCATAGTGTTGTGGTTTATGTCAACATCTGGGTTTGATTTTATCAAGCAATTTATCTCTTTGCAGAGCCTATTGAGAGGTGATTTTTCTCCTATATTTGTGTTGGAAGCTTTAGTGTGGAATAAATGGGTAATGGGATTAGTACCTACTAAGTGTTAGTAAGAGAACCAATTTTGGAGAAAATACCGCATTCGCGTTAGGTTTACAAAATATTACTCATAAATTGTATTTTAGTGGATTAAAATACCTAATAAATGAATATTATTTACTTGATTATATTATTATTATCTAGGCAGTGGAAGTGTGGTCGCAGGTTTGAGCCCAAACAGGCCCATTTGGACATAAAAAATAATTCAAATTTCCTTAGGCGGTTAACTTTATGTAAAAAACAAGTTAGACCTGGTTGACGTAATTTGTTCCTTATTGTTCACACTTGAGATAGTCTAAAGTATAACTTCTTTTATGGGTTACTGTGTAAAATTTTATTTTTCCTTACTATATTAACAAGCAAAAGCTTCATCAGCACAGTTGAATGATTACATCGTAAATAAAATGCTCGGCGTAATGCTCGTCCTGCTCCACAGGCACTTGGGCTCATCATCATCATCAACTCAGTCGAAAGACATCCACTGCTGGACATAGGCCTCTCCCAAGAATCTCCACGACGGCAAGTCCTGTACCTCCATCCTCCATCCAGTGGTTTCCCGCAACCTTCACCAGGTCGTCGGTCCGCCTTGTCGGGGGCCTACCTACGCTGCGAGTTATAGTGCGTGGTCGCCACATGGGCTCACAATTTGGAAGAGATGATTCACTTTTTTAACATTTTTAGTTTATTTGACACTAGCAGCCGCCAGCGACTTCGTTCGCGTGGAGTTAGTCATGCTCCGCTCATATTGGTCGCAGCGTGATGTTATGTAGCCTAAAACCTTACTGGATTAATAGGCTATCCAACACAAAAAGATATTTTCAAATCGGACCAGCAGTTCCTGAGATTAGCGCGTTCAAACAAACAAACTCTTCAGCTTTATATATTACTAAAGATTAACAAGACAACTTAATATTTATTTAAATAAATCAATATTTATTTTATTAAATTATTGAATACTTTATCAAGTACGTCTTCCTGTTTCAAATTATAATTCTGTATAATTTAGTGGTTATTATTGCAATAAAAACCAAAAAACCATTTTGTATTAAAACAGTTTGGCACGAACTCACTGTGAATTTGTCGGACAAAAATCATCATCATCATCATTATCAAACTTTTTTATCGTCCCACTGTTGGCCACAAGTCTCCTCTAATACGAATAAGGATAAAAATTTCATATGGTAATATGCAAAACATGGCAGTTGACAATATGTCATGCTCACTGATAGCAGCTCTCTACAAAACGGTTGAGCTGGAAGATGCTGATCCTTTTTTTTTGAGAATGGGTAATCATCAAATGACCTCTCTGCTCTTTGCGGAGCGTGTCAGACTTTTACTGAATAAAACCCCCCACGTTCCTATACTTTCCTATGCATCAGGGGCTACGGTATCCCTTTAGAACAACCCAAGATGCTGATCCTCGCGTTATGTTTGTGAAAGAGGACCGGTTGGGACTGTTCATCTTCGGGACTGTTCATGTTCATGCGTGGAGTTCGGTTATATCGCGCTTTTTAGATTTCCCTCGAGAACATCAAATTTTTCCTTGATAAAAGGTAACCTGTTCTTTCTCAGGGTCTAAAGATTGTCTGTGCCAAATTTCATCAAAATCAGTTGAGAGGTTTAGGCGGGAAAGCGTAACTGACAGACAGATAGACAGACAGACAGACAGACAGACAGAGTTACTTTCGCATTTATAATATTAGTATGGATTTTACATTTAGTATTTTTCTTTATTTGTTTTTACAATGTTCTCACTTATACCTTGAAGCAGCAAATAAAATGTTCAATACACATGTTAATGATACAACAATACTTCGATTTAAAAAAAAGATTACCTTTAGTGTTTCATAGCCGCACTTTTGCATAGAAATCTACGTTTTGAAACGAACAAAGAGCGTGAACTTTATTGTAAACTAAACCATTTAAAAAAAATACTTTTGAGTTCTAAATTATTTCATCACTACTGCTCTCAAATCGATGAAGCTAATCATTTTGAGGAAACAGGCGTGTCGTCCATTAAGCAAAATCCAAAGCCATGTGACATAGCTACCAACCCGCACTGATCCCGCGTGATGGATTACGGCCCACTTCGTCTCACCGAGAGGAGGCCTATTTCCCAGCAGTGCTATAATAATAAGCTGATTATACTATGCTGGCGATATAATAGAAGTCGAGTTTGTAATGTATTCATCTAGTCGGTCAACCTTAAATGGAACATACGCATAATACTCTCCATAACCTTGTTGCATGCATTTTATTACAACTTTTACTTATATAATTTATACATTTTTCAAAATATGTGACGTAATATGCAAATGTTGTACATATTTATAGACAGAAATATTAGTCTTAGTCTAATGAAGTCCTAGATGTCCTTGTTTGTGTTACTAATGTTGTAGACCATTTAGTTCAGTCTTTAAAAGAAAGTATTTATTTAATAATAAAACTTTTTAATTGCAAGTTCATTGATTTGTTTGTTGATAAATGAACATATCAGAACGAGTATTCAACGTTTCCTTCAAGTAAACTTAGCTGACAATTTAGAGCAAAACCACTTATAGAATTATAGAATTTTAAAGCAATAAAAGAAACAAGCGTGCAAATTCACGACAGTAGCAATCACAAATTTTATCCGAAAATTGATCCATTAGTGTTAACATAATGTGTGTATGCAGTATGATGTCCATTAGATCAGTGTTACGCATGACCTTGACTTTCACCTTCGACATTGTGTGCGCGGGCGGCGGCGTGCGGTACAGCACACGACGTGATTCGGGACATTACGTAGCAACCTTGACTTTACCCGAGGTTGTAAAGTTTAGTGTTGATCAACGCAACGGAACGCAACCAGTAGCCGAATAGCCGAACGGCAACTACACGTATGCGTGAGACGTATAAGAATCCTGCCAGGGTCGCGGTTGTTGAAAAGAGATACCTTAGCTCCCTGGTACAGTTAAATGAAAAATAGTAAGAGCCGCTTCCGCTTCGCTCGTAGAGAGAGAAGTGGTTTAATGACTGTTTACCAAAAAAAAAGCATGTAAAACTGTATTGGAATGTTAAAATTGTTCCCAAGTGAGAACTTGGGTTACTAACAAATTGTATCATCATCAACCTTTTTACCGTCCCCTCTCATATAAAGAAGGATTGAGCGTTCAATTCACCACGCTTGCTCAATGCGGGTTGGCGATTTCAGACTTACAAGTCCAGGTTTCTTCAGGATGTTTACTTCACCTTGTAATCAGTGATTGGTGTCCTAGATATACTTAGAAAGTACATATAACTTAGAAAATACTCGATAACTCATACTTGACAAGACAATCAAATTCAAACAAATTGTATAGTTTTCTTTTTTCACTTTTCTTCACACTCCTGTATTTAAACCGTCAGGGAATCGACCCTGAGACACGCAGCGCAGCAGTCGATCGCCTAGAAACTGTATCAACGGTGTCGTCGGCATCCAAGGAGTTGAACTTTTTATTTAAAAGAATTTTCCCCGTTCAGAAAAAAAAGGCATCTGAGGAATTGTAGAATTTTAATAGTAAGTGTAAAACTGACCAAGTGCTTTCTGTTACATATTTTAAATTTGGCGCCTTCTAAAGTGCATCATAGAGGACTAAATAAGTAACTTGTCTATTTTTACTACTCTGTGATTCGGTGCTCTCTGGTTCTGTGAGATTCGTGTGTAATACGTATTGTAAACCCAGCTCTTAAGTCTTAATAAAACTGTGAAATATCTCTCAAATCCTCGTTTAATTTATCACTTTCGATATTCAACGTCAATCATAGAGACTAAAGATTTTCCTCGGTGGTAGGTCATAACATCGGCTACCGGCAGAAGTTAACACCCACCAGACAAAGTCTTGCCGCCAAGCGATTCGTCGTGTTCGGCATAAAGTCTGGTGAAGCCGTACGGAAGACGGGTCTGAGCAGTTGTGTTGCGATGTGTGTCGGGTACGATGCTCCAAATGTTGTTGTGTCGGGAGTTTGGTCCTGGACCCTTCACTGAGGAATAAAATTATAATAAGGAAACTTCAGCACCGGCACACAGGAACTCTTGCACCATAAACAGTGTCATACGAGATCGTGATGTCGGTCCGTCACGATATTGCCCATAGTATATTTCCGTAGTACAACTTTAAGCTTCATGTATTACGCGAAAGATAATAAGCTGATTGTATCGAAGAACTCAGTCAAATGGCTGTAAGGGGGAAGGGTATGTGTGTGGTATCAGTGTGAACAATCTTGCTGTGCCGATTACGTATATTGTGCTGCTGGACTCCCTCGATTTGTGCATTTCGGCCGTTACTTACCGTGCAATTTTACAATGTTAAAACAAAGTGCGTGGCTTTCAAGGCAGATACTATTGGTACCAATTAAAGTATCAAATATTGTTATCATCAACCTTTTTTTTATCGTCCCACTGCTGGGCTCAGGTCTCCTCTCATACAGATAAGGATTGATCATAATCACCACGCTTGCTCAATGCGAGTTGGTGATTTCAGACTTAAAGTCCAGGTTTCCCAAGAAGTTTTCCTTCACCTTTTAATCAGTTATTGGTGTCCAAAATATACTTAGAAACTACAATATAACTTAAAAAAGTTACATTGGTACTTCCCCGACCTAGGATCGAACCTGCACACTAATACCAACACCAGCCTCTCAAAGGCTGGTGTTTTAACCACTAGGCCACCACGACTACAATATCAAAATATTAAGTACCAAATACGTATAGTAAGTGCCAAATTTTGTATTGGACATATGGTTACATACATCTTAATGATGATGTAGTGTTGAATAGGGAATGCAGGGTAATATCAGAACATGCTGGACCGCAAATTCGCTCGATGTAAAGACGCGGTGAAACAAACTAATTTTTTTTCTTTTTAAACATTGTCTTGCACTGGGAATTACTCCTGTCGATCGCTCAGCCACTATACCAACCTTGTCGTTATTCTAAGCATATTGCACATCTCAATGCTCAACGAGCTCCAGAGACTTCCAACTCCCTGCGCATCCTGCGGAGTGTCAACGATGTAAGCTGAGTTGCACACAGATGGCTTTGATGCCACCTAGCGGAAAATGGCAGCCTCACTGCTATACAAATTGAGTTGGAGGAGTAATAGCATCCTGGATGTAAATTAGATTTAAAACCTAGACACTCCGCTGGTGTGGAGCCTCACCCAGAAGACTAAACCCCTCTCTTAGTTATTTACAATAGTTTTAAGTTCATACTAACAATTTACAGGTAAATATAATGTAGATATGGTTGTTTGAATAAATCAATTATTTCAATATGATTGACAAAAATGGCGTGTTTTTTTTTCGGAAACATGTAGTTTAATTAATTATAATCTCACGTTTTTGTATAGAACAAGATAATTAAAGAATTTCATTACCAATTGATTCCTAAACCACATTCGGCTATAACACATTTCCGTCAACAAAAAAAGCCGGATATCATTTAAAAATATGTTAACATGTCACGGCATTCGATATAGGTACTCATAGATTGAGTGATCGATTGGAATTATATAAGTACTTACCCGTGGAGCTAAAAACCAACGAAATTAAGGTGTCCACCTCAGTCTAAACTACAATAAGTTGCAATTGTTTTAAACGTAAACGCAAACGTGGTATGTGTTGTTGCACTGTCAAGACTATAGTCATTGCAACAATTATACTACCCGCTGGTCTTCAGTTCCGAACACGGACTACTTAAAGTTTTATTATTAATCAACAAAACGAAAGGTCAGACCTCTAATAGCATAAGCATCTTAGAACTCTTAGTTATGAAACTAATGCAATCAGAAAACCTTAGCAACGTTTATGGGTAGATTATAAACTGCACGACTAAATTCAAAGCCCACGAAGGAGTACCAATTTCGTTGTTGCTAGGGAAATAGCACTGGGAACTGAGATAGCTGATACATATTAAATTACTGACGAAATAGCAATACATATTGATAGAGTTAAAGAAACTTTATAATCACAATCATTACGATCTATAATTAACACAATAAATCATTTGTCTCCTTCTTTTATCGGGTGGACAAAGGTCACGCAACCTACCTACCACTTAACGCGAGTTTGGCACTCTTGCCTTCTATTCCGGTCCTGTACACTTATATTGTAGTTAACCATCGTGTAGTTTTTGCATTATTACTCTCAGATGCTATTAAAACACTTGAAGGTACAGCCTCGAAGTTAATTAAACTAACTAGACAATTTACTTCAATCATCATAAAAACTGACGATTTAAAGCTTAATGAAATAACTACTATAACTCACTTGTTTGTCGATCTGGGAACCTGGACTATCCAGATTGAGAGGACTGCGACGACAGTTGAAATAATATTTACACTTTTGTTAATTATATTCTAAGATCCTTGGAGTCTTCTCTCTATGGTAGGCCACAACATCGGCCGCCGGCATAAGTTACCACCCACCAGACAAAGTCATGCCGCCAAGCGATTCGTCGTGTTCCGGCATGGAGTCTGGTGAAGCCGTACGGAGGACGGGTCTGAGCAGTTGTGTTGCGATGTACGTGCCGGGTACGATGCGCGAAATGTTGTTGTGTCGGGAATTTGGTTGTGGAGGGCCTCCAGATCAATCTCCCTCTGGCGCAGCATCGTTGGTCGTGTTGTTGAGTTTAACATTGCATCACCGCGCTCAACTGCCGTCTTCCTTCCTATTTACTCAGTTCTTTTGAGTGAGTAGGCTTACCATCCTGCCTTACCATCAAAGATTGCATCACTGCTTACCATCAGGTGGGATTGCAATCAAGCGCTAGTTTGTAAATTATAAAAAAATAAAAAAAAGTCATATGAAAGATCTTTTTTTTTGTTTCCGCGTTGGAAAATCCTCATGGATATCTCCCGCCCTGGGGTAGGCGACAGGGTCTGTCAGACTCTTATTGACTAAAAACCACCCCGGTGTGCCATCTCACACCTAAAGCGGGGGTTGCGAGAACGAACACTGCTTCCGCAACCCCCGATTGGTGCCGGCCCACCACCGTGGGCCTCCTCGGGTCAGGGAGAGGAGTGAGTGTTTGACTCTGAACACTTCGCGCTGCTACTTCGGGTCCCGATGGTTGTTTGGGGGGCGACAAACATCCCAGAGACCTAAGTTAACTTTTGTATCATTTCTTCGACTTAACACGCTGCCCAAGCTTAGGACACCGTAAAACACTCAGTCTTAAAACATTTATTGTGGGGCGTAATGTTCGAAGAAAATACTTATAATAAATATGAAAGTTTATCGTGACAAAGCAATAGTAAAGAGGGCTCAAAAAATAATATTCGTCCCACATTAAAAATTTTAACGTAAACGATCATATCTTATGCCGGTATGATAATCAAAGAATTTAAAACAACTTTTTAGGACATGTATCAATGTTTCAATTTAACTATAGTTGCAATCTTTTCCTCTCCTTCTCAGCCTACAGAGGTCCACTACTGGACAAAGGCCTCCCCCAAAGAGGCATAGCCATAATCCCTATGCTTGGCAGGCGGGTTGGGATAACAATAATTTGTTATCCCACAGGTAAAACGCTGCTGCCCGCTTCCCTGGTGAGAGTTCCCTTAGTCGCCTCTTACGATACCCACGGGAGGATATGGGTTATTTCTATATTTGTGTTCGGGTCTTTAAGAGTACAGTTTCTAACAACAGTGAGAACAAACACTTAAATCTGAAGGTTACTACGGCTTAAAAGCTTATAGTAATAATGAAATATATTACTCAGTTAACTATAGGTACTTTATGCCATTCAGTGATTTCCTAATGTTATTATTATGTACTCGCTCCATTTACATAGTATATATAAATTTATATTGCTTTAAGAACGAATAAAATAATTACCCAACTGTGAACAATAGCCATTTGTAAGAGTTATATTTGCCCTCATGACCTGTGTACTTGATGATCTTATGCCTGAAAAATATTTTAATGGAAAAATAAAAAAAACGATTACAGTTTTTTTTTACAAGCCTGTCTCTGTGTAGATTGCAATCAAATTAGATAAGGTAGTAATCTTCTTTAAAAATAACATATCAATACACAAAACAGTTTCGTTTGTTTAATAATACATAATACAACTAAGACCGCTATTGTCCTTAACAATATATATTAAAGCAAAATTGTTTTTTTTTTTACAACTCGAAATGTGAATATGTTCCATTTATCTATGAATACCCTGTCTGTGCATTCCTTTTTTCCCTTGGCAATAACGGTACAGACCATCGATTGTCCTACAAAAAGATCAATTAAGTTGTTCTTAGAAATATACAAAGCCTCACATAGTCTTTGTCCTTAGTCGATGGAACAAATCAGTGCACTTGATGAACGTAGGTTGATAATATGACCTTAATATTTATACGCTGCTTTTCTCAATACATTAAGTTTATAGGTCGTGTAAAGTATTCTATTATTTACATAATAGAATACTTTAAAAAACAACATATACTTACGTATATGTTGTTTTTGGCCGCATTTTCTAACTTGCACGACATAACTGTGTTACTAGCTCCTGCAAGGTAATTAGGTTGTATCCTAAAAAATAATTTAATGTCCATCAGATAGGTTTATAAAAAATATTGAACACGTATTTTTTATTTTTTCTGTCATTCAAATACTTAGGAAGATATATTGATTTGTCTCATGACGTCACGTCGTGGTACAAAATATACCACGGCGTGACGTAATTAGCCCCCACTCCGTAACTTTAATACGCTATATCTCAGTAGGTTTCGGTAATTTTGACAAAATAAAAAATACGGGTCTTAATTTTTTTTATTATCTACTAGCTTTCCGCCCGCGGCTTCGCCCGCGTGGAGTTCGGTTATACCGCGCTTTTTGGATTTCCCTCGGGAACATCAAATTTTTCCGGGATAAAAGGTAGCCTATGTTCTTTCTCAGGGTCTAAAGATTGTCTGTGCCAAATTTCATCAAAATCGGTTGAGAGGTTTAAGCGGGAAAGCGTAACAGACAGACAGACAGACAGACAGATTTACTTTCGCATTTATAATATTAGTATGGATAAGACGTACTAATTATTTTTTTGATTTTCATACCTTGGAGGCTTGGATACATCCCTATTGCGTAACATACTATCAGTAGCAATGGGCTTCATTTTGAACATACAACAACATTAATTGCGTTATTTACGTTGTTCAGCAGACACATTTTCGAACACGTGGAGCAATGGATTAGCAATATGCTTCGAAATGATTCCAACGGTTAGTGATAGTGTTTTATGCAATTAGGGTTTTGGTTAACTATTAAAGTATTTTATGTAGATATGTAGTACTAGCTTTCCGCCCGCGGCTTCGCCCGCGTAAATTTCGGTTATATCGCGCTTTTTAGATTTCCCTCGGGAACATCAAATTTTTCCGGGATAAAAGGTAGCCTATGTCCTTTCTCAGGGCCTAAAGATTGTGTGCTTTCCGCCCGCGTCTTCGCCCGCGTGGTGTTCGGTTATATCGCGCTTTTTAGATTTCCCTCGGGAATATCAAATTTTTCCGGGATAACAGGTAGCCTATGTTTTTTCTCAGGGTCCAAAGATTGTCTGTGCCAAATTTCATCAAAATCGGTTGAGAGGTTTAGGCGGGAAAGCGTAACAGACAGACAGACAGACAGACAGACAGACAGACAGACAGACAGAGTTACTTTCACATTTATAATATTAGTATGGATGTTGTAAAAGACTTCGGATGCGACTGGGATTAACGCTGTGATGATGATGATGATGATGATGATGATGTAGTATGTTGTAATAATTATGTAATGTGTTTTTTTTTGCGATTGTGGTCAAGTACAATTTTATAATGCTTGACCACAATCCCGCTTGCGAAGCGCTTGTACAAACAGAGCGCTAGTTTATTAATTAAGAGCCTATTCACTCTAGCCTTGAAGACTCTTATATTGTGGTCAGACGGGAACACCGCCGCTGGCAAATTGTTCCAGTTCCTTGATACGCGGTATAAATGACGAGGCGAGACTTCGTCTGGATCTTAGTGGTGTTAACAAGATAAGGATGGATACTCGGGGCTCAGGGTTGCGGGTTGGTTAAACAAGAAACCGTGGCCCTGGCCGTCGCACAGGCAAGCGATGAATCACACGTGGGTTTTAGTCAGTAAAAGTCTGACACGCCCTTCCGCTCCGCCCAGAGCGAGAGAAGTCATTTGATGATTTCCCACCCCAAAAACAAAAAAAAAAAGAAAGGGTGGATACTCGCTGTACGACGGGTCGTTCTCGCACACTCCAAAATGCATCCTATAGACCACCGACAGGCTGGATATTTGTATACAATATGTAAAGAATACCCTGTCCGATCCGTGAAGGTATTGTTAGGTATCGATAACTGATTCTACTAACGGGTACAAAGCCGGGCTAAACTTAAAAAAGAAAACCCTAAAAAACAAAATATTATTTCGCAAAAAGAGGTAACTGAATACATGTGCGGTATGCAACCCTTCCGCGGGCGGCGGGGGGCTGGGCACGCGGCACGTGGTCGCATCGCTATTCGCTTATAAAAATTACCAAATTTCGGGGAAATTGGAAATAATTCCCGGGAAAAAAAGATTATTTCAAAATTCATTAGTATTGTTACTATGATGATTATGTAAAATTTTATATTATATTTGGTCAAGTGTTTACCTAACCTTTATTATCCTTATGGGTCGGACAGGGTTTTCTTTACATATTGTATACGTATATGTATATAGTATGTGTTTAACATGTAGCGTGTTCTTGAGTATGTATTATGTTCCCACTGCTATGATAAAGGTTTCGGTGAGCAGAGGAGTAATTCTTCTAATTTTAAGTACTCAGTTTGAACTTAGACTCAATCTGTCAAATAATAATTCAAATTTCCCAACATTTTAACAAGTTTCTGATATTTGTTTGACGCCTATAAGACTGAAACTAGATTTTGAACGTTTTAAATTGCGGAGATTGGAATTCAGGAATGGGCCTTAATCCACCATTGGGTTCAGTGCAAGTTGAGAGACCTTAGATGTACTCAAATTTATGGTTTTATGACTTAGCAATTTCCTTGCGATATTTTCCTTCAATTTCTATTGCAAATGCTTACATAAAGAATACATATTACGTAGCCAGGTTACTATGAAACCATCGTTGTTCCAGTGTTAGACAAAGCTGGAGCATTATGACTATCGCAATCCTTTTTTCACAATGTTCAATGAAGGCGATAACACGTAAGTACAACCCCTTGTAACATAAAATAACTTCACCGCCGTTTTCCCTGAAGATTGAAACAGATATGTAGGTACTTACTTTACTACCTACCGTTTCGCCTGTTATGATTAAGAGAGCAAATCTTTATCACTGAGTAAGAAGTATGCAAGACTGGTTTCTTGCATACTTCTTACTCAGTCCAGCTACAGCACAGCAGCAGCTGCAGCTACAGCAGTCTTAGTCAGTCATAGCTATTTACAATTCCATAGAATTTTGCTCCTAATGCAACATCTATCATCTATCCATTTACTCGTTGGTAGGCCATAACATCGGCTGCCGGCAGAAGTTACAACCTACCTGACAAGGTTTTGCCGCCAAGCGATTCGTCGTGTTCGTGTGTTTGTCTGGTGAAGCCGTACGGAGGACGGGTCTAAGCAGTTGTGTTGCGATGTGTGCCGGGTATGATGCCCCAAATTTTGTTGCGTCGGGAGTTTGGTCGTGGAGAGTCTCCAGATCAATCTCCCTCTGGCGCAGCATCGTTAGTCGTGTTGGTCTTGGGTTTAACATTGCATCATCTCGCTCAACTGCCGTCATTTCCTATTCCTAAGTTTTTTAAGTGAATAGGCTTAATAAACTAGTGCGCTTTACTATCAACGATTGCATCACTGCTTACCATCAGGCGGGATTGTAGTCAAGCTAGTGCGGTTTGTTTTTTAATAATTATAACCTAGTGGTTATAATTATTAAAAAACAAATCTTTTTTCTTCAAATTTCAGCTATCAGTGACTTTACTCTGGTAGAGTTAAAAAATGTATAAAGTAGTTAGGGGTACCAGTAAGTATATTGTACTACTATAGTACATACTAATTCCATAGTAGGTAGTGTTCAATAAAAAATAAACAAAAAAGGTAAGTAATTAATTCAGCTGACTAACAGGTTGCGGACCGCTAATTGAAAAGGTCCTTGTCAAACAACGCAAAAGCATTATTTGATCGATCTAAAAGACAATAACTTCGCTGATGACGTCAATTCATTTTATAGAAAGGACAAGGACCTGTTGGCACTTGTAATCTTTTCTATATAAAAAAAATGGTTATATTCCTGAAAACAAGCAGGGTTATTGCGTATTAACAGTAGCAAAGGCTTTGATTATGACAGTTAATCAACATTCATTGAATTATTTTCTTTAATTAGCGGACACATTATTTGAACTCCTGATGCAATGGATTCGCAGTAAGTATCCTTCAAATTGATTGAGATAATGATTGAGAGCGTGTTAAGCAATTAATGCAGACAAAAGCAAAAGAAGATTCGTAACCCCTTAACCGACCTTTTCTGTAACTTTTTAACTTCGTAACTGCAGCACGCAAACCATTGACATAATCATTGAACAAAAAGTTTGGATCGATATTTTTTGTGAGTGTTACCTTCAGACGTTTGGTTAATCAGTCCTATAATTATTTTCGATTGATATAAGAAATGGAATAAAAACTCCAACGACATAAAAATATTCTCGCTGATACTATTTTTATACGGTAGGCCGTACGAGGTGGTAACAAAACCTGACCTGAAGGGTAATTGCGTAACACGCTATAAGTAGCATTGTCTTACATTTTGACAGCTCAACAACATTCATTGCGTTTATTATGTGTTTGAGCCGACCAATTTGTTCAAACATATAAAGCATAATATAGAATATGTAAAGAAAACCCTGTCCGATCGATGAAGGTGTTTTTAGGTATCGAAAACTGATTCTACTAATGCCTACAAAGACTGGCTAAACTTAAAAAAAAAATCCTCCTAAAAATATATATTATTTCCCAAAAAGAGGTAACTTAATACATGTGCGGTAGGCAATCCATGCGCGGGCGACAGGGACAGGAACCGCGGCACGTGGCCGCATAGCTTATAATAATACCGTCAAAATGGTGTAGTCCCTTTTTAAAAAATACCAAATTTCGGGAAAGCTGGATTTAATTCGCGGGAAAATAAAGATTATTTCAAAATTCATTAGTATTGTTACTAAGATGATTATGTAAAATTTCATATCTTATTAGTTATTTGGTCATGTGTTTACCTAACCTTTATTATCCTTATAGGTCGGACAGGGTTTTCTTTACATATTGTATATAGCAGATAATCTATTAAGCAATATCCTTCAAAATTATTTAAATCGAGCTTGCTGGTATGTAACGCAACTATGTACTGGCCTATAGCTGGCCTCTTATTCTTGGCTGTGAACAAACACCTACTATCGCGTTTATTGAAGTCTGATTAGTAAGAATGCGTAAATTTAAATAATCATGTAAAGTTTAATGGATTGGCTGGTGTATGTTGTTATACCGTTTAGTGTATCATAATTGGTGTAATAAGTATAGTGGTTAATAATTATAGCACCTGTTTGTCTAGTTGAATGCTCGATGCATGGATTTAACAAAATGTAATGGCAGTACTTCATGTTGCAAGTCTGTCGTATTTGGAAAATATAGGTACTTGACATGTTAGTACATATACGCTAATACTGTGAAAGTAACTCTATCTCTGTGTACCTTTAGACCCCTAAATTACTGAACAGATTTCAGCAAGCAGATATATGGCATCCTGGAGAAAGATTACTCTTTATCCCTGTAGAATAATCATCATCATCATCTCAGCGTTAATCCCAGTCGTATCCGCAGCTTTTTCAGCTTTGGAGTCTGGGAGTTTACCAGTCTAACTGCTGATTTTGGCTAAACTTTGATATTTTCCGTGAAGCGACTGCCGTCTGACCTCCACAACCCGAAGGCGATATCTAAGCATTGCAGTTAGACCAATTGTTAGACTTTTGAGGGCTCCAACAACCCGCAACGACTGCCACTAGATGTTCGTATGGCAACCGGGACCAACGGCTTAACGTGCTTTCCGAGGCACGACCAGACCAGTGCAAATATTCATATTCATGCATTCAAACATTTGCACTGTGCGGGGATCGAACCCGCGCCTCCTTGCGCAACGGCCGCGTTCGCTACCGCTACGCCACGGAGGCTGTCATGGTGGCTGTTATCCCTGTAGAATAATCTCCTCGGATAATTTGCGATATCTGCGAAGACTAAGCCGCGAGCAACATTTAGTAAACTAACTGAAAAAAAAATCAATGAAAAGTATTGCCTACCTTAATCGAACCCATGTTGGTTGATTGTAGTTTCCTTTAAGCATGTTCACCAGATTTATACGCCTGCCATAATGAAAAGATACAAAAAAGATAGTTCTTATATATATTTAAAATTGAAAATCTTCTAACTAATCCTACTGAAGGCGATACGCAATACTTGTACCAAAAATCTGTTTTATGCCTCAGCCAAATAGAGTGATCTACATATAGCTTTTGAAATTAATCCTATCAACATATTCTACGCTAGATTACAAATTATCTTATTTTATATATAAATCCCCACATTTGTAGTAGGTAGTCAAATGTCAGTAAAGATTTTAGAGTGTGAATTAAGAAAAATGTAATGTGGGAAGGTCTTTCAGTAGATGAACCAGCGACTTGGCGAAAGTCATATAAAATCTACCGAAATGGTTAATTCGAGGCTTATGACGAAAAAGAATTTTAGGGCAATTTTGTTAAAAGGTAACTTTAGGTATTATCCTATTCCTTTCCATAATTTTGAACCTTACGAAATCCTGGCAAAGGCCTTGAATTTTACTTTTTTTTTTGGTTATTTAGGGCTAATGCATACCTAACGGATAATCGGACGTAATTTTGGCCGCGTAACGCCAGAACAGAGAAATATACATGTATAGGAAAATATTCAACCTTTCACACTCAACTGAACTGAAGATGCCTAGGCGTCAAGTGTACAGCTCAACGCATTTTCCGTCAGATATGTACCGACCCTTAAATTTTGATGCTCTTTCGTTTTGAGGGTTCCGTAATCAACTAGGAACACTTATAGTTTCGCCAAGTCTGTCTGTCTGACCAGCCGAGTATAGTCTCAGAAATTTGGTACCAATATGTAAGTATGTATGTATATCAATCTCGCAAACAAAGTGCAAACATTACGAGTGGAAGGAAAGCTTTTACTAGGATACCCACCCCACACACTTAAAGTAGGGAGTGATTTTTGTTTTATTCCCACCCTAACTTTTTCATTCTTTGATATTGTTTGAGATTCATTTTTTGATATTGTTAATATTTTCGGAAATAAATGCTTCACGGTAAAGAAAAATCCCCCCTCCTCTACCCCAACCTTAACCCCAAGTTTAAAACATATTTAAAAATATCACAAACATTTCGTTTAACTCTTAAGTGTGCACACTTATTGTCACGGACGGGAAACTACAGAACACTATGTAATACATTGAGCGTGGCGCGACAAGCTCCTGGCCGGTTTCTTACATCATAGAACCATGGAGATGACCATCATTCTCCGAACCACATGACAGTTTGTAATTTCTGAATTGCCGCGTGTGTGCCGAGTGTCATTATCATCATCCTTAACCTTTTTATCGTCGCACTGCTGGGCACAAGTCTCCTCCCATACAGAGAATCCGCATTGAGCGTAATCACCACGCTTGCTCAATGCGGGTTGGCGATTTCAGACTTAAAGTCCAGGTTTCCTCAAGATGTTTTCCTTCACCTTGTAATCTGTCATTGGTGTCCAAGATATGCTTAGAAATACCTTACGTGACTGATGCATAATCAGGCAGACGATAATTTAGCTATAACTCACTTCATTCAGCGTAACTCGAGAGGCTAATGCCGGTCGGATATAATGTATGAATACATGACAAAGTATAAAGAATAATTGGACATCAGTCTGTCTATCTGTCTGTCTGTTTCTCACGCAAATTGTACATAATATGGGTCAGTGTTGATTGTAATTATGACATCTTTGTTATCCTTCACAACGATGCTTTGTTACATAAGCAAGTGGCTCATGTTCAAACCTAACAATGTTGACTCAAAAGTTATTTTTAATGGTAATTTAACACATATTTGTAAAGGGAATGAGAAAAGTTTAGTTTTATAACACCAACAGAAAATGTTATCAGTCAGACGATTCTTGACTTTCAAAACGTTCATTATAAAGACTCAGTCTCGTCCCCTCGGGCTTCAAAGACCCACCAAACAGACCCATCTGTGGGTCCCTGAACACTGATATATAAAATTTCAAAGGACCCACTAATTGGTCTTTGGAGACATAATATCAGTGTTCAGGGACCCACCGGTGGTGGTCCTTAAAGCCTGAGTGTGCTCGGTGACAAACAAATCTCAAAAACTTGCCTAAATTTTGTAAAATTTGACATATGGTACTTATTCTTGACAGATTGTGACTGAGTTGAACAGTTGTGTATAAATGCATACTTTGATATTCATCTTTGTTTATCCTAATAAAAACGTATCGTGTCCATGATTGTGGTTGTGAGCTCTTGCAATTTCCTGATTTGAAACTGGTTTGTCTACAAAAATCATTCGGAAGTGCAATAGACTCTTAATATTTTTTAAAGTATCTTTTTATGTTAAAATAAGTCGCTATCTTCGTAGAAAACGTATCAACATAAAACATATATCCAGTCCAAAACATTTTTCTAAAGAATGCATGTATTCTATTATTTCAATTTGAAAAACTTATCTTCGGGAAATTACAACGCACCTTTGGTTTCTTGTCTGTTGTGTCAACTTTACAAAACCAAGTCGTCCGTTGAAGACACATTTAAGACAATCAAGGATGTTTTTAGTACTTTCTACGTTTTCGGGGTTAAAATTCAATACATGCCTAAATACATGGTCCTGTTTTTAGTTATGAAAGGAACAAACCGGTACGGCGCGCGCAGTATGCTCCCGCGCCTGCCCGCTCCGCCACTCACGCCTGCCGCCAGCCCATTGCTTGGGTCAAGGCGACAGTCACGTTCAACTTTGTTGTTAAATTGCTGCAATTTATATTATTTGCTTTTTTAGAACCGCGATTACGATAGATAAGGTTAAACGTAATTGTTGTTGCCTAGACATTGGATCATCTGAATGGTTTGTGCCTACATCGGGTAAACTAACCTGTTCAATACGGCGTAGTTCACATTCCTACCAACACTTAAAGGACGTAACACTCTACGAATGTACTAATGTTCTGCCCTATAAAGCAAGGCTAATAAAATAAAACTGAGATTAATATTTCAGTTACTAATTCAATTACAAGTTATTATAAATTAACAACATTAAATAAATTGCTTGTTAACTTTTGGCGAGCACGAATTATGAAACAAACTGAACGTTCGAATTGTATTATCTTTGAACAAAGCCAGAGCAATTGATCGATAAATTGTAAGGCGATTTGCAATAAATTGTCGGTGGTCGGCGTCGGAAATAAGTTCGCAATAAGCTTCGTGACCGGAAGGTGCAGGGTCCTTGCTGTGACCACGAACAGCACCGCCTCTGCAGCTCCCAATGGCACGAGACTACCATTTCCTTCAATCACAATACTTGATCTGTATATACTATATCATAATATAAAGTTGAGGTGACGATTAGTCTTGAACGAGGTAATTGTATTTACAGCGACAGAAAGCATTCCACAGCGAGCATTAGCCTTAACCTTGACTGGCAGACACGTTGACCACTGTCTACTCCACTACCAGGATTATAACATGTGATCGTTCAACACTCAATACACGCTCATTTCATAAATCCAAGCTTTAGTTTCACGCGCTGATATGAATGATATTTTTTGTTTTAGTACAAAAATGGGATCGACCTTCGGAACAGGTAAATTAATCACAGATCTACTAATAACAGTTAAAATTATAATTGAAGTGTTATTTATCCGGCCTCATCTATGTTTTCCCAGATAATCACATATTAACGTATGAAAATAATATAAACTTCATATTAGTAACGGCAGCCAGTTATAAATATCAACTTCCGCGGTTTTTCAATAGTAATTATATGTAGTACGACAAAGACATGAGACTGACTGGTACATTTTGCAATTTGCCTTTAATGGTTTGCACTTATTTAACGTAAGAATGTGCGTTATGTTTTGTTGTCCAGGTGTCTTGATCTGATTCTATCTTGTAAACTGCAACTAAACTTGGGATACAAATATTAAAAGCTCGCAGCTCGCATTCCTTAAATCCTTGGTTTAAGTTGTATCTGTGTGGAAGGATCTGACAATGATTCTAGAACTTTGTGTTCTTTCTTACCTGAAAATAATAAACTCACGGCTATCAAGTGTTATAAGCAGAAACTATGCAACATGACGTTTTGTTGTTTAAATTTTGTATCTAACTGTGTGAAGGATATAACAATGATTTTAGCACTTTAAGTTCTTACCTGAAAATAACAAACTCACGATCGTCTGTTTAAATGGGATAAGCAGACACTATATACCGCATTTTTTATTATAACTATTGTAGGTCAACCTATGAGTTTGCCGTCTGCTGAACCGGTCTTGTCCGTGGATATAAATGAAATAAGTCAAGATATCCAGCCAGGGCTTATGAAACTTAATAACTAAGTAACTATATGTACTCTAGGGGCACTCCCTGTATGGACATGGTATAGGTTGTCGCTGGGTATACGCTGTGTCGAAATTAACAGACAGCCAAAGGCTTCTGCGATGTTATGTAATTTCTTTCTTCCACGTGCATACACTAGGGGCAAGCCCGCCCATTTAATGAAAAGTTGCTACTTTCGCGACATCTTTTAAGTTTCTAGTGCTTTATTTAAGCGCGCCTGTCTTGAATATGTGACAATTATGAATATTTTTGGCCAACAGCTGATGTGCGAATTGAGTTTAGAAAGTATGCAGGTGAAGTCATCTTTTGAGGTACACCACCATTACTAAGGTCAAAGCGGTATGTCCTTTGAGGAGGGCACCTCTCGTGACTTCCACTCTGGTATTACACATCCGTCTTATAAATCCACTCAACATCAACCTTCTAATTATACTTAACTGCTATTTTAAATGTTGTTCTTGTATTATATTTTGTTTATATTTTTTCCGCCTGCGGCTTCGCCCGCGTGGAATTCGGTTATATCGCGCTTTTTAGATTCCTCATTTTCAGGGATTAATTATTACCGTATCCTTTAGCTTATAAGTTTACATGTATCTATTCATTTACAATATATTACCTTGTTTTAAACGACACACAGGGCCATCTATCACCTAACCGGTATGAAGCTAACAATATTTTTGATTTCCCTCGGGAAAATCTTTTTTTCCGGGATAAAAACTACCTTATTATTTAATCCGGACTTCTAACTCAACGTCTGCAAAATTTCAAAACAATCGGTTCAGTAGTTACGGCATGAAAGCGGAACAAACAAACAAACTCACTTTCCGATTTGTAATATTTAACGGCACATGGCCATCATCAGAAGAAGTTGGCGCTACAAAAGCATCATCTGGGGATGCTCCGTCTTTATATAGGGAAGGATCCATTGTAGGCGTAGGTTATCGGGCAAGGAGATAATCAATTATAACGATAAAGTTTAAATCAAACTTTGATCACTCCAATTTACAATAATTTTCCTAAGAAATAACGTCCCACTTGACACCAGTCGCACATCCAAGATAACCGTTGACCAGCTGTCACCAGCCCCCGTTGTTTCTTCTTTTGTGCCAGTTTCGGGTGTTACGTTTAGGAATCACTACACGATTACATTATATTTCGTTCAGAAAATCGATTAATCGGATAATTTAAAACTATATCGCTATCAGACGGTGCTCAGCGCCGATATATTAGTAATTATTATATAAATATAAACTACAGATGTAAACAAAGAAATTTTACAAAGGATGACATATTAGGCGGTCATATCACTTACTTATACGCTTAGCGAAGGTACCTGGTGAAGCTACATGAACCCGCTGGATACGAACAGCATTGAATCAGTCGAAGTGGCAATGCTCGAGGGAAGTCGACGCCCAACAGATGACGGCTGTCGGCATAAATGATGGCCATGATCAACCTACTAATTATTGCTGCTATTGTCTGAGGTATAATTAAAGCGGGTTCTCTTAATACACAGAAATCATCTTCCTAATTAGAATAAACAGGTATAACAGAGTTATATCTTAAGATGTAAGTAATCGGAATAAACAGTCTTGGCTTTTATTAAGAAGAATGAGCGTGGATGTTGTTAACCTGTATGTGAAGATTGTGTTAAGATTAACTTTATTATAACTTTACATACCCCTACTAACTTATTAGTACTTTATCTACACCTTGCACCCCGAGTAAAATGGAAAATGATGATAACAGGAACTTGCTAGAAATCGTATCGAGTTTTAATTAAACATTAGTAAATCGCTACGTCTCTGTGTCTGTCCGTTTTTTTCATATTTACATCTCAAAAACCACTAACTTGACTTGTTAATCTTATTCATGAAGACTCTTTTGTTGTAGTTATGAATAAATAGTAATTTGAGTGCAGACAATACCTTCTGGGATCCTTTACATTTTAAATAACTCCAAAATCAATTAATACACCATTATAAGCACTTCATAATTTTTAATATTTTAAGCCCAACTTTCAAACACTCTATAAAAAAAAACATTACAATATTATATATCAAACATTATCGATTGACTGCAGTCTTGCTACTATTGATGCTACCGAAACAAACAATGATCACATAAAACAATAAATCTTTTTCTCCTGTCTCCGTAATCTTCCAAACTTAAAATATTTTTGCTTATAAAAGTTAGCTGCCAGAGACAATAATCAAATTCAACCTCAACATCCCCTCTGAAATTTATTATTATCTCAAAGTAAAATTTAAAATCATCCTAAGACATAACTTTCAAACATTAATTTCAATACACTCTCTTTAAACAACTTCAATACATAACCTATAATCCCCTCAATACACAAAGAAACCCATAAACTTCAACTCACTATCTATAGCTTCGACAAACTTCCTATCGATAACTTCAACAAACTTCGACAGTCTCCCTGTCTATAAACTTCTACAAACTTCCTATCTATAACTTCAACAAACTTCGACAGTCTCCCTGTCTATAAACTCAATAACAACCCATATAATAATTCCCTACCTATCATTACATTCTACATACTATATATTAAAGCTACCCCTTAAATATAAATTTCAAATTAATATCCGAGACACCTTAATATTATAATTAATACCTAAATTTCGAGTTAACAACCAAAACATTTATATCTATTAAAACGTCTATCAACTATCTTAATTAAACACTATTCCACTAAGTTCACTTAATGTTCACATATAAGTCATTGATCACTCACAATATGTTTTCTTAAACGTAAAAACTTTGTTCTGTCTAATCCTTTTGTCAAAATATCCGCAATGTTAGAATTGGTTGGACAATAATAAATTTCAATTAAATTTTGATCTATCTTTTCTTTAATAAAGTGATATTTTACATCAATGTGCTTGCTTCTTCTATTTAGAATTCCATTTTTAATTAAAACAATAGCCGATTGATTGTCTACAAATAGTTGTGTTTTTGGTGTATGCCCTGTAATTTCTTTAATCAGACTTTGGACATACATTAAATCTTTGATACATTCAGCAGCAGAAATATATTCTGCTTCCGTACTGGAGAGAGCAGTGACAGACTGTTTACGAGAGCACCAATGTATAGGACCACCACTGTACATAACTACAAAACCAGTTGTACTTTTCCTAGTATCTGGGTCACCTGCAAAGTCTGCATCACAGTATGCTGTCAACACTGAGCTATTTCCACGTAAGTACTGAATACCGGAAGACTTTTAAGAGCTTTTAAGATACCTAAATATACTTTTTATATTTGCGAAATCATTTAAATTGGGACACTCTTGATGTCTACTACAATAGCCAACATGAAATGAAACATCTGGTCTAGTTTTATTTACCAAATATAATAAAGACCCTATTAATTGCCTATAACTATGCACATCACTACTATTACTTTTCCCCTCTTGATGTGCATCAATTAAAATGTTTGGAAATGCATTTTCTTTCAATTCGCCGTACCCAAAATTCTTCATTAATTGTTCAGTATAGGATTTCTGATAAATTTTCAAATAATTTTCTCCAACCTTTATATCAATTCCAATAAATTTTTCTATTTTATCAAATCTTCTAATTTCAAATTCCTTTTCAAGTTCCTCAGTTATCTTATTTAATTCTTTTTCACTATTTCCAATTAGAATCCCATCATCAACATATATTGCTAAATAAATTTCTTTTTCTTTACTTAAAAACAAACATGGATCTAATTTTAATTGTTGAAAACCTAGTTTCTTTAAAAATTCAGTTAACCGCTTATTCCACATTAGCGGTGCTTGTTTCAGTCCATAAAGACTTTTCTTTAATTTGCAAACTTTATTTTCACCAAAATTATATCCCAACGGTACTTCCATAAAAATGTCTTCATTTAACTCCCCATACAAAAATGCTGTCTTTATATCAAACTGCATCAACTTTAAACCCTTCTGTGCAGCTATCGAAAGTAACAATCTGACACTCGTAGTATTCACCACAGGACTATAAGTTTCTTTATAATCAATATTATATTTTTGTAGAAATCCTCTAGCCACCAGTCTTGCCTTGTACCTCCCTCCCGGTTTCACAGTAAAAATCCACTTAGTAGTTATTAATCTTCTATTTCCGGCTTCAGACTTATCAACTATTTCCCAAGTTTTATTTTTCTCCAAAGAATCCTTCTCTTCTTTGATCGCTTTTTCCCATAAACTTCTCTGGTCACTTTTCAACACTTCATTATAAGTTAAGAATGACGTTTCTAAATCGTAATCTTTCAATCTTACCGGTAGCCTTCTATCTCTCTTCGGCAAAATTCTATGACTAGTTTCTTCAACAGACTCTTCTGCATCAACATACACATCATTTCCATCCAATATATTATTATTATTCAATAATTCTTCTCCCATGCTATCTTCAAAAACCTCATTTTCTTCACCTACATTTGGTTGTTCAAAAGTAGAAAACTCCTCCCCTCTTGTTTCTTCAGTATCAATATTTTCATTTTCTCTATCTAAACTTCCCCTCTCAAACTCATAATCATTATTTTCTTCAAATAGTTTATAAATATCACTAACTTTTACACTTTTGTTACACACCTTTAAAAATTCAGACACATCTTTGGCACTGTTATTAAATGTCACATCCCTTGAATACATAATTTTCGATTCTACAGGATCCCAAATCTTATATCCATTATTTGTAAAACCAACTAACAAACCCTTATTACATCTGGAATCTAGTTTATTGAGTTTAGTGTTTATTTTAAAATATGCCAACGAACCGAAAATATTTAAGTGTTTTAAATTTGGAATTCTATTGAACCACATTTCTGCTGGTGTTCTCTCATTGATGGTGTTAGAACATCTATTAGTTAGGTATGTAGCTGTTAACACCGCTTCACCCCATAGATATTTTGGTAATTTCATGTCAAATAATAGGGCACGGGTTCTTTCCATAATAGTTCAGTTTAACCGCTCAGCTTTACCATTGTGTTGTGGAGTATAAGGTGTTGTATAATCTATTGCAATTCCTTTATTAATACAATATTTATTAAAATTGTTTGATGTATATTCACCACCATTATCACATCTGAACGTTTTTACTTTAGAGTTAAAGTGATTTTCAGACAAGTTAATAAAATTTAATATTTTTGAAAAAGCTTCATTTTTAGACCTAATCAGATAAATTTTTGCAAAATGAGTATAGTCATCTAAAAAGGTGATAAAGTACTTGTAACCATCATATGTCTCAGTATCAATTGGACCACATATGTCACTATGAATTATTTCTAGTGGTCTTGTGGCCATACAGCCAGCAGATAGAGTCTTTCAGTACTAAAAGGTTTTCTACAAAGCTTAGCTCCTATGCAAACCTCACAGGTGTCAATATTATTATCAATATATTTTGAATTTATACCATTTACTATTTTTCTAGTTTTGAACACAGGTGTATGTGCTAGAGCTCTGTGCCAAAAATTCACATTTTTATTGTTATTTCTAGTGTAATTCACTACCTTTATTAAACTTTTACTTTTACTTGCTTTTGTTTGGTTAGTCAACAACTGTGCATAATACAGTCCATCACTCCTTAACTCTCCAGTAAGTAAGCAGCTGCCATCCTGTTCATAGATTTTACAACTCTTTCTGAAAAATACAATTTTGTAATTATTATCAGCTATTTTTGAAATTGATATTAAATTTTTCTTTAACTTCGGGACTAGTAACACATCATTGAAGGTGATATTATGAGAACTTGTGTTTGATTTGCATATTACTTTTCCTTTTGTATTAATAATATGCGTGTTGCCATCTGCTGTCGAAATTTTATAATTACAACTTTCTTCATTACTCAGAAAGTCCTCAGAGTTAATTATATGACTACTAGCTCCAGAGTCCAATATGAATTCGACTGTTTTGTATTCCTCGTTACAATTACTTACCGAAAATTGTGGTTTTCCTAAACAAAATTTTGAATAGTGTGTATTGATTTTGCAGTACACACAGTTATATTTTTCCGAGCATTCTGTACTTTTGTGTCCTTTTTTTAAACATTTATAGCAGGTTACTGTGTTATTTTCTCCTTTTCCTTGTAATGATCTGCAGAATTTAGCAATATGTCCCTTTCTACCGCAACTGAAGCACGTTTTTATTGTTAAAAATGTTTCACCTTCTGTTTCTATTTTTTCGTTGTATTTTTCGTGGTTTTTTAACTCCAATTGTATTCTTGATGTTAGATTTGTCATATTTCTTTCGCCTGCATTTGTAGACTCCCATGCCGTTCTAAAATTTGACATCTCTTTCGGCAGAGCACACAAAATTTTTGACATAACTGCCATTTCACTTAATTCCAAACCTGTACTTTTGATGTTTGAAACAATATTCATTAAATCGCCAATGTCTTCAAGTAAATCATTCTTTTTAAATTTAAAATTATAAAAATCTTGCAATAAGTGACACTGTTGAGTCTCTTTATTTCCTAAAAATATTTGATCGAGAGTTCTTATGACATCTTTTGTTGTTTCACTGTCGATTATTCTTCCTACGTATTTCGCATTGACTGAATTGATAATAATATATTTAGCTTTCGCATCTTTGCAGTTAAAATCTTTACCTTAATTTTTTCCTTTCTCATCCAAATTTTCCAATACACAATTTAGGCCTTTTGAATATAAGAATAATTTTAGTTTCTTTTTCCAAATTATATAGTCTGTATTCGTATCTAATTATGATAACTCGTCCGTCATTTTTGAATAAAATTTTAACACATGATTTCCAGAACGTACATCTTCAGGTCTTTAATACATTTTCAATTACTGTCTTACTGTTGCACCCGTGCTGGGCCCATAACCTGTTGTAGTTATGAATAAATAGTAATTTGAGTGCAGACAGTACCTTCTGAGATCCTTTACATTTTAAATAACTCCAAAATCAATTAATACACCATTATAAGCACTTCATAATTTTTAATATTTTAAGCCCAACTTTCAAACACTCTATAAAAAAAAACATTACAATATTATATATCTAACATTATCGATTGACTGCAGTCTTGCTACTATTGATGCTACCGAAACAAACAATGATCACATAAAACAATAAATTTTTTTCTCCTGTCTCCGTAATCTTCCAAACTTAAAATATTTTTGCTTATAAAAGTTAGCTGCCAGAGACAATAATCAAATTCAACCTCAACATCTTTATAGGCATCTTCTTTTTCTTCTTCTCAGCCTTCAGGCGTCCACTGCTGGTGCACTCCTACCCCAAGGCTATCATTCCAGTGGGGGGCAATGATATAATCCCCACGCTTGGCAGGTGGGTTGGAATTAGGGTTGTAACGGAGCTTCGCCTCCGCTTCCGTTACTGCGGAAGTTCAGCAAGAAATTGTATCTTCGCTTCCGCCTCCGCCTTCGCACAATTTTTTGCGGAGTTATAACGGAAGTTTATTTACGTATTTATAAAATAAATAACGCGCAAGCTGCGACGCTCGACAACCGTCCGGCCGCGTTTGAGCGCGAAATGGTCAAGAATCAACTAGTGCGAGGTGGGAACGCGGCAAACATAATTTGTTTCTCCTTAATTTTCATTACAAGAAGGTAATAGTTTTTTTTTGCCAAGTATAATTTAAAATAAAAAAAAATGTTTTAATTAACCATAAATTTCCATTTTTCTATATGTACTTTCACCTCCGCCTCCGTTAACCTCCGCATCCGCGGAGGTGAGACTCATCGCCTCCGCATCCGCCTCCGCCTCCGCTAACAAGCCTCCGTTACAACCCTAGTTGGAATATCGCAGTATTTAGTTATAAGACCGCCCATTGTGTCACCCTTTGTAAAATATTTTTATTTATGTTCTGTAATCTATATGGTGTACACAATAAAGAGTATTCTATTCTATTATTCTACAGGAGAAACGTTGCTGCCTGCTTCCTTGGTGAGAGTTCCGTTAGTCGCCTCTTACGACACCCACGGGAGGGTTTGTACTACTCTAAGCCCGATACCACACGGAATATTCTCAGCACTCGGCGTGTTCTCTTGCAATGGTCTATAAAGTGATTGATAGCGAAGTAAATCCTAAATAACTCTACTATTGCTTTTTCTCTCAAATCGGTGAAGACGTTTGACATTCGCCGACCTGTACAGAGAACACTTAGTGTATTATAGAACAGTCAGTATATTATTACAGCCTCCGTGGCGTAGCGGTAGCGGATGCGGCCGCTGCGCAAGGTGGCGCAGGTTCGATCCCCGCACAGTGCAAGTATTTGTATGCATGAATATGAATATTTGCACTGGTCTGGTCGTGCCTCGGAAAGCACGTTAAGCTGTTGGTCCCGGTTGCCATACGAACATCTAGTGGCAGTCGTTAAGGGTTGTTGGAGCCCTCAAAAGTCCAACAATTGGTCTAACTGCAATGCTTCGATGTCGCCTTCGGGTTGTGGAGGTCAGACGGCAGTCGCTTCACGGAAAATGTCGAAGTTAAGCCATATCAGCAGTTGGACTGGTAAAGCGGACCCCAGACTCCAAAGCTGAAAAGGCTTCGGATGGGACTGGGATTAACGCTGGGATGATGATGATGAGTCAGTATATTATTATCATACAGTAAGGAGACCTGCCGCAGCAGTCAATTATATGGGCTCAAAACAAAACAAAACAAGACTAGGTGAAGCGACTATGAAACAAAAAAACAAAGTATTAAATAAATATTTAAGATGGCGCTGTGTTGTAAGTCCTTGTGTTGTAAAGATTATTTTTCTTTTTTATCACTTTTTTGTTGGAGCACCCTCTCCAATCAAATTCATATACCACTAATTGTTACATGTGTAAGTAACAGTACAAGGAACACACAATTATTAACAAATATTAACATATACACAAAATACATTAAGTGCGTATTATCCTTCTTCTTCTTCCTCAGCCTATAGATGTCCACTGCTAGACAAAGGCCTCCCCCAAGGCTTTCCACGATGACCGGTCTTGTGCTGCCCGCATCCATTGGCTTCCCGCGACCTTCACCAGGTCATCGGTCCACCTTGTTGGAGGTCTCCCTACGCTGCGTCTTCCAGTACGTGGCCGCCACTCCAGAACCTTGCTGCCCCATCGGCCATCGGTTCTACGAGCAATGTGCCCTGCCCACTGCCACTTAAGTTTAGCGACTCGCAGAGCTATGTTGGTGACTTTGGTTCTTCTGCGGATCTCCTGATTTCTGATTCGATCACGCAGAGAAACTCCTAGCATAGCTCTTTCCATTACCCTTACTAATATTATAAATGGGAAAGTGAGTTTTTTTTGTTTGTTTGTTCCGCTTTCACGCCGTAACTACTGAACCGATTGCTTTGAAATTTAGCAGACGTAAAGTTAGAAGTTCGGATCAAATAATAGAAATTTAGCAGACGTAAAGTTAGAAGTTCGGATCAAATAATAGGGTACTGTTTATCCCGGAAAAATTTGATATTCCCGAGGGAAATATAAAAAGCGCGATATAACCGAACTCCACGCGGGCGAAGCCGCGGGCAGGTCGCTAGTTTTTATTATAATTTAACTCAAAAATGAGGCGGTCCGCAGAAGAACCAAAGTCACCGACTTAGCTGTTCGAGTGCCTAAAATTAAGTAGCAGTGGGCGGGGCACATTGCTCGTAGAGCCGATGGCCGATGGGGCAGTAAGGTTCTGGAGTGGCGGGCACGTACGGGAAGACACAGCGTAGGGGCCTCCCTACGCTGTGTCTTCCCGTACGTGCCCGCGTCCATGTCCAACAAGGTGGTGAAGGTCGGGGGAAGCCGATGGGTGCGGGCAGCACAAGACCGGCCTTTATGGAAAGCTTTAGGAGAGGCCTTTGTCCAGCAACCTATATAAGCTGAAGAAGAAGAAGTGAAAAACTGATCGTCAGGATTTTTTTTTTTAAAAAGGTGTCGTGTCGCGGGTTTCCCGCACGGAACAAATATTTGTATAACATACAAGTAGTTGTTCTAAGTCTGGTTGTTCGTGTGTGTGAGTTTATAAATATGTTTTTAAATGTACCCACGATACATGAGTAATTCCTAGTGTGAAGCAACGTTTTTTATTTTAAAAAAAATGCAATACGTAGGTATTTTCCTTTTTGCTGTCGTTTAAAAAAAACAGTCATCATCATCTCAGCGTTAATCCCAGTCGCATCCGCAGCTTTTTCAGCTTTGGAGTCTGGGGTCCGCTTTACCAGTCTAACTGCTAATTTTGGCTAAATTTCGACATTTTTCGTGAAGCGACTGCCGTCTGACCTCCACAACCCGAAGGCGATATCGAAGCATTGCAGTTAGACCAATTGTTAAATTTTTGAGGGCTCCAACAACCCGTAACGACTGCCACTAGATGTTCGTTTGGCACCCGTATCAGATCAATAAAAAAAACAGTATCAGAAACAAAAGAGCAGTATTTGCTATACTCACAATAAATATTAATTAATCTGTATCTTGTGCAACTAGTTGATTATGCACAATAGATAACAGGAGTATAACGAAACAAATACTTAGTAATTATACATTGTTATTTAATAAATGACGCGAGTTGCTAACTTTATGCATACATATATCGATAAGCGGTAACTTGTTCACCTCGTCATTGTAATTCTGTACTTCTATAAACATTATTTCGTTATTTTATGATAGAGAACTAACTTTTAAAAGAGAAAGATAGGAAGGAAATAAAAACATTTAGGACACAGTCAAATAATAAAAAAACCAAAACTAAGAAAGTACAATTTCTAGGGTTCCTTAGCCAAATGTCAAAAACGGAACCCTTGTATATTCGTCATGTCTGTCTGTCCGTCTGTTCGTCCGTATGTCACAGCCATTTTTTTCCAAAACTATAGGAGCTATACTATTAAAACTTGGTAGGTAGATAAATATTCTGTGAACCGCGTAAAGATTTTGTTGCAAAAATAAAAAAATATAAAAAATATTAGGGGCTCCCCATACTTAGAACTGAAACTCATTTTTTTTTATTTCATCAAACATATACGTGTACTGTATCTGTGGATAGGTCTTCAAAATTGACATCGGGGTTTCCAAAATATTTTTTTCTAAACCGAATAATTTGCGTGACAGACGCTTCCAAATTGGAAAAAAGTTGATCCCCCTTCTAACTTCTAAAATAAGAAAATGAAATATCTAAAAAAAACATATGATGTACATTACTGTAAAAACTAACAACGAAAATTGTTTTGAACGAGATCTAGTAAGTTGTTTTTTTTTAAATACCTCGTAAATCATAAACCGCTTATTACCGCGTAATCTTTCATACAAATAACTTAAATCCTTTAATTTCATAAATCAATGGTACGGAACCCTTTGTGCGTGTGTCCGACACGCACTTGGCCGGTTTTTTTTTCTTTCTTTACACGTTATTTAGCCTAATTAATTGGAGCTTGTAGCTTCTATTCTCCCTGGTCAACTGTCACAACACAGAAACCATTCATATTTCCAGACCATTCGATTTCCTGTCGTCCTCCGTGGCGCAGCGGCCAACACGCCTGCCTGCGACGTGGAGGCCCCGGGTTCGATCCCCGGCCAGGTCATGATGGAAAACGATCTTTTCCAGATTGTCCTGGGTCTTGGATGTTTGCCTATATATGTATCTATTACAAAATATAATATCGTTGAGTTAGTATCCCATAACAAAAGTCTCGAACTTACTTTGGGGCTATCTCAATCTGTGTGATTTGTCCGTATATATTATTTATTATTATTATTTTAAGTAATATGATTCCAAATGAAAATAATTTAAAGTTCAAAAAAACTCGCTTTAATAACCATCGAACTATTTTTTTTATTTATTAATAGTATTGTATTGTCATCGTCCCTTGACCTCTGTGCAAATACTCAAGTTAATCAGACTCGTAGAAGTAGGTGAAAATTTAGTTAAAAGATTCCGTTACATACATACATACATGCAGGTGAAGCTCATAAAAGAGTGTTAATAAAAAAAACATTACCTACCGCATGTCAATTAGTTGCAGGTTTTGTTATGGGTGAAAATTGTACATTCATAATCAACATTTCAGCCGAAAGACGTCCACTGCTGGACATAGGCCTCCCCCAAGGTTCTCCACGACGACCGGTCCTGCGCCTCCCGCATCCAGCAGTTTCCCGCGACCTTCACCAGGTCGTTGGTCCACCTTGTCACCTACCCACGCTGCGTCTTCTTAAAAACTATATAAAGGCCAAACTTTGCAAAAAGAGGTATTATAAAATCACAGATTATTTCTGCCACTTTAGTATTCTTCTGCGGATGTCCTCATTCCTGATTGGATCGCTCAGTGAAACCCCAAGCATAGCCCTAATAGGGCTAATTGTACATTAATTCAACATAATAGTTGTGTACATACATTAAAAACATACATTACGACATACATATTTGAAAAGTAACAGCCCTACTAAGATAAATCACACTTCGCTGCTGCCACACATACTAAGACCGCACAAAATATGCTAAAGGTATTTGAATGACATTGAAATAAGGATGCTCGAGTGTGATGGTTCGCCTGCTGTAACCATGGAAACTTCACCGGCGGCTAATAATTGATCACGTTATGGACGGCCCTCAAGTTAAACTTGGCTGTTGGCAGGCGAGTAGGGCGTGACTACTCCACACATTACAACCACCTACTGAATTAATATAGCTTAACAAATGCATCCTGTACCTACGTTGAACTCAATAATAACTAGTTCCGTATCCGTCTAAATGATCATGTTAATAACAACATTTTTTTTTCATTTACTGTCCTTTGATTAACTGCTGACTTCCTCGTATCAATAACGGAAGGCTATAAAAACTATGTGTCAATCGTCATTTTTATAACTTAACTTTAATCCATGATGACGTGTGATTTCGTTAAGGTTTTATGTTCGCTATTATATACCGGAGATTACCTATTTGTGCTACTGGTATTTTGAGATGGGTCGGGTTGTGGACGAATGCAGGAGGACATAGATAGAGTTGTGGACTGGAGCCATAAAAATAAGCTCCACTTCAATTTCGACAAATGTACGAGTACAAAGTAGAGAGAGCACCAATGCAACGTGTGTCATTGAGGCAATCACAGGGTTTCACGAACATTACCACGTTCAAGGTGTTGTATGAGGCACTAGTTAAGAAGCCATCTTGAGTATAGTGCGGTAATTTGGGCACCACATGAAATCAAATATAGTGTCATGTTGGAACGGGTACAGAACATGTTTACAAGGCTTTTGTATTTTAAACTATATGGAGTGTATCCGTTCTACCCGTTGATGTACACCACACTGTTTGTACTTGGAATGGTGGGGTATAATGAGCTCAGGGTTCGCCGAGAGTTCAGTCTTGCTGCTTATGTAGTTAAGTTATTGCGTGGCGTAGCACATAACCCAGGAGTGCTATGTCAGCTAGAGCTTCAAGTGCCCGACCGGTACGTGTGGAGGCGGCGACGCCCGCCACTGCTAAACGTGCCTGTGGCTAGAACCAACCTACTGGCGAAAGCACCCCTCACCCGTGCAATCCGTATGGTGAACGAAGTCCGTGATAGACTGGACACATTTTCGTGTTCTTTGAGTGAACTCGCAAGAGTTTTATTAAATATTGTTAGTTATATTTAAGAATTAGTGTATGTATATTGAAGTATTAGTGGATAACTGCACTGTCGCATTAGGGTAAGACCTGTAAGGACAGTTGTAAACTGTTAAATAAATAAATAAATTTTGACGCATTATCCCACTTATTCATAAACGCTGCATAAAGTTAACTAGTGATTAGCGATTCTTTAACCATACATTTTTGACCTTTTAACGTCACTTAACTTTAATATTGTTTATGAATAAACCCCTTAAACACTGTGGTATTTATTCATAAAGGATGACTTAAATTAAGTGACGTTAAAAGGTCAAAAATGCATGGTTAAAGAATCACTAACCACTAGTTAACTTTAAGCAGCGTTTATGAATAAGGGGGTATATTTCCAGCTTGTCAGTAAAGAACTACGTCGCATGAATAACTCAAAAATAAATCTTGTTAGACTAGCATGACTCGGCTTCCAATTATTTTTTTCAGTCATAAAAGAGCTTGATCGCGATACCGGTGGTAAGCAGTGATGCAATCGTTGATGGTAAAGCGCGCTAGTTTATTAAGAGCCTATTCACTCTAGCCTTGAAGACACTTAAATTGTAGACAGACGAGAAGATTGCCGCAGGATTAATGTTCCAGTCTGAAACCCTTCGTCGTGTCGTAAAGGTGGAAACATATGTAGCTGAATTTATACTTTACCAAGAGGGCTTGCGAGGGCTTACAAGGTGGACCGATGACCTGGTGAAGGTCGCGGGAAGCCGATGGATGCGGGCAGCACAAGACCTGTCATCGTGGAAAGCCTTGGGGGAGGCCTTTGTCCAGCAGTGGACATCTATAGGCTGAGGAAGAAGAGGGCTTGCCTATCTGACCAGAAACAAGTAGAACAATACTCCTTAACAAGACAAGATTTATTATCAGGGTTTTGCGGGACGAACTACCACACGGCAGTCAAAGATTTATGAATATCAGCCGAGTCCAGTGAGATACATATGTAGTATCCACGGTAGCTAGCTTAACCTAATCTTTGATCGACCTGAGTGTTGTTACTATGTATTTATCTATGAGCCTCTCTGAACTAATAACTATTGGAACTAAAACTGAGACTCATGGGCGTACCGAGCTATCCTTGGGGGGTCAAGTCAAGTTTAGGGGGGGCAAGTCAGATTTTTAGGGTCGAATCATCCCCAGCTACTTTGTCTTACAAACTGCACAAGCACATCTACATGAAACATTAGGTATTTGTAGTGCATATAGACGCAAATGATCCTGTATAAGGCCCCGTTTATACTTTGATTAGTAATTAGGGGAGTTCGATCGTGTTCTGCGAGCTGGCAGCTGTCTTCCCCTGCCCCCCCCTGGGTACGCCCATGCTGAGACATCTGAAATCAATCAATCAACTCCGCAAGCACTGATAGTTTTGTTAAATATGGATAGGCAATATATTTCGGTACGTTGTGAAATACTTAACAAAAAATGTTACACCAAACATTACTAAAAACACAGCTTCATAAAATATAATGGCCAAAAAAAATGTAATTGCCGATAGTATCTGCCCACATAATAAATTATGACGTGCGTGTGCTGTTGTGGGCAGGAGGACGGATACAGGAAAGATCGCACAGGGGTATTTTTCATCATTTTAAGAACGTTAACAGTCTAATCTTAATTTCAATTTCCCTACATTTTACATGCTTTTTATTAGCTTCACTTGTATGTTTGCTTGCTTGTTTGTTTGTTTGTTTGTCCGTCTCTAACTCTTTGGACTACGAGTGAGCGGCTCATTACTGTAAAATGTCCCACCGTTTTTTTTTTAAAGAATATCGAACTAAAAAGTTGAAAATAAATATAGTTTAAAAAACTAAAAAAACGTTCTTTTAAAAAATATCAAAAAAAGCGTGAGGCGCTTACTATACAAAAAATATGGCACAAAGCGCCTCACGCTTTTTTTGATATTTTTTAAAAGCATGTTTTTTTTAGGTTTTTAAACTATATTTTTTACAGTTGGTATGTCGTCCGGATGGGATTGTTACTAGATGTTGAACATTTTAAATTAAGAGTGGACTCTAGTGCCGAGGAATTTGAGAAATAGGTATTTGAAGAAAGTATTGCCATCGCGCCGCTTTCAACCTTTCCCCGTAAAGTGCGAAAGGGACAGTTGCAACTCAGGCTGATTTTACCTACAAAAACGTTGACCAAAAGATGTTTCGTATTCCGCTGTTTTCGTTTTCAAAACATGACAGATCTCAATTATTTTTAAAACAAAATTTAGAGGATGAGTACCTATACCTATGCCTCTATTATTTTCTTTTTTGTCAAAAACTTATCACATTTGTGTAATAGTCAACTGAACATCGCGGTAAAAATGGGTTATTTTTCAGGATTTTGAAACATCATATTTCTTTTATTAATGAAGTTTTCGTATAAATCAAATAATAGGGGCGCGTGTAATCAAGGTGTGAAACTGTAGAAGATCATTGCTCTAAAACCGTTGTCCACGAAAAAAACAGCGGAATAGAGAAAATGCCAATAGAGTCCCCTCTTAAGTCTTCTGATTTAAGTTACAATCTTTTAAAATTTTTATACATTTTTCTGACACCCAAATGGGACATAATAATTGGCCTATTGCAGTGTGTGCATTCGTCATTTATATTTTCTACGATAGACCCAGTTTTTACCAACGTCCCCCCTCCTCGCTTTACCATAACTGTACATTGAGCAACTGTCCTCTCCATAGAGGGTTAAATTATATACTAATAATTTGCAATCGATAATTGCGTAACAGACTTAGGTCCGTATTACAGAACGTCACTCAAAACTCAAGCTCTACTTAAGTCTCTTTTCAAGCCACTTGATTGGTTGAAACTAGTTTTAAGTAATGTTTTAGAGATCAATGCTTGAGTTACCTTCTGGTATACGGATCTTAGAGTGGGAATGGCTTACATTTTGACAATTCAACAACATTCATTGCGTTATTTATTTTTATACACACAATTTTTACGAAAATATGGAGCAGTGGATTAACAATATTCTCCAAAAAGATACAAATTTTAACTGATAGTGTGTAACGCAATAAAAGTGCTTTTAAACGTATTAAGGTAAGCACATCTTATAAGCGTATTCTCGCTAGGTAATTAATTAGGCCCCGTATATGTAGTCAGAATCAAACTCAAAAAAATATTTCTATTAAACGTTTTTGTCAGTCGTGGTGGCCTAGTGGTTTAAACACCAGCCTCTCAAGTATGATGGTGTGGGATCGATTCCAGGTCATGCAGGTACCAATGTAACTTTTCTAAGTTATATGTACTTTCTAAGTATATCTTGGCCACCAATGACTGATTAAAAGGTGAAGGAAAATATCTTGGGGAAACCTGGACTTTCCTTAGTCTGAAATCGCCAATGCCCATTGAGCAAGCATGGTGATTACGCTCAATCCTTCTCTGTATGAGAGGAGACCTGTGCCCAGCAGTGGGACGATAAAAAGGTTGATGATAGAAGGGTATTATCACATCACATAGGCGTATTTTCACTAATTAATTAATTAGGCGCTATATAAGCAATCAGATTCAAACTCAAAAATTTATTTCTATTAAACATTTTTGAATTGTCAACAAGTCGGTCAGACAGAAACGTAAAGTACATACTAGATGTCAAGTCACTTATACTTACTGGGAAATACCTACATCCTGTAAGGATATTCCGGTTCTAAATTGTCGTACGGATCTGTATCGCTACCGGAGCCGGTGGGTTATCCAAGTTGAATGGACTCTAAAGACCTCGATGTACTTACAAACAATGGTTACCAAGTCACAATACGGTCCATCACGGGATCGAATAAACCAAGCGAAGTTAACAACGCATCTTGAAAACACGGTCTTACCTACTACGGTTGTAAGTTTCCACTGCTTTTCCATGCTTTTTGCATCATCATCATCAACCTTTTAATCGTCCCACTGCTGGGCACAGGTCTCCTCTCATACAGAGAAGGATATGCTTTTTGCATACTATATGCGATATATGGTTATATTCAAAGCGCGTGTAGATAATGTAAACATTCATTGTTAACAATCTACGTTATATTAGGTCTCTATAACAATTACTACTGCTACTTATTCTTATTATAATATTTTTTTATATCTACTTCCTCTTCGCCGTTCGGCCTTCGTTGTATCAGCCCAAAGGGAATTTAGTTAGGAAACACCAAAATTACACACTATTACGCAATGTTTACGTAATGTACCTGCTTGGTACCTATTATCACTTATTGATTAAGGAAACTTCCTACAGCAGTTATTTTTTGGGGATTTCTAGTGATCATCGGTAACTCCACCATATTTTTTGTCTAAGTTTTCGTCTGTAGTCATGATTGCATCACTGGAAAGCGCAAATAATCAATTAGATACCTACTTTGCTTAAGACAAAACACTTTTCTGTAAATCGCAAATCAGCGTTGACAACTGACTTGTCCTCGATCAGTTTAAATTCTACGAAATACTGAACTATTCCACAATTTACAGCATAAATTATCCTTGTGTCGCCATGAGTCAGTTACTTAGAAAATTTACCGGGATTTCACCTTTATGGAAACGCCTACTTTGTCGTGCTTGGTGTTTTTGTTCAATTCTGGGTATGGGATCTGCGTATTTTCGCATTTTGTCAACCTTGGACTCACTTCCCTGTTGTTCTCGTGACTTCAGTCACCGCTCCCCGGCTGATCGTCGCCTTGGCACGAGTCGCTTTCCCGCCTTATCAGACAATATGACTATAATGGATAAATTAATTAATATAATATCAAAACACATTTGTTGACCGATTTCAGATTGTGCAACATAAAAATTGAATGTCGAAGGTTATATATGCAGATATTTTATTACAAATAAAAGCCGTCGCGCGTCGGCCGGGTTGAAACAGCTCTAGTACGTTTAAATGGTTTTAGTTTTGATGTATCCACATCTAAAAAATTTAACTCGTTTTTAATCAGTGATTAAATTTACTATGCTTAAAGAAGCCAACTGGTTTAAAAAGCCATTTAGTTAATCGCCTAGACTTTTAACTAAACGCCAGCCATTACACTAACAGCCTGTTAATAAATATTAGGGGTTAAAATATGAAATTGCCATTTTTTTGCAATAGGTCTTTTGAATAGTTTTTTTTGAAACTTTTTTCACTTGGTTTCTATGACGTTCTTCTTAAAAAAAATGTGAAATCGGCTTTCAATTGTTTTTGTTATTCAACTTAGACAAGAGAGATTAAATACTGCGAAAAATCGAGTGATATCAAAGTTAGGTACGTTTGGAGAGGGGTCTACTAATGAATGCACTGTGCGATTTGGTTTAAAAGCTTTTGTGATGATAACTTCGACTTCAAGAATGGAGAGTTTGACCAGCCACAAGGACGGAATAACGATGAATTAAGAGAGATGGAGGTAGCGGATCCTAGTCAAACTATCCAGGAATTGGCAGCATAGTTTAACTTTACCTTACCCACAATATTAACTAATTTGCGTCAAATCAATAACATAAATTTAATACGAAAAATGGGTGTCTCATGATTTGACTGATCTGCAGAAACTTGTTGTTTCCTTGTTTAATCGGTACTGAAATGAAGGAATATTGGATCGAGTTGTGACATGTGATGAAAAGTGGATTCTTTATGATAATCATAAAAGGAAAATGCAATGGCTGACCCCAGGTGTAACGCCACAATAGAATCCTTAAGCAAAACTTACCAATAAAAAGGTAATAGTAGTTGCTGATGACCAGGTGAAGGTCGCGAGAAGCTGATGGATGCGGGCAGCACAAGACCGGTCAGCGTGGAGAGCCTTGGGGGAGGCCTTTGTCCAGCTGTGGACATCTATAGGCTGAAGAAGAAGAAGAAGTAGTTGCTTGGTGGTCCCAGCGTGGTGTTATTCGTTATAGTTTTCTCCGATCTGGTCAAGCAATATAACGGCAGATGTCTATTGTGCCCAACTCCGAACAATGTTGGCAAAAGTACCACTAAAACAGACCCGACTCATGAACATCTTCACCATTATTGCTCCATGACAACGCAAGAACTCATTCAGCACGAGAAACCATTTTGACCCTTCATGAACTGCAGTTGGAAACCATTCGTCATCCTCCGTGTACACCTGACCACGCTCTAACGGACTACCATTTTTTTCGTGATTTTGACAATTATCTATGGACAAGAAGTTTTCTTCCCAGGAGTCAGCACACAATGCTTTCACACAGTTTGTGCAGTCAAGGTGTTCAGAGTTCTATCGCAAAGGCATAAATGACCTTCCTATTAGATGGCAGCAATGTATATAAAAAAAAAAAATATATGAAAAAAATAAACGATTTTGATTTACAGCAATAATCGGCAATTTCATAGCTTTAACCCCTATATTAAATAAACTATAGTATACGTTGACTCTAATAAAAAAAATCACGTGCGAGCAGAATTGATCACAATAGCTAGGCAAGGGCACTAACTAGTTAAAACTGTAATCAACCGCGTCTGTGTCGAGAGAACGAAGCAAGGCGCTTTGCTTCCTAAGGCCAGGTGGTTAGCTAAATGGCCAGCTAGCTGCGACATATTGCAAACTATCAATGAATACTTTGCAAGCGTCCTTTCTAAAATATATCAGCAAATTAACATTTTAACTAATTTAATGCAATTCACTTGAATATCCCTGTTTAAAAGATTAGCTTATAATTGGTCTAATCCAAATGATTCGACCAATTATAAGCTAATCATTTAAACGTTTATAGTTTACGTTTGTTTAGTAGTGTAATCATATAAACAAATTTCACGTGTTTTGTAATGTATATGTTTAATACTCATGGTGTGAAAATATGGACATACACGAAAATACTTCAAGTTGCCAATAAAAAAATTAAACAAATATGTTTTTAAGAATTAGGACTTGCTTCTTGTTTAAAAGTGAGCGCGGAGAGCATTCATACCGGATTTACATAGCATATGGGGTCAAACAAGGACTTTTATTATTCAAATAACGTAAGTATTTTTCTTTTCTCACGCTAAAATAACGTGTGGAAAAGTATTCTGTAAGTAAAAGTATGTAACACACTATCAGTAGGTAGCAATGGGTTTCATTTTGACAGCTCCACAACATCCATTGCATTATTTATGTAGGTACCTACGTTGTTGAGTAGTTATATTTTTTTAAATATATAAAGCAATAGATTATCAATATGACTGAAATTGTGAGTAATAGTGTGGTATTTTAGAGTGCTGATCAATATAATATCTTCCGAGTCAGAGGAACGTCATGTCATTTTGTTAGTTACCTATCAGGCGGAAATAAGGTGTGCGCCTTCAACGTTTGGGTCATGTCGGTTTTGATGGACTCTTGCGGTATGCTCAATTGAACTCAGACCGAACTCGATGCCCTGGATAGGAGGCTCCGTACGCTGGTGACTGCTAATCGATTGCATCATCCTCGGTAATCGTTTATGAGGCTGTATATCCCGCAAAAATGCGGAGGTCGAGGCTATTTAAACGCTAAGATCCTAAACAATCGCGAGATATGCAATCTCAGGGAATATTTCCTCAAAACTGATGTGGGAATGCATCAAGATGTAGTCGCAGTTGACAAGGGCATCACTTCGCTCTCCTTGGCTACAGAAAACAGGCGCAAGCCAGTAGTACTTAAAACTAATGATCGTATGGAGGCAATAATAATAGCACTTTTTTATTACCAACACAATAAATTTTCATGCGGTTTCAACTTTAACCTAGAAAGTTTATTACATAAGCATCATTGTATTATATGTATAGTTATTCCAAATAAACTAAAATATGACGAAGAAATATCAATGTGATCAAAAAAGCCTTGCAGATCAGTTTGCTGGTTTTAAATTGCAGATTGTAATCACATATAGATTCCTAATCAGAATCTTTGTTCAGTAATCAATAGATTAAATTAATGATGATCATGCCTCTCTCATTAGAATTTAGTACATAACACAAGGCAAGTGCGCTCGCAGCTCATTCTTAGTTTTCATTAATTTAATAATTACTTATACATGAAAGCATTGGCATTTTGTAATCTCAAAGTTTCTTGGAACCGTGGAATAACAGAACGCAAGAGCGACGCGTAGCAAGCCCAAAAATGTTCCAGACTCTCAGATAGTTTAGATTTTTAGATGTTCCTTTCTTAAAGAACTAAGAATTACTTGTTTAAACGATTTTTGAAGATAGTACTTACTTACGAAGACTTATGAGAAAGTTCATTATTTACTTATAAATAATAACAGCCTTATTATATGGCGATCGATTAAGTTAAGATATGCTTACTGTAGTTGGTCTATGGAAGGGTGACGATTGAAAACCCTTCAAGCTTCGTAAAGCAATTTTAGGTCGTTGGTCCTACGGTGGAGCATGCGGTGGACATCTGCCCGGCTTGGGTGGCACACCGCCGTATTCTCCGCGGCGATATCTCGCGTCCGGCCCTGTGCCAGGCCATGGTTCGTAGCGAGGTAGGAAACGCCATGGTCGGGAGCCAACATCGAACACCCGGCCAACGTAGGCTCGGGCTTGCGGCCGGTAAGGACCGGGCCCGGGTCGACGGCGCGATGTGTTTTACACGCGTGTTTCACAGCCCGCATCGAATAGTTTCTGTATTCATATTATCGTACTCATTATAAATCTAACTTCATTTATAATGAATATTACAATTATGGTATTGTCTTAACCTCAGCCTTTCAAACTTTCATATCGTTCGAAGTTTCGAAGTTTGCAGGACTAAAAACCTGTCGTAAAAATGGGAAATCTAGAAAACAAGAACGATTTTGCATTCTTGATTCCCTCTTTTTACAACACGCTGTTTGTACTAACCTTACTATAGTTGGCGTTCGGGGTCACCCTGGTTCATATAAAGTTGACGAGTAAATAAATGTTACGTTTTAAATGTTAATAAAGTTTTCCCAAATACAAATGCTTTTTTTTATACCTGTTACAACACCTAATACAAGTTATTATTGAAAACATCTTGAGTATTCGATAGCTGTTGGCTAAGTTGCCAGCTTTCAGAATGTATCCTTTAAGGAACAGTGAAACTCCTACAATTTTAACTACATGCTTTACTAACAAAATCAAAGGTCTGTGTATTGAATGAAGTAGAATGTAGGAACTATTTCTGTCAGTACGTCAGTAAGAACTAAAGCTGAATGCATATGATTTCTCAAGGGAGAAAGATTTTATATAGCACTGGATTCATCCATGCGCCATTCATATAGTTATTATGTACATACTTGGTATCTAACTGTATATGATTTATGCAGTACATTGTACAAATACCTACATGTAGATAAATTGTATAATATTATTTATTTTGTGTATCAGTTTAGAGTGAGCACAGTAAGCATATTTAGCAAACTCAAGCTAGTATCTACTCAAGTTATGAAAGTAGAAAAGCGATGGTCTAGGTAATCTTTAATAGTTTTTCAGTTTGGATGCTACATTATTTATTAGTTGTTTACCTAACTATCAAGTAAACAAGTATTGATGTTCCTAAAGCACAAGGAGTACCGATCATATCGAATCAGAAATGAGGAGATCCGCAGAAGAACCAAAGTCTCCGAGGTAGCTCTTCGAGTCGCTAAAATTAAGTGGGAGTGGGCGGGGCACATTACTCGTAGAACCGATGGCCGACGATGGGGCAGTAAGGTTCTGGAGTAGTGGCCACTTACCGGAAGACGCAGCGAAGGGAGGCCCCCAACAAGGTAAACCGATGACCTGGGGAAGGTCGCGGGAAGCCGATGAACGCGGGTAGCACCAGACTAGTCATCGTGGTTAACCTTGGGGGAGGCCTTTGTCCAGCAGTGGACCTCTATAGGCTGAAGAACAAGAAGATATAATGTAACGTTGCCCACAACTATGGGAAAAAGGCGTTAATAATGCATGCAACGTGGAAAGAGAAGAAATTTTCTACGCTTTCCTGTGACTTAATTGCACGTAGACTCTAGTATCGATGACATCACGTGTATGAACGTACAATAGGGCTTAAGTACCCCCATATACGTGGTGTCGTGCTTGTCTACTAAATGCTTTTAGAACAAATTTAACTCAAATAAAAATTAAAAATGGATTAAGTACCATTACATCGCTACTTAAGCACAAACGATAAATAAATCGAAGTAATCATGTCACTCCACTTTTAGCACGACCGGAGGTCAGCGCTGTGAGACCTTGTGCACTTGCAATTTGGATTTCATGTCCCCTTTTGTTCAATTATTACGTAACCATTACTTGTCCACCTTATGCTAGTTAACCACACATGGTCAAGATATGGACATTGTGAATAATGTAACATTAATAACTAAATCAATGTACGATTTTTTATGAGCTGCCTTTAGGTTTAATTACAGCTGGTTATAGGTGCGTAGTTGTTCTTTTTTGGGAAGTTGTAATCTCGCATTATTTAGCATCAATCTAAATAAATTAATTTGCAATAAAAATTGTGATGATGACGGACTTACTTGACATTTGCAGCGAAGGTACCATGTAAAAGAAATGTAGACGCTAATCTGAAACAGTTACTGGGTCTGTGGCGTCGGATAAATAGAAACTTGTTGCGACTAAACCTTCGCCATGATAACCGGATATATACAGTTACCATGAAAGCAGTAAGCTTAGAACAGGCGAGGGCTAAGGTCCGTATTACAGAACGTTACTCAAGACTCAAGCATTACTTAAAACTAGTTTCAACCAATCAAAATGCTTCAAACGAGACTTAAGTACAGCTTGAGTTTTGAGTGACGTTCTGTAATACGGATCTAAGTAACGATAGTCTTACTAAAACATCGTCGGGATTCTTTTATATTTTGGATAAGATTAGCTGCAAGGTAATTCCAGCGGTAACGGTGTGTCCTGTGTGGCTTGGAATAGTACCAACCCATATGCTTCCGTGGGTGTCGTAAGAGGCGACTAGGGGAACTTACAACAGGGAAGCGGGCAGCAGCTCTTCTCCTGTGGATTATCAAACTACAGCGATCCCCAACCCGCCTGCCAAGCATGGGGATTATGGCGAACCCTCCCAATGCAATGAAAGCCTTGGGGGAGGCCATTGTCCAATAGTAGACCTCTATAGGTTGAAGAAGAAGTAAAGTAACGATGCGACTTACATCGTAGTCAAAGGTTGGTGCCTAGTCAGGCGCTTTAGTTATTAATTATTACACCACTATCACTCTCAAAATCCAACATGTTCTATCAGTGCGTATCATCATCTCAGCGTTTATCCCAGTCGCATCCATAGCTTTTCAGCTTTGGAGTCTGGGGTCCGCTTTACCAGTCTAACTGCTGATTTTGGCTAAACTTCGATATTTTCCGTGAAGCGACTGCCGTCTGACCTCCACAACCCGAAGGAGATATCTAAGCATTGCAGTTAGACCAATTGTTAGACTTTTGAGGGCTCCTACACCCGTAACGACTGTCATTAGATGTTCGCATGGCAACCGGGACCAACGGCTTAACGTGCTTTCCGAGGCACGATCAGACCAGTGCAAATATTCATATTCATGCATACAAATATTTGCACTGTGCGGGGATCGAACCCGCGCCTCCTTGCGCAACGGCCGCGTTCGCTACCGGTACGCCACGGAGGCTATCATGTTCTATCAGTGCGTATATTTTACGTTAATTCTGATAAGACTGTATTTGTGTCCAAAAGGCCCTTGGTAGTAACATATGTGTATGTTAGTGCCGAGTGCTGCTATGTACAGGTAGTGTTTAAAATTGAATTGTGCATCTTAGTCAGCTCTTTTAGAACATAAAAGTACCATTGAATCCACTGACTAGATATTATACAGTATGTTAAATAACAGAGGGCGTTCCCTTAAACTCGTTAATATATATCATTAATAGATTAAAATAAAAATATCAGCATAGAAAAATAAGCATAAAAAAATCCGAATAAAAAAAAAATTCTAATTGGAAATAAATTTGAAACCTCCTGTTTTAAATCAAAATAGTAGTCGTCATGTATAAATAAATTGCGACGTTGCCGTCTTTCATGTTCGCGTGTACAGTGTGTTTCTTTTACATGTCAATTTAAATTTTTTATTGAATATTTTCTTATTGGAAAAAATTTTAAAACATTTAGTTTTCGAATGGAAATATTTTTTTTAGCATGTATGTATGCTATACTATTTCAGGTTAACGGGAACGCCCTCTGTTAGTTAACATACTGTATACTACTATATCTGTAACAAGAATGGAGAGGCGTAATTGCTGCATTTTTAAAATTTTGTAATGGGCTAGCTTTTAAATCTTACCAAAAGCAATCGTACAACCCAGTAAATGGGTTCTGGAGGTCAGATGCGCAGTCTCTCCATGTAAAATACTGGTCTTCAGTTGAAGTCGAGTTAGATTGGAAGCCAGTTGGAAAAAAGCTAGCTAGATATGATATGTGGGTTAGCTTTTGTGTCTGTCATAAGACAGCTATCTCACTTACACACTAGATACACAGTCTCGAATAAAACTCTTATCAAAAATGGCGAGTACTCAAAATAAATCAGCCTTAAGGCCCTTAAGCGCAGTGTATAAAGTTCTTACCACAAAGCCGTGTGCAAAAAGCCATTATTTTTTACGACCGAGTCTGTGGTACATCAAACATCGAACCAAATTCAACCTTACACGCATGCATTAAAGTCCGAATTATAAAGTAAAGTACTTAATGAAAGAAGCGCCAAAGTCCTGTGTTGTGCGCTTGTTCAGTTCAACCATCTTTTTACGCTGATTGTGAATCTAGTGTATAAGTGATCGATGGTTTAAGTATAACATAATTGAATTTTTACCTTATGTCAAGTAACTCATGATTTTAAATTGATTGATACATGAATGTTTGATGTCGCACAACAGAAACTCACACATCAATCAAATAGACTTTTAAGTTGGAAGCATGGAGGTTGGTAGCTAATTAATCCTACATCTCTTTGCATTTGACACATTGGCTCACAAGCCAACAGTCAAAGATCATAGATAACTTCAGACGTGTCACACATGCAAGGTTACAAGTCTATCGGTTGCTAGTTACTAGTTATATGCAATCGGCAGTAAATTAAATCAATAAGGACATTAAAAGAGTTCTGCGGGACGTAATCGTCTTGTATCAAGGTTCAGTACTGCCTTAGGCCTACGTAGACGACGATTGGCTTATCGCAACTGCATCTGTCACGACTAACTGTTGGGTGCTTTTATTATTATATGTTTTAGTATTATGTGTCTTATTTTACAGAATGGCTACTTTGCAGGATGAAAAGAATCAATCAACGCTTAATACATCATAAGATTTATATTGAGCGATTGTTGACTATTGGCGACTTTGTCTTCGTCTGCGATCCAGGATGAAAAGTAGCCTACATCCTTTTCAAAAATTGAAGAACATTTTTCCCACTGTATCTTTCCTTTAAATAGAGGGTATCAACTTATACAAACTTCAATTGTTCGCTTGTAAAGTTAACAAATGGCTTTTCCTTTATTAGTACTGAGTCATCTATATGTTTGTTAATTTATCACAAAACTTTGCTTGTTATATTATAAAATAAGCCTGACTTTCGTCTTTCAGACTACCGTAATGACTCTAAAAGATCAACGACCAGTGGGTGTAGCCTAAGTAACATCGCTTCGTAGCGAAGCGAAATCGAATACCAAACCTACCAATGGCGGGAACGATTGACCACGCGACGCGATAAATCACGTGGTCAATCGTTCCTGCCATAATCATTGGTTGGTTTAGTATTCGATTTCGCTTCGCTAGGAAGCGATGTTACATTGGCTAGGACCCCAGGACTACCGGCCTAACATGCCTCGCGCTCGAGGCAAGATGGACTCTCGATATGAAAGGGGTAACCATCGATCACTTATACAATAGGTACACAGTCTCGAACAAAACTCTTATCAAAAATGGCGACAAGCATTAAGCAGTCTAAAGTAGTGAAAATAAATATACATTTATTTATTAAAATCAGCCTTAAGTGCAGTGTATAAAGTTCTTATCACAAATCAGTACAAAAAGCCATTATTTTTTTTTTTTTTTCAGGCTTAGACTGAGGCTGACATCAAACCAAATTCAACCTTACGCGCATGCATTAAAGTCAGAATTATAAAGTAAGTACTAAATGAAAGAAGCACCCAAGTGCTGCGTTGTGCGCTTGTTCCGTTCAACTATTTTTTACGCTGATTGTGAATCTAGTGGATAAGTGATCGATAGGGATAACCTATCCAGGAACCGACAGTGGCTGGTAAAAGAAACTTGATCGTCGCTCAACCCGTAACCGGCTGTTAATAATTAGTCACTAAATTCTGCAGAATCATTGGAAGTAATTACATTAATAAGTAACATTCCCCTCGAGTAGCACCTTTTGTTAATGTTCACAAATTGTACAATTTATACAAAAGCGAATTTTACAATCAATGATAGAAGTTTCCTTAACACTGCTCATCTATTCTGCCATCATAAGGAAAAAAGACGCATGTATTTTTCTTTCTTTTTTTTTTTTGTTGTTGAGTTTCATGCATATATTAACCACGTGAGGCTCGAAAGGAAGGAAAGGTTGGGAAAAATCAAGATCGTCCGTTATCACGGGTAGTTATAATGTCATTGAACGCGCGAACTCAAAACTGAAAATAAAATATGTTTTTTTACATTTCCTTTTTTATTATTTTGATGCCAGTATGAATTTTTGTGAAGTGTAATTTATTTAAATTATATTATATTTATTTCCACAAAATTGAATATCCTTACTAGATAATATTATAAATCGGAAAATGAGTTTGTCTGTTCCGCTTTCATGCCGTAACCACTGAACCGATTGCTTTGAAATTTTGCAGATGCAAGGTGAGAAGTCTGCATTCAATAATAGGGTACATTTTATCCGAGAAAAGTTCATATTTCCGAGAAAAACAAAAATATTGTTAGCTTCATATCAGTTCGGTGATAGATGGCGCTGTGTGTTGTTTAAACCAATATAATAAAAGTATTGCAAACGAATATGCACATGTACCTTAACTTAGAAGCTAAATGATACGATAATTAATCCCCGAAAATGAGGAATCTAAAAAGCGCGATATAACCGAATTCCACGCGGGCGAAGCCGCGGTTGGAAAGCTAGTAATTTAATAATTTATATCATTATTTAACACTAGCTGCGCCACACGGTTTCACCCGCGTAGGTTTCGATATGCTCCGCTCCTATTGGTCGCAGCGTGATGTTGTATAGCCTAAAGCTTTCCTGGATTAAGGGGCTATCCAACGAAAAAAATATTTTTCATCCCACCATCTCGGAAAGAGTATTTTTAATCTTCAATATCTGACTGGAAAAGCCGTTTTTATTCTCTACAGGATAAAGTAAATTGAATTTAGAACATCGTGTACACTAAGTTTGTAAATTAAAAAAAAAAAAACATTAAACCTATTTACTGTTACCTCTATGGTGCCGAATATATCATACAACTTTTTTTTAATTTGTTAAAAACTCAGACTCGGAACCTTCTTGGTGTTCTTTTTTCAATTTTCTTTGTACGCGGTTCTTTACGCGGCATTTTTTTACGTCATCGTTAAACCTTATATTAAAAAAAAGAAACTTGAAAACAAGTGAAAAACTAAAATGAGTGATTCTAGCGACGAGGAAGTTTGTTTGACGCCAACAGAATTGACTGAAACTGTTAATAATGCGCAAATGAGCTTTCTACCTCAACAATCACGCGAGAAGTATTTAAAACAGTACGATATGTTCAACACGTGGCGACTAGCAAAAGGAGCCAAAACTTTCTCAGAAAACGTTTTGCTGGCATATTTTATAGAATTATCCGAGAACAAGAAAGCAAGCACTCTATGGAGTACGTATTCGATGCTAAAAGCAACAATAAAGATGAAAAAAGACATACATATCGATACCTATCCTAAATTAGTAGCATTTTTAAAAAGAGCCTCATCTGGTCATCATCCAAAAAAATCGAAGGTTTTCACAGTATCTGATATTGAAAAGTTTCTTAACGAAGCACCCGATTCCGTATATTTGGCGGCAAAAGTAAGTCAGTTGCACATTCAGTATCTACTTAAGTACATATATTAATCTCAATTAAATAGTATACTTAGTAAATGTTGATAGGCATAATTATGCGTTCATATAAATTTTAATCATTTATCTACTACAATACTCTTTACATTGCAGGTTGTTCTTATTATTTGAATAAACGGAGCATGTCGAATTAATGAACTAACACAACTTTATGTCAAAAACATTGAGAAACATTCAGATGACTTACTATTAATTAATTTACCTAATACAAAGACAAAAAGAGACCGCAACTTTGTCATTCGCAAGGAATACGTAACGATTGTTGAGAAATATCAAGCCTTACGGCCGCCTAACACTCCAATCAATCGTTTTTTTCTACAGTATCGCAATGGAAAGTGTGTTAGACAGCCTATGGGTACTAATAAAATTGGCAGTATCCCACGAGAAATAGCAACATTTCTTGAACTTCCAGAACCCCTTGTTGTACACGGGTCATTGTTTCCGACGAACTTCAGCCACACTTTTGGCTGATTCCGGAGCTGATCTTCTGTCCCTTAAGCGCCACGGAGGCTGGAAGACCAATGCAGTTGTAGAGGGATACATAGAGGATTCCATCCAAAATAAGTCTAAAATATGTGAAGGCATCGTAGGAGCCATTACACTGAAAGAGCCTCAATCGGAAACTTGGACTGGCCCTTCTACATCAAAAATAAGCCGTTATGAAACACCTAACCATCTCCCTCTCTCTCCAACATTCACGCCAAGGGAATCCGATGAATCGGTACAACTATTAAGTATGACAGACAGTTTACCGAAAAACAGTACACAAGTGACTAACACCAATATTACAGTACCAAACAAAAATATTACACTCAATTTAAATAACTGTTGCAACGTTACTTTAAAATTTTCTTAATTATACTTTAGTATTATTTTATTATAATTTAAAGATTATTCTGTAATACTTACCTGTCATAATGTAGTAATTAATACCTAAACTAAATTAAAAGTGTACCTATCTTGTGATTGTAAACATTTTTTTATTGCATTTAGTCATTTCCTCGCTGAGGTGGAATGAAAAGTTACGTGTTGCACTCGAGTGCAAAGATTTTTCACCTCGTGTCCTTTTGATTCCCTCGCTAACGCTCAGGATTTTAATTTTGAATCACTCGCTGCGCTCGTGATTCAATTTTAGAATCCTTCGCTTGCTCGGTCTTCAAAATTGAACACGCGGTTAAAAAGCAACTTTGCACTCTTGTATAACAAATAACTATTTCAAATCGGACCAGGAGTTCTTGAGATTAGCGTGTTCAAACAAACAAACTATTCAGCTTTATATATTAGTATAGATTTAAGTGCTCGGTTTATAAGAAAGACTTCTTTTTAAATACAATATAATATAGTCCACTAAAAATATTCTCTTATATTTCAGAACTTTTTGTACCAAAAATACATGAGTTTGGGTGAGGGGGATTATTCTCAAACCTCGCCACGGATCACCCTTGGGTGGAATGACAAGGTTGCTAAGTATTCTCGCAAAAGCGATTAAAATCTGTTTTTTGGTCTTTTTGTGTAATTTTTTATTAGCTTTGTTTTGTTTAGCTTACGTTTTAGGAATATGAGAAGGTACCTATTTAATTACTATATCATCATGTAGCCATCTAGACTTTATTCAAGTATTGTGTGGTCAGCTTCTAGTCTAACCGGATATAGCCTAATTTAATAACTGCATCATCATCTAGCCACCTAGATTTTATTCAAGTATTGTGTGGTCACCTTCTAGTCTAACCAGATGCAGCTTAATTTAATAACTACATCACCATCTAGCCACCTAGATTTTATTCAAGTATTGTGTTGTCAGCTTCTAGTCTAACCAGATGTAGCTTAATTTAATAACTACATCACCATCTAGCCACCTAGATTTTATTCAAGTATTATGTGGTCACCTTCTAGTCTAACCAGATGCAGCTTAATTTAATAACTACATCACCATCTAGCCACCTAGATTTTATTCAAGTATTGTGTGGTCAGCTTCTAGTCTAACCGGATGCAGCTCAATTTCTGTATTTTACATGGAGTGACTTTCTGACTTTAACAACCCAATTTCTGGGTTAGGGCCTAGGTTAGGGCTTCTGTATACCAACTTTCAAAAAATCAAAATCAAAGCATTTATTTCAAATAAACCAGTTACAGGCACTTTTGAATTGTCAGAAGGTCGCTCAGTCAGTAAGATGAAGCTAGTCGACCATTCCAAAGAGTAGATACCTATGTCCTAGTCGTCCTCCGTGGCGCAGCGGTCAACACGCCTGCCTGCGGCGTGGAGGCCCCGAGTTCGATCCCCGGCCATGTCATGATGGAAAACGATCTTTTCCTGATTGGCCTGGGTGTTGGATGTTTACCTATACAATATGTTAAGAAAACCCTGTCCGACCCGTAAGGATAATAAAGGTTAGGTAAACACATGACCAAATAAAATATGAAAAATTACATAATCATCATAGTAACAATACTAGTGAATTTTGAAATAATCTTTTTTCCTCACGAATTGATTCCAACTTCCCCAAAATTTGGTAAGTTTTAAAAAGTGACAACATTATTTTAGGCGGTATAATTCTGAGCGAATAGCGATGCGGCAGTGTGCCGCGTGCCCTGCCCCTCTTCGCCCGCGCCTGTATGGTCTGCCGCACATGTATTAAGTTACCTCTTTTTGCGAAATAATATTTATTTTTTTAGGGGGATTTTTTTTTAACTTTATCCCGGCTTTGTAGGCATTAGTAGAATCAGTTATCGATACTTAACAATACCTTCACGGATCGGACAGGGTTTTCTTTACATATTGTATATGTATCTATTATAAAATATAGTATCGTTGAGTTAGTATCCCACAACATAAGTTTCGAACTTACTTTGGGGCTAGCTCAATCTGTGTGATTTGTCCGTATATATTTATTTATTTGTTTATGGAGAAGAACGGGGAAGAAACTCCATGCACATTATTTTACCCGTTCGTCGCTCTGTTACCCGTAACGATTGTCAAAGTTATAGAAATCACAGCCAACAACTTACTTAAAGTGTTTTCCGAGGCACCAATCATTGGGTCTCGGTATGTAAAAATGGTCATCCATCCATAAAAAACGACGGTAAGCACAGCTTGCCTGATCGATCGAATATGCGACTCACTTCGACTCAGTCTGGTTGTACAGTCTACATACATTTAATCATTGGTTCAAGATTATTAACGGGAAAAAGTTTACACAAATTATTTATAATATATAAATTTTTTTTAGAATAACTCATTGTAATTTTTAATCTGAATACTCTAATTGTCACGCAAAATCTTACATACACATATTAAGAGGAAATTACTTTATGTTGGTGTGATTGTACCTAAACTATCCTAGGCTGATAAAATTTTCGTTTTTCCTAATTGTGATAATATTACAGTTAAATGCGGCTCTCCCTGCGGGAGAAGAAACACGCCCCAACCCCGCGTGTAACTGTAGGAATTCGTCACCAGACTTGGTTATCCTCCCACCGATATAAGAAATGAATTCCCATGAATTAATCCCCCGGTTCCCGCTTATAAAGTTCAAGGACCGGAGGGGGTCAGAGGAAGTTAGTATGGGAATTCACAGTTAGGACACACAAGTATACAATTTATAATAATAGATATGATATGACGCTAAGAAGACGAGAGGAAAAGCAAAATTATATAATGTAATATATTAAGAACTATTATATAAATGCTGCACGCGGGCTGTCTCCGTCATCTGTAATAAACCTTATTATGTGGCGTGGTGGGGATCGTTACGCTTGCACTTTATAAGTAATTTTAGATCACGTTACTTTATCTACTACGAATTATACCCACTTTAGTGAAGCCGGGAACCGTTATATTAACGTATGCTTCGTTGCACGTGTTCTGTTAGACCTAACGCATAGAACCTCTGAGGATACTATTACGATTCTAACAGAACACGCTCCCTAGACACTAAATAAATGTCTCCTTCCACCCTAGGTCAGGGGAACTGCGAAGCTCCCTGTTGTCGAGGGAGACAAGTTCTGAGTTTATGACTTGTAAATATATTATGTGATTGACACCCTTGACAAACCGTCCCAATTCTAAGGTATTACACAAGTTAGTACAAGCGTACCGTAGACTCAGTCTCTAGCAGAACTCATTGCGATTATTCCTGCTGCACACCGAGGTGGAATCTCGTCATCCTCACATCCCCTTAATCTGCCCCATTCGAAAGACGCATTGCATCTTGTAGTACTCGTGTTTCGATAAACAGTGACGATTCATAAATAGTCCTACAGAACGGACGGGTTGGATTTTATCGAAATACGTTCCCTAGTGTCTTTTTAACACCTACTGATTCAGTTAGTGGTACTTAGTAAAGCCTACCCCACTCCCTGGGGATGTGTGCGCATCAAATCTTCACGCAAGTGCTCTGTGACAAGACCTTTTTGGAAGCGGACATTATCAATAACGTTTGGCTGGTAATCTGATTCTAGATAGGCGGTTTGCCTAGTTAGGTTTAAATGAGCTGCGTGTATTACGGTTCTGCCCTCCTGTTATAGTCAGTAGTCGTCAGGAGTCTAGAGTCCAGAGCATCAGAGCTCATGGTCAAGTTAGGCGGAGGGCTGCCTCCATACATACGATCTTTCCCTATAGCCAACCGAAGCTGATAAATATCCGCTAAGGTAAGGACCAGGATATGGACACATAAAACAAGACAGAACGGCTCCAATGATTGAATACAATCACATAAATGGTTTATCTGGAGTCAGTCTGGAATAAATTATATTAGTAGCTTCTCTGCTGCATCACCCGTACTGAATCCAAACTATAAATACATTTATTATAATAAACAGGGACACGTATCTGTCTGCTTAATTACAGGAACTATAGTAAATTCATCAGCCTGGGACAGTTATTATAATAAATGACTCACCCAATCACGCCAACACTTACACGCACTTAATATTCTATATTATATTATACTAATCTAATCTGGGCTTAAACCCAACTATGTCTGACGTAATTATTTCACTCACTACTTCGCGATATACTAGGACATAGGCTACTTCCCAAATCTCCTAAATTAACTAGCCTGGACACTAGCCCTCGCCCTATCGCAGTTCAAGATCGACCCTCAACCGTCGCTCGTCGCGGCCAGAAACTAACTGCCCTTTCCCCGTCTCTCCGTTTAAAATTCATAAAATCCCACACTACCAAAAGGTCCATGCTGGAGTCATTCTACCATTTTTTCTATAGCCGTCCGTCAATTGTCCCAGATGCACATGTTCGAGAGGCCGATTCTTTTAGGAATTTGCACAGAATCCGTCGGCTTGAATTGCTCTAAGTTATTGCTAACATGTGCGGGCCGATGCCGGCCGCTGTACTTCGACCTTCTAAGAATTTCGTCCAAAATCTTAAAATGCTTTATTTTAAGGGTTTCTTTGAGTTCGGGATGCCCATAAAATATCAACGAATGGCTTTCTAAGACGCTTTTGTGTAGTTTTTACTAACTTAAAATAATAGGATATTTTGCTCTTAATTACGGTCGGCTGACAGGCCATAAGATTAGAAATTAATGGATTGGTAAGAGTTTGACATCGTGTAACTTGTCATTTTTAAACTATTGATATAACGCATGTGGCCAACAGTCACATTGGTTTTTGTGGACATTTAAGCTTGGTTTTTTTCTTTCCTTACTATTTATTACTATTAAAATTACTATCATAGAACATCACAAAGAAAGCTGTACCTACAACTTAGCACAATAAAGCGAATATGTTAAAAATGTTAATATTTGGCCCTAAAATCACCAAGAATAAACAAAAATATAGATAACTGAGCCTTCTCTTATGACTCTGAGGAGTATACGATTCAAAATTTTAGTGACACATATCTGAATTCGTCCGTTCGTCTCTTGATTGTGTCATTAAACATAACACCATGATTTGTCAAACTTTTTCTCAGCTAGGTCGCGGTTAGATTTTTATTTCTGTTGGGAAGCAGTGAAGCAATCGTTGATGGTAAATCGCACTAGTTGCTTACGAGCCTATTGAAAAAAACTGAGTTAATAGGAACGAAGACGGCAGTTGAGCGAGGTGATGCAATGTTAAACCCAACAACACGACCAACGATGCTGCACCAGAGAGAAATTGACCTGGAGACGCTCAATGATCAAACTCCCGACACAACAACATATGGCGCATCGTACCCGGCACAACTGCTCAGACCCGTCCTCCGCACAGGACGGTGTACCAGACATCATGGCAGAACACGTCGAATCGCTTGGCGGCAAGACTTTGTCTGGTGGGTGGTAACTTCTGCAGGCAGCCGATGTTGTGGCCTACCACCGAGAAAAATAGATCCTGCTCCTGATCATGAGTCTTTCTGTGCTTTATGGCTCAGTTACCGGGTAACTCCTAACGATTTTTAGGGTTCCGTACCTCAAAAGGAAAAAACAAAACCCTTATAGGATCACTTTGTTGTCCGTCTGTCTGTCTGTCTGTCTGTCTGTCGTGTGGACGTATCAAGCTGAAATTCACATGAAATACTCAGGTCTATTGTCCCTTTAAGCTGTGAAAATATCAAACTTCTAAGCTAAGCCAATCAAAAGATATAGCCGAATATGTCGATATTTTCAACAAATTTTCGACACTCGCAAAGGAATCAAAACTTACAGGATACTTCCCGTAAACTCAGAATCTTGAAATTTGGCATGAAGCATTGTCATATAATGCAAATATAGGAAAAATTGCGAAAATCACATTTTTTTAGTTATATAATATAATAAACATATTTTAATAAAATGAACCTATTTCTCACGAACTAATAAAAGTATCAAATTGAAATTTATACCAAATACCTAGGTCTATTGTCCCTTTAAGCAATGAAAAAATCAAACTTCTAAGTTAAAGCGATCAAAAGATACAGCAGTTTATACCGACACCTTAGACGAATTTCCGTCACACGCTAGGAAATCAAAACCTACAAGGTACTTCCCGTGAACTCAGAATCTTGAATTTCGGCACGAAGCAACCTTATAACAGACAGATAAAGGAAAAATTGCGAAAATGATAAATTTGAAGTTACATAAAATATTAAAATATTGTTTTTCAAATTCAAATTCAAACATTTTATTTCAGGCAGGGCCCATATGTTGTTAGTAAAAAACTTATCCTATGTTAGTGAAACAGAAACAGAATAAAAGAGGATCAGTTGGCGACATGAATATGTGCACGCACATGTCTGTCCGCCCAGAGCCTAATAAAAGGTCCGTCGACCTTGTCCGCCAGTGTAGCTAGGATACTGTTCGGGCTGCCCCGAAATCGCCGCAACATCGAAGCACACCGTTTGCGAATGATAGCATAAATGTCATCAATTCGCGCTTCCGCGAACATGCCTGATGCACTGCAAAACCGAGGCAGCCCATTGTTATACTGGATGCGCAGAGCGTGGTAAGCCTTTTGCGTATACCTAACCCACAAGCTGCACGAGTAAAACGACTGGCAGTAAGCTCTAAAGAGCGTCAGTTTTACCTGCTCAGAGCTCCCTATCTATATCCTGGTCATCTGTGAGAGAATCCGTCACCACATGACCGAGGTATTTAAATTGAGAGACTACTTTTAATGGTGTTCCTTGTAACATCACCGGTGGTATGAGCAGCACCATGTCATCAGCATAGCTTATGTTGTTAATCATTTTGCCATCAACAGAACATTCCGCATTTCCGCATATTTTGCCGATCTATGTACAAGTTAAAAAGGCTGGGCGAGGTCAACCCCCCATTTTTTTTTTCTTTTTTTTTTTTTTGACGCTGTGGGAATGCCTTTACGCACCGTACCCCGAAGGGCGTGTGTGGGACTCGCCTGGCCGAAGCCGGGAATACCCACTAAACCCACAGCGACACTCCGGCATCGCCATAGTGGCGGGGGAGTGGGAAACTAGCGCAGCCTGAGCTACCTCTCCCCCGCCGGCGAAACCCGCCTAGTAAGGCGGGCCCTCAATTGCCCCTCCTGGGGATGGGCCGTGGCTCCCGCGTGATGAGCGATGTAAGGCGGGCGTCGGCCTCACCCCCGCCGCTCACCTCAGGGAGGGAGAAAGCGGGCGAAATCCCGCCTTCTCCTCCCCCTACGCCGCCTGCGGAGCGCCGGAGCGAGGGGATCCTCCGACCCGCTCGCGCTCCGCGGCCTCCTTCTGCGACGTCACGACCTCGCAGAAGGAGGCCATCGCCACCCAAGCCTCCTCGCTCCCCATCATCGCTCTGACGATGGCGGGCAGCGAGAGGTCCCCTCCAACCGCCGCGACAAGATCGCGGCGCGGCACGGCCCACGACGGGCACACCGCGAGGGTGTGTTCCGCCGTGTCCTCCGCCGCGCCACAACCATGGCACGACGTTGTCTCCTCTCGTCCTATCCGGTGCAGGTACCTGCCGAAGCAGCCGTGACCGGAGAGCACCTGCACCAGACGGAAGGAGAGGAATCCGTGACGCCTGTCGAGCCAGTCCTTCAGGACCGGCCCGACGGCGTCGAGGGTACGGCGGCCGAACACCGCGGAGGCGAGGTCCCGCGTCCAATGCTGGACGATGGCGTCCCTCGCCTCCCGGCGGACGGCTTCCCTCACTTCTGGGCCCCGCCGTCCACTCGTACACTCTGGCGAGCACCCACGCCTCGAGCTCCCAAGGCGGGGTGCCCACCAGAGCGCACGCCGCTGCGAAGCCCACCGTGCGGTAGGCCCGCGATGCCCGCTGGGCGATGGCCCTTTGGGGCGTCCGAAGGGCGGTGAGGTTCTCCCTCCTATTGATGGAGTCCGCCCAAATAGGGGCCCCATAAAGGGCCATACTCCGCAGTATGCCGGCGTATAGACGCCGGCACCGCATGCTGGGCCCCCCAGGTTTGGCATCAGCCACGAGAGGGCTCCCGCAGCCTTCAGCAGGCGCGTCGACAGCCCGCTGAAATGCGGGCCGAAGCGCCACCTGCTGTCCAACGTGAGGCCCAGATACTTCATCTGGGCCTCGACCCTGATCCTGACGCCCTCCACAAAAATGTGGGCGTCAGGGGAGGGCGCTGCCGGGGGCCGTGAAAGAACACGGCCTCCGTTTTGTGCAGCGCCACCCTCAAGCCCAGGCGGCGGATCCTTCCCGCCACCAAGGATCCGCCCCCGCGTCACCCCACATTCTAGCCCATTATTGAAGAACATAGCGAGTAGCCTAGGCAAATGTACACCAGCGGACCTTAAATGCTCAACACTGAAACCATCGTGCCCAGGCGACCTACCTCGCTTCATACTTTTTAACGCGTCTTTTACGTCTTTCACGCTGAACCTTAAATGAGAATCGCCCTCACACGGGGCTTGAATGCCTCGCATCGACGTACTTACAAAATGCGGAACAACTCTAAAGTGGTTCATGAACATGCCGGCTATATCCCTGTTCTGTGACAAGTCATCAACGTTTGATGATAGACTCGGTCTGGGATTCAAAGAATTGATTTGCTTCCAAAAAGAACTGAATTTATTATCTTCGTGAAGGGTTGCAATGATGTCCATTTTAATCTGGGTTTCATTGTCCTGACACCACTTCAACTTTGATTTAAATGTTTGTCTCAAAGTTTTCATTTCCTGATATATAGCCCCCGATGCAGGTTTTCCGTGCAAGACCCATCTCCGAAAAGCAAGTCGCGTCTGAGCATGCACCTCTTTCACAACTTAATCCACCCATACACATTTTTTGCTTACATGGCATAAAATATTTTTTTAATAATTATAAACTTACTACCTACCCTTTTTCACATGAACGCGTAGAGATATTAAAGTTGAAATTCATATCAAACACCTCTTAAATCTAATTACCTCTAAAATGTGAAAAATTCTAAATCAACGCAAAAATTCAAAATGCTGAGGGACCTACCTATAATCATACCGCATATTTTGAAATTCGCCACTACTCGCAACGGAATCAAAATATAGACTACTTCCCGCTGACATTGAATATTGAATTTTGGTATGAAACAATAGCTTATGGTAACCTAACAGAAAAACCCGAAACCTTTTAAAATTTTTAGGCACAGTAACTAGTTAAACCAAAACAAAAACCAACACAATCTTCATTCAATCTAAATATTTTGGTGAATGTAGTTCTGTATATAATCTAAATGCGTCCTGCTGTGTTATACTTAGTACTTATAAATATATTCAAAGACATTAATTGTAATTTCCTATTGTTGTCAATGATTAGCAGACAGCTTGCTTCCTACTGGCGAAGCGGGACGGGGGGGAGTAAGTAGTAACGAAAGAACGCGCAAGAACTAGCCGCCCGCTGGCGCGAAGGCAGGCGGTTGGTCAAGGGAAGGGGTATCGCGGCACAGCGAGCGGCAGCCGTGACATTTGCGACAATTTCTCGTTGATTTTGTTTACTTCTACTTTGTTTATCAATAAACCGCTTTTTTATAAGTTATAAACTAGCGCTTGACCCCAATCCCGCCTGATGGTAAGCAGTGATGCGATCGTTGATGGTAAAGCGCGCTAGTTTATTAAGAGCCTATTCACTCTAGCCTTGAAGACACTCAAATTGTAATGTGACGGAAACACCATCGCTGGCAAATTGTTCTAGTCCCTCGATGTAGGCGGTATAAAAGAGGAAGCGAAACGCTTCGTCCGGATCGCAGTGGTGTCAACAACGTAAGGGTGGAAACTCACCGTACTACGGGTCGTCCGATGGTGGAATGGAGATGGGGGAATTAAATCATGCAATTCCCTTGCACCCTCACCAGAATGCATCCTATAGAAGACCGAAAGGCTGGCTACTCTACGCCTGTGCTCCAGGCTTTGGAGACCGCTACGTTTGGACGGCGGAACCCTCGGTGTGCGAGTCCGACTCGCACTTGGCCGGCTTTTTTATCTATAGATGCAAAAAGTCAGTGGGTCAAATACACAATATAGTAACAGTAGAAATGGCTTTTATTTTCAACATCAATCAATACGTTATTCACATAGTTGAGCAGACAAATATTTCGAACATACGAACCAATGATTAGCGATACATATTGCTAATCAACAAAAATATTGTGAATCATTTTGAAGCATACATATGCTTGAATTTCATGATTTCATGAATATGAATATTTGCACTGGTCTGGTCGTGCCTCGGAAAGCACGTTAAGCCGTTGGTCCCGGTTGCCATACGAACATCTAGTGGCAGTCGTTACGGGTTGTTGGAGCCCTCAAAAGTTCAACAATTGGTCTAACTGCAATGCTTCGATGTCGCCTTCGGGTTGTGGAGCTCAGACGGCAGTCGCTTCACGGAAAATGTCGAAGTTTAGCCAAAGCAGCAGTTGGACTGGTAAAGCGGACCCCAGACTCCAAAAGCTGAAAAAGGCTTCGGATACGACTGGGATTAACGCTGGGATGATGATGATGACATATGCTTCAAAATGGTTTACTTTGACATTGACAGCATGTTATGCAATTAGCTACCTGGACTAAAGGCTTGTAAGACAAATAAAACGAAAACCTTTTATTAATATGGATATTATAAAAAAAAGCAAATGCTTACATTTTAAATCGTTTAAAGCTGTATTTTTAGATATTCAGTAAATCACGTAGTAAATCATTTTTATTACCAATAATTATGGCTGTTTGTGTATGTGACTTTACCTATATGTTTGTAAACGCACCCACGATACAGGAGATACTCCTAGTGCGGGGTATTTTTTTTTTTCATGAAGGAACGACCCGACCACATTATGATTATTTTAATATCCAGGCAAGCCAGGAAAAATACCGAGGAGACATCGAAAGGCAGGTATCGTGGTTTTTACCCAATGCGGTTTAGAGCGCCTTTCGAGGAAGTCGGTATAAATTAATTGCCATATAGGCCAACCGCTTTTGTTTATTAAAATATCGATATAATTTGTGATAAACTTTAAAATAAATTAGAGGACAAAAAGGTCCTTCGTACTTCACCTTGTTCTTGATTACAAATAATAAGAAAGCAACAGCAGTATTACACATTTTGATCGGAATATAATGTACATTTTCCTAAAATAGTACATAATTATTACTATTTTATCTCTAGTTGTTATTTAAATTTTTTGGAGTCTGTGCTAATGTCGTTGGTACTTTTCCATCAGACGTGGTGTTGTATATAGATAGAAAGTAACCTCTGTATTTCCCCATGGTTCAATCATCCCCATACCATATAACAAAATCGATCCAGTCTTTTTGGAGATTTTTTTCTTAAATTATCCCACGGGAATATGCTAACTATGAAGCCTATTAAATCGTTTTTTTAATAAGTTTCATGATCTAGATTTTCTCAGCATATCCCCGTTACTTAATTTTTGACATCCACGAAGCCACACGCAGAAGTGTGTAGTGGCAAAATAACAACAGCATAACAATGACATTAAAATGTGCTGTTAATATTTATGTACGGACGACAGCAGGTCAAGCTACGCGAAACTGTTAAATATTCCCAATAAACATTATGCCTTATTGCTTTAGACATAAAATTGAAAATTTAATAATGAAATCTGGCATATTGACTACAATATGCCAGATTTCATTATTAAATTTTCAATTTTATGTCTAAAGCAAACACACACTATGTACAGGCGACAGCACACCAAGGTACTAACCTTGGTGTGCTGTCGCCTGTACATATGGATATGACATAATATTTTACAAACATTTTCATGTGCAATAATTGTTTACCCAAAAATATCAACCAGCGAAAGCGTAAATTAAAAAAAATAAGCTGCATAGTAAGGTTCCTATTGTTTCGGCTTAATTTAAATTATATTTTTTTTTTAAAAAAAAAAGCAACATACAGATTAATATTATCAGAATAAAACAGGAGATCTTGTTTCAGGAGATTGATTGCACATGTTTTTGTTACAAAATCGTGTCCGTCACGGATATTATTGTTGTTAATCTTTGTTCATTAAATTTAATTAACCTAAGCCTAGTTATATTAATTATTGTTGTAATATTTCCTGTTTAAACCGCTAAAATTTATTTTAAACATAAATTATGCGTCCCATGTTTTTTTTTCGTATATATTATATCTACCCCCGCTTGATGGTAAGCAGTGATCCAATCGTTGCTGGTAAGCCACTCTAGCCTTGAAGATACTCAAATTGTAGTCCGACGGAAACACCGCCGCTGGCAAAGCCGACGACCGAACTTTTAAAAAGGACTTTATCATATAGCTACATACATATACTTATTTTAGACAGCTTCCGTGCCGTAGCGGTAGCGGACGCGGCCGCTGCGCAAGGTGGCGCGGGTTCGATCCCCGCACACTGCAAATATTTGTATGCATGAATATGAATATTTGCACTGCCTCGGAAAGCACGTTAAGCCGTTGGTCCGGTTGCCATACGAACATCTAGTGGCAGTCGTTACGGGTTGTTGGAGCCCTCAAAAGTCCAACAATTGGTCTAACTGCAATGCTTCGATGTCGCCTTCGGGTTGTGGAGGTCAGACGGCAGTCGCTTCACGGAAAATGTCGAAGTTTAGCCATATCAGCAGTTTGACTGGTAAAGCGGACCCCAGACTCCAAAGCTGAAAAGGCTTCGGATGTTCGGATTATATCTACCCACGCTCTCCAACGAAGAGGTTTATCAGTACAGGCGTGCCTGCTTCGTCTGCCCTGGAAAAACTGAGCGTAGGTATACTGGAATAGACCAGTGTACCTACCATGAGTTTTCATTACGAGACTTGATCTCATTGGTTGAGAGTTCTTACAACCTTGAAGCGGGTCAATCGATGAGTCAAACGCGGTCGATATCGATGATCGAGTTAATGAAACCTTATGGTAGCCACACTGTTCAGTTATTGGAACGTAATTTGGGTATTGTGTCTATGCCCACGCTCACTTGCACAGGTTAACCTGTAGACCGTAAAGTCGACGCTGACGCTTGGGGGTGGGCTGGAGCGTGGAGAGACCCCTGCCTTGGGTTAATACAGTATTTTATATTTTTTTGTTAAGATAAGGCCGTAGCTATAATCCGTCATACTTCTACCGGGTAAAAGGGGTTATAATACACACCTTTTACCCATTTGTTTTTGGAAAATTAAATCTTTTTTTTGACATTTTTACTTCTTCTGACATTAGAAAATAGAAATACAATCGAGCGTCTTTAAAAAGATACTAATAAGCAATCCCAAGGGCAACTGTTGAAAATGTTTGTACCTACAGTTTTACAGTGTTACATTTTTTTCCGTTTATTTGTTTCTCTAATCCAAAACCCCTTGATGAGAATCTCGTGAATGCCGAGAAATATCTTGACTTGGTTCGTGAGGTTGTCGACATGTTGAATGTGGACTCAGTAATCTTTATACTGATAGTCGCGATAGCCAAGAACTTCGACCAAAACGTTAGGAGGCACTCGTTAGGCAACTAGATCAGGGGCTTGATCCTAGTGGAGCTTCTGGACACGGTTCGCATTGTCAGGAAGTTTCTCTATCTGAAGCCCTGACCATCGTTACCTGGGAACCTGTTCCTGATAGGCTACTATGTATTATATTTTTAAATGTTCGTATACTTTTATATTCTGACTAGCTTTCCGCCCGCGGCTTCGCCCGCGTGGAGTTCGGTTATATCGCGCTTTTTAGGTTTCCCTCGGGAACATCAAATTTTTCCGGGATAAAAGGTAGCCTATGTTCTTTCTCGGGGTCTAAAGATTGTCTGTGCCAAATTTCATCAAAATCGGTTCATAGGTTTTGGCGGGAAAGCGTAACAGACAGACAGACAGACAGACAGAGTTACTTTCGCATTTATAATATTAGTATGGATGTTTGAAAATATAATTTACTGATAAATTCTGAAATAACCGAATTAACATTTGAAAAATTACAGTGCAGGGGCATTCATAATCATGTACTGAAGCCATGGTATCAACCGATCGATTGTGTGAAAATTTCACAATGAAAGGGTGGGATTAATGAGCAATTAATGACTGCAATGAGCTGTCAATAGTGTCCCTTAGCAGTAGTTGGAATGACAGATCAGATTTTTTAATTGTTCAAAATGAGATAGTTACAGAATGGCACTACTTATAGATTGCTTATTAGTAAAATATACAAACCTGTCAAGTTTTTTTGTTAATATAAATTTTAAACTAGGGCTTGACCGCAATCCCGTGTGATGTTTAGCACTGATGCAGACGTTGATTGTAAAGCGCGCTAGTTTATTAACAGCCTATTCACTCTAGCCTTGAAGACACTAACATTGTAGTCCGACTAAAACACCGCCGCTGGCAAATTGTTCCAGTCCCTCGATATACGCGGTATAAAAGACTAAGCGAAACGTTTCGTTTGGATCGTTGCGGTGTTAATAACTTAAGGGTGGAAACTCGCCGCACGGCGGGTCGTTCGATGATGGAATGGGGAGTTAAATCATACAATTCTCTCGTATTGAAACCTTCCTTTATTTAAAATAACCGTAACTTAATCATTGTTTACAATTTCATGTTGCTATGTGCAAGGTCTGAGCTGTAATCACGATGAGTCACAATTAATAGCTCAGTATTTTATATTTGAATAACACATGGCAAGCACGATCGCACCACTCATAATATAATAAGAACCCGCAGAAATTAAAAAACAAATCAGAGAAATAACAAAGTCGTAAAAAAAAATACATCGGCAAGGGATATTGTATTACTCAGTAAATGGGTTATGGAGGTCTATTCAACAAGTATTCTCCATCTGGTTAGACTGAAAACCGATCTGAATATGGTTAGAAAAAGGCAAGGCTTAAGAGGGGACTCTAGTGCCGAGGAATTTGGAAAATAGGTATTTGAAGAAACTATTGCCGTCGCGCTGCTTCCAACCTCTCCCGGTAAAGTGCGAAAAGGACAGTTGCAGCTCAGGCTGATTTTACCTACAAAATTTTTTTTTTTTTTGATATGGCATCTCGTAGGTGGCTACTAGGAGACCGTAACTACGTAATCGGATTTTCCTGTGGATGCCTTAATTAAAATTAAAGCCTCCAGCCAGGGGCACTTAAAACTAAATTAAAATTAGGCGACTACGCACTAAGGGCACCCCCTGTGGGGTACGAACCTCGGCTTAGGGCGTCGCTAGAGAGGACAGCAAGGGACGGCTGGATCGAATGTGGCCTACAAAAACATTGACCAAAAGACGTTTCGTATTCCGCTGTTTTCTTTTTCAAAACACGACAGATCTCAATTATTTTTATATCAAAATAATTAAGTATGCTTTGATTACTTTCTTTTTTGTCAAAAACTTATCACGTTTTTCTAATAGTCATCACGGTAAAAATGGCTTATTTTTCGCGATTTTCAAGTTTTGTATTTCATTTATTAATTAAATTTCGGAAAAAATCAAATGATAGGGGCACGTATAATCACGGTGTAAAATTGTAAAAAAAAATAATTGCTCTAAAAGCAATATCCACGAAGTAAACAGCGGAATACGTTTGTATAGAGAAAGTACCACTAGAGTTCCCTCTTAAACCAAATACAAATTCAAAATAATCTTTTTATAGGAACTGCCAGGTAACATAACAAGCTCATTCCATTGTGTATTGTGATGTTTCATGATATCTTTTTGAAATTTTGTACATAGATTATTTATATAAAACTACTGGACATGTGTTTCGGGTTTCGCATATACTAAATAACGTTGTATTCTTCTGAACAAACTTAGAACTAAATCAAATGTTATCATCTGCTTTTAAATCTGTATATTTCGCCACCCTGGCCCCAGAGACATCGGTCCTCGTGGACCCCGTCACGATGTGCTGACATCTCTTTAAGGCGCGCGTGAAACACAACCCGCAGTTGACCCAAGCCTGGTCCTTACTGGGCCTACGATGGCCGGGAGTTCGATGTTGTTTCCAGACCATGACATCTCCTCTCCTCCCTCACTCATATTCTAATCACCTTGAGTAAACATTTTTCGTTGACAAATTGTGGATTTCTTTTCCATATATTTTGGGATTTTTATACACCTTTCTAAGAAACAATTATTTTTTTGATAAGCGACGATCGATACTAAAATTTTCTACATGAGAATGTTGAACTGGATTCATGGTTTTTTTTTTTTACATATTATAAACTAGCGCTTGACCGCAATCCTGCCTGATGGTAAGCAGTGACGCAATCGTTGATGGTAAAGCGCACTAGTTTATGTGTATGTTTATGGTTATGGTTAGTGTATGGTAAAAAATGTTGTTGGGGGCTAAGCTACACATTTGTTCGGATGAACGTGATTCAGCCCATTCGTTTAATAAAATAAAAAAAATCTGAAAAAGAAATACAAGTTTTTATTACATGTACACCGATATTGTATATACAGTCATTATTAAGAAGGATTCTCAATGCAATTGAACTTAAGTAACACAGATTCTGATCCTTTTTTTATGAAAGTAATTCTTCATAAAGGTTATTTCAAGTATTGTTAAATATTATGTGGTATTATCATAACTACCTTTTAAATTTGGTGGTACCGAGACTTCTGACAGTTCAAAAGTGCCTTCCTTGTTCACAAAAATCTTTAAGTTTTAGAGTACGAAGTATTCCCCCTTATCAAAAAGGCATAGTAACGGATACCTACAACCGACTTCAGACATTGGCGCCGATTCCGTTGTTCACAAACTAAACTAATTTTAAGATATCTGCATCTTTTTCCTTCAATTTCGTTAAGAAAAGGACAGAAGATGAAAATGTCAGTTTATACCTGTCAAATTAGTGCGCTCCTGACGTAAACTGGCCTATTTTTAGTCGCCATGTTTATAATCGCTATAATCTAAACTGTCTATACAATGTGTAACGAAAACCCTGTCCGATCCGTGAAGGTATTGTTAGGTATCGATAACTGATTCTACTAATGCCTACAAAGATGGGCTAAACTTTAAAAAAAAATACCCCCTAAAAAAATTAATATTATTTCGCAAAAAGAGGTAACTTAAAACATGTGCGGTAGGCCATACAGACGCGGGCGAAGAGGGGCAGGGCACGCGGCACGCGGTCGCATCGCTATTCGCTCAGAATTATACCGTCAAAAATAATGTTGTCACCTTTTAAAAATTACAAAATTTTGGGGAAGTTGGAATTAATTCGCGGGAAAAAAAGATTATTTCAAAATTCACTAGTATTGTTACTATGATGATTATGTAAAAGGAGAATGCCACCCGATGGGCCCCTAATTTGTGATAGAGTGTCAAAAATATTTTCTTATTAAAAATCAAGTCGTAATTTTATAAAACTAACTATTTTTTTTCAGAATTTCTTGTACCATAGCATTGAAAAACAAAATTAATATTTATTTTATTGAATCTAAGCTAGTTCCGCCATTATAACTTAACCTGAATGTTGCCAGGTAGACGACAGACTATCTTATTTAAATGAACGAGGTGATCGATTGAAAATATCGATAAAATATATTTCTATTCAGGTCACTAAAAGTGCCAAGATGAAGTTGCAATAGTCAGTAAAAGTCTGACATTATTTTCCAATCCACCCAAAGGCAGGGGTTGTCACTTAGATGATTTTAGCTCACCGAAAAACAATTATGTTATGTTTTGCCCCCCTGTCTGATGACATCCTGTGTGTGGAATGTTTTGTATTATTACAAAACCAGACAGCATCTAACACAAATCTGTCACTTGTATCCCCTGCTCTTGGACACCTAAACATATGCTATGCATGTGGCTTGTCAATAGCAAGTCGTAGAACTCATAGAGTCAGTCAAGATTGTCCTCAAAGGAATGTTATACTAAGATGGACACCAGCACATCACGTAAGTGTTTATTCTTATTTATTTATTTAAACTGAATGTATGAATGCGTATGTATGTGTGTTGAACTAATGAAATATTAATGAATATCAAGTATCTAAATATAATATTTTTGTTTTTAGGTGTTGCATTTGGAACGAGTTTGTCTTCCTTGTTGGGCGGCTGCATCAAGACAAGTCCAGAGGCAACCCGTTGCTGGCAGTAGCCAACACACTGTGGAGTCTGCACCGGAGACTGGTATCATGGATGGAAACATAATTACAGATAAGATGATTCCTGTACCACCACCACTGCCACCGCTGGTTCCACAACCAACATCACCTCAGGAACAACAATTAAGTCAATCATTTTCAAAGATTAACTCACAAAAGTATAAACGGGTATCGGCAAGTTCACGTCATTGCCTATTTCCTGGTTGTGCGAATATTGAACGTCTATTGGTACCAGGTACTTTAAAGGAAGTTCTTTTATTAAATTATAAAGTGTATATTCCCTTGTCTGCAAGAATTTGCCGATATCATTTAAATAGCAATCGTTGGGATGAACTAGAAGCACCATATTCCGATTTTACTGGATTTCAAGTAGATGATATTTTCAGTAAACTTGAAAAAGCTACTGAGAGACAGTTAGACTTTAATGACATAAACTCAATGGATTCTCATTTATGCCATTATTGGTTAGGACTTACTGCAGAGCAGTTCAATGAACTTTTAAATTGTAATCCTTTGTTATACAATCACTTTCCAAATCCTTCTGTTGCTCTCAGTATATTTTTAGTAAAACTCAGAACAGGTGACAGTAATCAAAGACTATCAACTCTTTTTAAAATGCCAAGATCCACATTGGAAAAAAAAATTAACATTGTGAGAAATTGTTTAAATGAACAGTTTGTTTCTCGATATTTAGGAATAAATCGTTAAATCGTTAGGAATAAGTCGTTTTAATGATATAAGCGCTCCAGCACAATTTCTAGACAATATATTCCTTGAAGAATAAATGTCTATTATTTTAATTGGTTGTTTTTTTTTTCTTATTAAACTACTGTATAGCATTTACTATATTTTAAACTCCTTTATAATTAAGCCTTTTCTAAATAAACTACAGCTAATCATGGATGGCACAGCGATCTTACTAAATAGCAGGGCAGTGATTTTACTTTGTCGCTTGCAGGAGATGCTGTCCTATATGGCATACATACACGTATATGTATACTAGGTACCTAGCATTTTGCCAACTATCTTGGGGTCGGCTTTTAGTCTAACCGATGCAGCTGAATACAGTATTGCTCAAAGAGTGACTGCCCATCTGACCTCCACACCTGATACACTGGGTTATAACATGTTACCTCCCTGGTAAGAGGTTGTCACACTTGCGGGATTCTAGCTACTCGTAACAAGTATAAATAATGCACCCAGTATCAACAGTTTGAATGTACTAGCAGCCATCCAGGTGAAGTTTGTAATGGATGGTCACCCATGTGCAATCTGAACAAGTAGCTTAACTTAAGATATCTCCTTGTGGCTGTTGTAACGTAGCCACATGCTCCTCCAACCAATTTAGCCCTAAGTATATTTATATTTCCACTGGTGCCAGCAAAACCTACTTCCGCTGACTGCAAGGTAAACAGTTTAATATATTATTTAGCAAGAAAAGATGATATCTAATGTTTTTATTTCATTTGGGAATCAATATTAATACTAAAGATATTTTATTGTTTTAATGTAAAATGTTTTTGAAAAAATATTGTTTAATAACCTCAATTTCTTCATCAGAAAAAAATTCAATAATTCTCGGAAACTAGGGTGAAAAGTTATAAATTGTTTTCAGGATCTGAAAAGGTAATTGTAGTTCTTCAAAATAAAGTTAAAACCACCATGGCACGCAAATTTTTTCTGGGGGCCCAAATCTCCTAACAAAACGGGCATTCTCCTTTCATATTTTATTTGGTCATGTGTTTACCTAACCTTTATTATCCTTACGGGTCGGACAGGGTTTTCTTAACATATTGTAGAGTACTTATTTAGATAAGTACTCAAAACACTTTAATTTAATCACACATTAAACATTTTAATTTAATCCTGTCAAATTAAGATTAATTTGACAGGATTAAATTAAAATGTTATCTTCTATTCTTTTCTTAACGAAATGGAAAGAAAAAGATGCAAATAACTCAAAATTAGTTTAGTTTGTGAACAACAGAATCGGCGCCATTGTGTCGTAGTTTAAAATTAGCATAACTTCACTTTTTAGGTACTTTTCACTTCTCAACATAATTATAATATATTATATTAATTTGTCACCATCATATTTTCAGATCACACTTAAATAAGGCTTACTGTTTTCACTACGGGATTTAATATTGGTACTTGTATCACTGTCAAGTACAGTCATGTCCTCTGTACTGTACTTGATGTATTATATTATATTAATCATGATGCATTCAATTAATATTATGTAAATAGTACACAGATGTGTTATCTATAGTCACGGACAAAAACGTTGGCACCTATTTAATATCTTCATGCATATGTATAGTCAATCATTATAATGATGGTGTCGACAATAATTGTAACATAAATTGATCACTGATACTCAATTGCATGCATTTTATAATATAGATTATGTTAAATATTCAATTAATTATTCAGAATGTAATTTAATACTTCTGTTTTACAATATTTTATTTTCATATTTTTAACGCTTGTGAGTAAATCCCGATATAGCACGGTGGGCTCCCCTACCATAGGTAGGTACAAGTTGATTGAGACACAGTAGTAGCAAAGTTAGTAAGTTTTTCAGCTGTTTGTTTTCAGCAGGTACTGAAACTGCTACAAACAGCGAAATCTGCGGCAGGAAAGTACTTGACGAAACATAACCCCTTATTCATAAAGTTACTTAAAGATAACTAGTGATTAGCGATTCTGTAACTACTTATATTTGTTTGACCTTTTAACGTCACTTAACTTTGATAATAAACATTATAGTGTTTAAGGGGTTTATTCATAAACGATGACTAAATTTAAGTGACGTGCAAATGTTTAAAATGTATGGTTAAACAGTCGCTAAACACTAGTTTTTTTTTTTTTTTTATAAATTATAATCCAGCGCTTGACCGCAATCCTGCCTGATGGTAAGCAGCGATGCGATCGTTGATGGTAAAGCGCGCTAGTTTATTAAGAGCCTATTCACTCTAGTCTGCCGCCTGACCTCCACAACCTGAAGGCGATATCGAAGCATTACAGTTAGACCAATTGTTGGACTTATGAGGGCTCCAAAATCCGTAACAACTGGCATTAGATGTTCGTATGGCAATTGGGACCAATGGCTTAACGTGCTTTCCGAGGCACGACCAGACAGATACAAATATTTATATTCATACATACAAATATTTGCACTGAGCGGGGATGGAAACCGTGCCTGCTTGGGCAGCGGCCGCGTTCGCTACCGCGGTAAGTAGACGTTCTGCAACAAAAGTTGATTAACATTTTTGCTGTCCAAAATATTTTTTTTTTTTATTAAAATTGAAACCGAAGTGACATTCAAGTAAAGAATAGATACCAATAAGTACATTATCAAATCATATCATGTTGATATCACGCGGGTGGGTATTTTAAGTAACATTGTTCTCTGTTTTTATTTAAAAGGTGCTAAAGTAACAAGCATGGGGCTAGCCATATTTTTCTAAGAAAGAGTCTCCGGTGCAGCAGATCAGTCCTGGAGTGGAGACATATCGGCAAGCGTGGTGTATGTCCTAGCTAGATGGACCAACGGCCTTGAAAAGGTGGTCAGGATTGAATGGATACCGAAGGCAGAGGATATGGTGTTGTAGCATAGCCTGGGAGAAGTAGATAATCAGTAGAGGACTGTAGCAGACTGAGTTGAATGATTTAGAAAAATAAAAATGCACAAAATAAGGATGACCTAGCATTTTTGTAATTCATTCATATATACACCGACATTTTTTGTACTACTCAATGAAACTTGCGTACCTAAAATGTACGAATTTGACACAATACTTAAGTTGAGATTTAAACAAAAAATGTTTAGAAACTTTTTTGTGGATTATGTACATTTTGAATAGAGTTCTCAATAGATTTCTATCACGCCTAGTTAGTGTGGGTAAAAAACTGATGTAGGTACTCTTAGCATTGGCGGGAAGCTATCTGTACCGGTATTTATGAATGAACTACTACATATTTACTTTTCTTTAAGTAAGTAGTATACACTAGTTTTAGATTAGAAAGACAATAGACGTCAGATTTGACTGACAAGCTAAACGAAGTTGATGTCAAAAATATTTAAAAAAATATTAAAAATAATAAATAGTATACCTATCATGAAAATATTAGAAATGTATAATTATTGTGATCTTTATATTAATAATATTTTTACATCTACTTCCTTTAGCTTATCAGCTAAATATGACGTCTATTATCTTTCTCATATTTTTTGCCAATAACAAAATTTTTCAATGGACTCGTGGAGGTTCTATGCAAGCACAAAATATGCGCATAACCATTGATAAAATATTAAACTAAGGTAGATATGTCATTAGCGCACTGAAAATGAAGCGTACAAAAGGAAGGAAAGTCCTGCATCTCGCCTTAGTCACTCTCGATACACTCGTAAAAACAAACGACAAACACTAACAGCGCAAACGACAAACACTAGCCATCTTTTTCTTCTCTATGCTTTAGATTGTGCCCCATCTCACTCACACTGTACCAATGTATGCCGAATAAAAATATGCATATGTGCTGCTGCTGTGTTCGGCACATTTTTTTTTGGTCAGTTTGTTAGAATATATCGTATCTATTTAATATTTCATCAATGCGCATAACATAATCTCTTCAACATGGATCTAAGCTACGTACAATTATTTTTATAGATTATAAACTAGTGCTTGATGAAATATCACAATCCCGCCTGATGGTAAGCAGTGATGTAATCGTTGATGGTAAGCCACTCTAGCCTTGAAGATACTCAAACTGTAGTCCGACGGAAACACCGCCGCTGGCAAATTGTTCTCTATGTACGCGGTATAAAAGAGAAGGCGAAACGCTTCGTCCGGATCGTAGCGGTGTTATCAACGTAAGGGTGGAAACTCGCCGTACGACGGGTCGTCCGATGGTGAAAAGGAGATGAGGGACTTAAATCATGCAATTCCCTCCCACACAAACCAAAATGTATCTTAAAGAACACCGAAACGTATTCTACGTCTGTGCTCCAGGCTTTGGAGACCGTTTTGAATTAAATCTGGGTTACAATGGTACAATGTTATTAATTGTTTGATGGAAACTCGAGTTTTGAGTACTCAGTGCGAAAATTATCGAGCGTCTGGCTTATAAGAGACGCCCGATCTTTTAGCTACATATACTTATTTTAGAAATACATTTAGAATTTCACTTATTTATAAGTTTTCAGTTTTAAGCTAAAATTGCAAAATGCAGGTCGTACTGACCTCTAACACTTAGCTAAAACTGCAAACTGCACGTCATACTAACCTCTAAAACTAAGCTAATCAGTACATATTTCTATAATTAGTATTACTATTTAATAAAGTCCTTTTTATCTCACCATGACCTTAAAGAGGTCAATTGAGTTATATTTCAGTCATGATCGGGTTATGTTGACACTCTTAATTTATTTCTCAGATTAGTGCTCACGTGGTGTTTATGAGCATAATAAGGCTATTATAACCTTGAACTTATTCTGTCCATAGAAAACAATATATTTACTTTACAGAAACATTAACATATCTAGGACATGCCGGTTTCCTCGCGATATTTTTCCAGAGCAGTGGTGATGAAATAATTTACTCAAAGTAAAGCGCCTGATAGAGTTCGAACCTACTACCTGAAACTTGAAAGTCGCGGCCGATACTACTAGGCCACCACTGCTCTGACATCTACCAACCCGCACTGGGCCTGCGTGGTAGATTATGGCCCACTCTCTTTCAACGAGAGGAGGCCTGTGTCCCAATCATCATTATCATCATCTCAGCGTTAATCCCAGTCGCATCCGCAGCCTTTCAGCTTTGGAGTCTGGGGTCCGCTTTCACCAGTCCAACTGCTGATTTTGGCTAAACTTAGACATTTTCCGTGAAGCGACTGCCGTCTGACCTCCACAACCCGATGGCGATATCTAAGCATTGCAGTTAGACCAATTGTTAGACTTTTTGAGGTCTCCAACAACCCGTAACGACTACCACTAGATGTACGTATGGCAACCGGGACCAACGGCTTAACGTGCTTTCCGAGGCACGACCAGACCATTGCAAATATTCATATTCATGCATACAAATATTTGCACTGTGCGGGGATCGAACCCGCGTCTCCTTGCGCAACGGCCGCGTTCGCTACCATTACGCCACGGAGGCTGTCCCAATGGTGGGAACAATATAGGCTGATTATGTAACATATAATATGTAGGAACAAGTACATTCTTAATTTTGCTTGATCTTTTAACTATGTTTAAGAGCCCTAAAGAAGACTGTTTAAAATGGGTTCAGCATGTCTTTATTATTTTTCAATTAATTAAGGCATGTGTTAGGTCTAAACTGATTAAATCTTCAAGGTCAAAATCTGGTTTTACTTTCATGGACAATAACAAATTGTTGAGGCACGTGTAAGTTGTTACAAAGTTGATTATAACAAATGATTTTTTTTTTTTTAATATTAAGCTTTAAGCAGACAGGTCAGGCATGACGGTGCGTGGAATTTTGCTAGAGCAATTGACATTATTTATTAAACTAGCGTAGCGATGCGCTGCCGTGTCGCGCCTGCCCGTGGGAGCTTTAATGATTGACAGTAAACTTTTTGATGACGCCGATCCTGCTTCGTAATTTTAAAAATGGTCACAGTCTGACCTCAGTCTCGATCTGAAAAAATATATCTAATTTTCCTACATTGTAAAAAAAATTTAAATGTGTACGTCGCCGAGACGAATCTGTAACTAAATTTTAAGCTTTTTTAATTACGGGAATTTGCCTCCAAAAGATTGGTTACTAAGTCATTAAGCTGCAAAAAGCAGTTGCTATTATATCCGGAACTAGGTGATCTGTCAAAGGCGGTAGGCGACGTTAGGTTAATAACTCAGATGAGAAAAAAAGATCGCTTTTTGTGAAGACTAAAGATACTTCTGGTAAGTTCATAGATATAAGTCGACGCTAACAAAAAGTCTGCGTAAGCTTGTCGTCAACGGCTTACTGTATTGTTTTACAAAAACATGTTCTACTCAGACCTGTGGCTGGTCCAACAGGGTGTCCTTGACAGTCTGATCTAATTCGCGCCACCACGTGCGGTATCGTGAACGTATGCTTACAATTAATAGGTACTATATTACTCTATCAGTTTGAAAGGTACTTAGTCACCAACCGAATCTTAGGTTTCCTAAGATAGCGGATCATATAGCATATAGCTGTATTAATAAATAAATAAATCATTTTATTTCAAGCATTGTACATACATTATGTACATTTGAGGCATAGTTACTATATTTCGTTATTACACATTACAAATTTAATTATGACAAATTAAGTTAATAATAAAATAATAATATTCATTTATTTCAGGCGATACAGGCCTATAGATAAATACCTTAACATAAACAAACATTTTTTTCTATGAAATAGTATTACACTAGAATGTTGTCCGTGATATTTGTCCGCGGAAGCAACGGAACACCATGTCCTGCGACCAAAAGTCCATGAGGACGGGCAGCTTAACAATTCGGTACACGCACTACGAACACCTTGAAGTTGACATTGCAGTGCGATACCAGTAACTCGGCGGGTACTTCGTCTTCTGGTTCACGTACTTCACGATGTCCTCCGCCTTAGTGGTGTAGTGTAGGAGAGAGATGTACAACGGGTATGATCGGCTTTGCACGGGCAAGCTGACTGACTGGCTGGCTGGCCGAACTAGAAAACAGATGATTTAAAACGCAGTCTACTTGTCATTTCCAGGCTTACACTATGTTATCGGAAGAAACCAAAGGGTATCTTCAAACTTCATTGCCTTGAAGACGAAATCGGAATATTTATATTTAAGGATTCCATGTCACGAACAGGACAGAACAGTTGCATTAATTAGGTAATGTATTAACGCTGATACTACGTCTACAAAGACTATGGGCCAAAATCTATGGGCATTCATCCATGATCATCTACTGCAGATGTAAAACTGTTACTTTTCAGAGCCTTCTGTCAATCATTCTACACGTGCAGTCTTTGGATCAACTTTACGCGACGGGCTTACAATGCCCTGCGTGTACAGTACAATGATGCTCTGAGAACAGTGTTGAAGAAGCCCAGGTATTGCAGTGGCTCCGAAATGTTTGCGGGAGCTTCAATCGATGATTTTTTCTCCATCACTAGGAACGGTCCGTTTACTGTTTATTGGGCGAGTGTTGACTTACTCAGAAATAGAAATTAGCCTGTATAGACCTACTGATCTTATTTTATATGTTATAGTAACAACCTTACTAACGTTTTATATTTTATTTTGTTTAAAATGCTATTTCTAATACCTATGTCTGAAATAAAGGTATTATTATTATTGTGATGATGATAAAGTATAAATATATACATGAGCCTCAATCCTGGTATAAGTCGTTGTGTAGAAACACTATTTCTTTATAAACTAGTACTTGACCGGGACCCCGCCTAATGGTAAGATCTGATGCAAAAAAAGAACATTATTTGTTTATTTATTAATATGCTTTTCAACAACGAAAACAGTGTTACTTTACAATTTGTACAGATCAAACTACTACTATTTATCAAATTTCTTTGATAGATTTTCAACTTTGTCGCTGAAGTATCAAAGTTCAAGGTTGATTCGGAAAATTTTACAGTATCGGGTAGTTTGGCCAGCTGGCGTAAAAATGAAGCATGTACTTATCAATAATTATATCATAGTCTTTTATATCACCGAAGTCATTATATACGAAAACTTGCGTCAATGGTCATTATTGTTCCTTCGGTAAATGACTTCAGCGTTTGGGTGTTGGGCTAGCCCCGCAGAAAGCACAAAAAGTGACTAATCTATAGAGTAACTATTTACAAAACACTGGCAAAACCACATCATTATAATAAAAACATACCTACTGAATAGGAACCGGCCACAAACATCTCATATCTCACAACTTTTTACGAAGTGGGACTTGTTAACCTTGGGAAAGGTCAAAGAAAGGTCTTGGAGGTTCAAAATTTTACAAATGTTGTGTATTTAATTTTTCTATACTTCTTCTTCTTCTATTTTAAGACTTCCTTTGCAAGCACATCCCCTTTTTACGCTCTGGATTCTTACCACCAGCCATTTATTAGAACAGAGCAAAAGTTCTGCACTGCTTTAATGTTTCATGACTTAGTAGGTACAAAAACACAGTGCATTTCACATCTGCTCTGCTTAAAGAGCTGACCACTGAGCTTAATATGAGCCTTTTACGGACGACAGCAGGTCAAAACTACTCGAAAGTGCCAAATATTCCCAATCAACCTTGAGCCTTAATGCTTTAGAGATGAAGTTGAAAATCTAATAAAGAAATCTGACAGATTGAAGTGGACGTCGCCTGACATAAAGATGTATATGTTATAACCTATTTTTCTGTAAAGAGACTCCAGAGGATGCTAGTTCCCCGCTCGTTGCAGCCCATTGAGTATTATTAGGTGCACACAATAATAGTAACTGTCTACTTCATGAAATTCATTTGAAGGATCTCAACTGACCTTGTTTTGCTCAGAATAGACCTACGAGGTGACAATGACAACCCAAGGGGCTTGCGGGCGGCGGGCAGTTTGCAGCTCGCCGCCCTATAAGGACCAGAGCCGGGTCGATGGCGCGTTGTTTCACGCGCGCCTCAAAGAGATGTCAGCACATCGTGACGGGGTCCATCGAAAGCCAATGCCCCCTGTGTCAGGGTTGCGGGTTGGTTAAAAAAGAAACTGTGGCCCTGGTACACAGGCAAGTGAAGAAACACCGGGTCGACGGGTTTTAGTCAAAGTCAAAGCAAAAATCTGACACGCCCTTCCGCTCCGCCCAGAGCGGGAGAGGTCATTTGATGATTTCCCATTCAGAACAAAAAAAGGGGGTGACAATGGCCACTTAATACACCAATTACAACAAGGTAGAAGAATATTAGAAGGAAATGGCCTTAAAATGGTAATGCCCACATTTCAACCGATAATTAAAACTTGCGTAGTATATTACACTAGTTATGCACACAAGACTAATAGGTTTATTTAAAATTGCTTTTATTCATTACTAACTATAAGTTCCTTTAACAAAAAGGCAAATTACGTGGAGTGGAATGTCCGTACAAGCTTATCGATTATGATAAATAAACCGGTGTGGCGGGTAGTTTAGAAATGGACTAAAATATTACGCTACTGCTTACGATTACTGATGAGATTAGAATAAATTATTATTATCTTAATAACTGCTTTATTGCTACAGTTATCATAAGCGCGGTTCACATCCTAACCACACTCAAAGACCGTCTCACGAATGTACCCGGTGGTACTGAAGGTAATAAGTGGGTAAATAGTTTCGAATTACACACGTCTAAAAGTGCTTCTACCCATAGTGGAAACCGAAGAGTCATCATCATCATCTTAGCGTAAATCACAGTCGCAACCGGAGCATTTCTTTTTCAGCTTTGGAGTCTGAGGTTCGCTTTACCAGTCTTACTGCGTATTTTGGCTAAATTTCGATATTTTCCGTAAAGCGACTGCCATCTAACCTCCACAACCCGAAGGCGATCTATCGAAGCATTGCAGTTAGACCAATTTTTGAACTTTTGAGGGCTTCAACAACCCGTAACGACTGCCACTAGATGTTCGTATAGTAACCGGGACCAACGGGTTAACTTGCATTCCGAGGCACGACCAGACCAGTTCAAATATTTTCACTGCGCAGGGATCGAACCCGCGCCTCATTACACAGCGGCTGCATTCGCTACCACTACGCTACCGAGGCTGTCGTAAGTGGTAACCAAAGAGTATAACAATATAATGGAAACAAAGTCGTGACGTCACACACACATGAGTATTTTTCCTCAATGTGACTATGTCCATTGACAGCAATAGCTGATCGATTATATAAACTCGTTTATAGACTTGTTCCATTCATTTTTGAAATACAGGGAAATAAGCGGCGACTATCAAACAAACCGCAGTGGATACGCAGAACAAAGACCTATGTTATTATAATGATTCAGAGGTGGAAGAAATTCCCAGCAATACGACCACACTTCCTGGCGACCTTCTACATCCATAACTAATTACACAGCTAATTAGAACAAATTCACTTTAATACTTTTTAGAGCGATTCGCTGTACCGTGGGCAAAAAATGCGTGACGATTTTTTGTGAGTCTATTTTTTCAATGTTGATAGTTTTCAATGTTTATTGATGAGTAACTGGCATTTTTTGTTTACGCCAACTTAAGAAAACGCAGTTGTACCAGTCTTGAAATAGTAACCAAACTGTCCAGATAATTGAAGCCCGTTTTCCCAATAATACGCATTGCTCATTGATCACCATATCAATAATTCAAATATAATGACAAATATACAATTATCTTTATTGTATTTGAATCATGATCAACAATTCTAGAAAACCATTAGTCCTTTGTTACAAAGTAGTTTGATACCAGGGAGATATAGCTTTTGTAACTGGCAGGTACAGTTAGTGTTGACCTCAGTTTTTGCTTGAAGTAGGTACCTCAGGTCTAGACAGCGTCAGTAGGTCAGTTCGACTGCGAACTAACACAGAGTATTGTCTAGACTTACGTCAGAATAGAAAAAAGTCTCTGTAAAAATTATCTTAGTACAATCTGCCTAGACGTCTCCGTCGACACTGAACTGTCCACGCCACCGACTATGTTGTGATTGGGTAGCAGTAAAACTGGATTTCAACAAAATAGAAATTCAGTATTCATTTTGGATCTACAATCCAAGTTACTGAGTAACAAGGAACCCCTTAGTTAGATTGGTTATGGTTGTCGACTGGCTATAGAGAAACCAAGAAGTTGAGGCCAACAAATGCTTAACACGCTTTCCGAAGCACAGAAGGGTATCGATATGAAGTAGATCCATCCATGGACTAATCGGGGCAACAATTTAGTACCTTAATCTAAGCAGCTTAAGGTAGTTATTAGTCTTCAAGAATTTACTGTTTAATCCATAAGATAAATAATCATCACCTTTGTTCTACAAACACATTCAAGATGATTTTATCACGCAATCCATTTTTTGCGTAGTAATTTAAAGGAAATAATTAAATTCATAATTGAGCACAAAAACGAATAAGGGTTCGGATAGATAAGTATTGTTTTTAATATATTAATTTTATTTCCGTGACGTGGTCATCTGTCTTTGTTTAAATCGCTTGTAATTAATTTTACATTCCCACCATATTTTATTTTGTACTTCAAGCCTTTTGGCATTACTCATCAACAAAATGTCCAATTTTCATACAAACTATGTTCTCCTCTTGACCCCTTTTACGGGAAATTCTCAAAAATCCTTTTTTTTTTTTTTTAATTCTAAACTAGTGCTTGATCGTAATCCCGCCTAAATGTAATCGTTGATGGTAAAGCAGCTAGATTATTAAGCCTCTTCACTCAAAAAATAAAAATGATTAAATAGAAAGGAAGACGGCAGTTGAGCGAGGTGATGCAATGTTAAACTCAACAACACGACCAACGATGTTACGCCTGAGGGTGGTTGATCTGAAGACCCTCCACGACTAAACTCCCGACACAACAACATTTGGTGCATCATACCCAGCCCACATCGCAACACAACTGCTCAGATCCGTTCTCCGTACGGCTTCACCAGACATCATGCCGAAACACGAGTACACGACGAATCGCTTGGCGCCAAGACTGTCTGGTGGGTAGTAACTACTACTCGCAGCCAACGTTATGGCCTACCACCGTAGTTTTCACGTTTGTTACAAACGGACACTTGTACCAAATCTTGTGATTACAGACCAAGTGACTTAGACAGTGCTTTGTCAGTGAAGTAATGAACTCAAGTTACTATTAAGTAGAAATCATCAGTATCATGAATTATCAACCCGCGTAACGTCAAACTCCAACTCCGCGTATGTCTATCAATCATAATAAAATTAAGTTAAATATTAATACTCCCTTACGTCATATTAAATAACACACTGCCTCTGTATATTATCCAAACATTACTATTATTATTCAATATCGGCAATATAATACCATAATAATTACATAAAACTTTATTGAACTTGACCGAATAGGTATTAAATCGCACGTACCCATACAGTTAACGGAAAATGAAGGACAAATGTATAAAAACCTTAGTACATTATGGCAACAACGAATTAATAAACACTGGTTTGTAAATAGTAGGTTTTTTGTCCCTGGCAGCCCTGGACATTGGTGGAAGATGAGCAGTGAGGCCTTTTTCCAGCAGTGGGACATCAGTGGCTACTAAAAAGTAGTCTTTTTTAATCTTGATTCTGAAACAATAAGCGTGGTACGTAATTGTGAGCATTGTACGATAACGGTGCCTTTTCATACGTAAAAAGTATGAGCATTAATCATCACACTTTGAAAGGTTGGCAGTCGAGAGCGCTGATTAGATCCTTTGGAACAGTAAATATTGCCAGGGATTGAGGTTGCAATCATATCGTGGCATATACAAGCTATGTGAAAATCGCATACAGCAAAATTAACAGTAGTCTGTTCAAGAAGTATCTGATAAAAATGAAAACATGTCTGCCAACCTAATTATTGAATTACTTAACTACGTCTTACATTTGACGGTTTGAGTGCCAATTTTATGACCTCATTTTTATCGACGATTTTTCAATTACAATTATATATAATATCATAGAAACAATAACTATTAAGGAATGTCGTAGGATACAAAATACACTTTCTATAAACAGGTCAATGTAGTTGCTAGCCTAAGAATTTAACCTGAACAGGATTTGTTTACAGTCTTAGAATATAAGTAGTTGAGAAACAGACCATAGGTACATACATGGTAACGGGATTCCATTTCCTCTTATGCAAGTCATCTTTTGTAGACTAAGACAGCAATAGTGTTCTTATTAAGAATAAGTATAGTTAGGATATGCAGTATATAAATGAGTTATCTCTAGGCAATCTTAAAATAACAAAGTCGTAAAACTCTTACACGTGCCTTTGTGAAGTTCAATGTCAATAATAAAGCATTTTCTAAGCAATTGACTAGTTTAGCTTAGCAATAAAGTTGACTAGTTCAACTTGTGTGCCAAGCTTAGTAATAAAGTTGAACTGATGTGCCAAGCTTAGCAATAAAGGTTGATTAGTTCAACTGGTGTGCCAAGTTTAGAAAAAAAGTTGACTAGTTCAATTGGTGTGCCAAGCTTAGCAATAAAGTTATTAAGCTGGTGCTGGTAAGTTATCAACTGGCGTATCATTTTTAAGATTAAAGTTATCTTTATCAACTCATGTGCTAAGGTTAGGAAGAAAGTTGACTGGTTCAACTGGAGTGCGAAGCTTAGTAATAAAGTTAACTAGTTTAACTGGCGCATCATGTTTAGTAATAAAGTAGACTAAACCAACTGGTTTGCCAAGTTAAGTAATAAAGTTGACTAATTTAACTGGCGCTTTATGTTTAGTTAACAAAGTAGACTAAATCAACAGGTGTGCCAAGCTTAGTAATAAAGTTGACTAGTTTAACTGGCGTGTCATGTTTAGTAATAAAGTAGACTAAATCGACTGATATACCAAGCTTAGGAATAAAGTTGACTGATTTAATTGACGGGTCAACCTTAGCAGTAACATTGGTACGATAATGATTCTTGGCACTTTTTTTTAAATTATAAATTAGCGCTTGACAACAATCCCACCTGATGGTAAGCAGTGATGCAATCGTTGATGGTAAAGCGCGCTAGTTTATTAAGCCCATTCACTTGAAAAATCTTAGTGAATAGGTAGGAAGACGGCAGTTGAGCGAGGTGGTGGAATGTTAAACCCAACAACACGAGCAACGATGCTGCGCCTGAGGGAGATTGATGTGGAGACCCTCCACGACCAAACTCCCGAGATGTGTACCGGGTACGATGTGCCTAATGTTGTTGTGTCGGGAGTTTGGTCGTGGAGGGTCTCCAGATCATCCTCTGGCGCAGCATCGTTGGTCGTGTTGTTGGGTTAAACTAACAAAATGTCCAATTTTCATACAAACTATGTTCTCCTCTTGACCCCTTTGGCGGGAAATTCTCAAAAATCCTTTTCTTTGTTTTTTTTTTTTTAATTATAAACTAGTGCTTGACCGCAATCCCGCCTAAATGTAATCGTTGATGGTAAAGCCGCTAGATTATTAAGCCTCTTCACTCAAAAAAAAATGATTAAATAGAAAGGAAGACGGCAGTTGAGCGAGGTGATGCAATGTTAAACCCAACAACACGACTAACGATGTTACGCCTGAGGGTGGTTGATCTGAAGACACTCCACGACTAAACTCCCGACACAACAACATTTGACGCATCGTACTCGGCACACATCGCAACACAACTGCTCAGAACCGTCCTTCGTACGGCTTCACCAGACATCATGCCGGAACACGACGTATCGCTTGGCGGCAAGACTTTGTCTGGTGGGTGGTAACTTCTGCCGGCAGCCGATGTTATGGCCTACCACCAAGAAAAACCTCTAAATTTGAAGTTACTGATCCCATTTATTATCTGGTCTTAGACATAATAACGTTGTTATTTTTAAATTACAGAGCGTAAAAGGAAACAATGACTTAAGAAGAACATACGTTTTCGAACTTAAAGCGTAGTTTCAGTTCAATCTTCAATACACAGCCTGTACAACTGCAATTAACTGTTATTAATAACACTTCTACCATTAAAAACTTTTTATGAAGAACTATGTGATCACCTCGGATTACTTCGCAAAGACGCAGCGGCTCAGTAAAGTACATTAAATCAACATTAACAAAAGCAAAAAAAGTTCCAGGACAATTTGCAAACAATGACACTTTGCATGATGATCATAAAATGTTGTAAACTACGTAAACAGTCGGATGATCTCTGTTTTTGCGTATCAAACAAACAGCACGGCAAAAAATAGAGCTACGCGATGATTTTCAAGGGGCTGGCGTTAATTTTGCAAATAGTTTGATTTGATATCGTGTGAAAATCGTATCATAATTGAGCGTGTTCTGGGCCATTGTTGTCACCTGTTCGTGACAGACTCTCCAACCTTGTCCATTAACGTGACAATATCTGTGATAACCCCTCATGGCTTTCCCATTTTGATTTTAATTGGGAGATTAATGAGCTTATAAATTATAATTAATAATCTATACTAATATATAAAGCTAAAGAGTTTGTGTGTTTGTTTGTTTGTTTGAACGCGCTAATCTCAGGAACTGCTGGTCCGATTTGAAAAATTCTTTTTGCGTTGAATAGCGTATTAATCCAGGAAGGCTTTAGGCTATATAACATCAGGCTGTGACCAATTGGAGCGGTGCATATATACAAAAAAAAAAAAAAAACAAATAATTTCATCCTTGACATCACTTAATTTCGATGAACGTCTTATAAAGTACGTACTAACTACAATTTTAAAATCTATACTAATCTATAAAGCTGAAGAGTTTGTTTAACGCACTAATCTCAGGAAGTATTGGCCCGATTTGAAAAATTCTTTTTGCGTTGGGGTGAAGGGGGTTTGGAAATTTGTATGATAGTCCTATGTTTTTGATGTAAGAGAATTGTAACTGAAGAAGTGTAATATATCTATAGAAATCTACTCTTTTTGGGTTAAAATCACTAACTCCACGCGAACAAAGTCGCGGGCGGCCGCTAGTAAATAATAAAATAACTTTATTGACACAGAAAACCTCAATAGCAAATAAGCAGCTCAAGCTAACCCAAACTGTCAAATATTCCGATTCAACCTTGATCCTTAATACTTTAGAGATAAAGTTGAAAATCTAATAAGGAAAACTGACAGACTGTTGTAGCTTGATGTGCTGTCGTCTGTACAATTCATATAGGCATATTAAATTTGGAAAAATAAAGGTTGTACTAATAGTGAAAAACCCTTCCTCCTGAATTAGAGAGACCCTGTGACTAAGGAGTCAGGGGTCTATTGTAGCCTAGTGAACAAGACTGACCTTAATATAATGCCTCTCGTGACTTAATATTTTTTAATGACATGAGAAGCAGACATAATTTCACGATTAATATGACAACGACATTTTCTTTGACATTTTCTCGGTGGTAGGCCATAACATCGGCTGCCTGTCATCGGACCCAAGCCCTGAGTCGAGCATGGTCTCAGGAAAACAGTTTTATCGACGACTTTTTGTTTCTCTTTATTCAGTTCTATGTTACAATCACTACTTTCTCTCTGTGGTAGACTATAACATCGTCTGTCGGCAGAAGTTACCACCCACCAGACAAAGTCTTGCCGCCAAGCGATTCGTCGTGTTCCGGCATGATGTCTGATGAAGCCGTACGGAGGACGGGTCTGAGCAGTTGTGTTGCGATGTGTGGCAGGTAAGATGCGCCAAATGTTGTTGTGTCGGGAGTTTGGTCGTGGAGAGTCTCCAGATCAATCTCCTTTTAGCGCAGCATCGTTTGGTTGTGTTGGTCTTGGGTTTAACATTGCATCACCTCGCTCAACTGCCGTCATCCTTCCTATTCCTTAGTTTTTTAAGGGAATAGGCTTTACCATCAACGATTGCATCACTGCTTACCATCAGGCGGGATTGCAGTCAAGCACTAGTTTATAATACTTAAAAAAAAACAAATTAACATTTATCACAATAGTTTTTAGTTCCATGGTTTTTTTTGAGGAATATAATTTTTAATATTCCTCAAAAAAAAACCTAATTTGACGCACTGCTGAATTATTCAGATAAGTGAAAGTAACAAAAGTAACCAAATGCAAAAAATCGATATTCTTTTCTGAATTCAATGTATCCGGTTTTGAACACATCTATCTAGCAATCGCTGGGCACTACCGTCAGGAATAGTTGAATAATTAAATAAGCTTCTACATTTATTAATAAGTAATAATAATTTTTCGTTAATACTAAAGAGGATGACGTCTTCTCTTTTTCTTCTCAGCCTTTTCTGGAAAAAGGCCTCCCCCAAGGTTTTCATTCCATTGGGGTTTGCTATAATCCCCTCGCTTGGCAGGCGGTTTGGGGATCGTAATAATTTGTTATGCCGCAGGAGAAGCGCTGCTGCCCGCTTCCCTGTTGAGAGTTCCCTTAGTTGCCTCTTACGACACCCACTGGAGGATATGGTCATGGTAGTGTATGGATCCCGACTGGTACCGAGTATAGAAAATAGGATGACGTGAAAAGTGTAGGTAAACTTTGAAAGTGCTATTCAACAACTTTTACGTAAAATAATGTTCAAGCGTATTTAGTATTACCTACCCTTAAACACGACCTCCTAAGACGAATTTGAATATCCCCTGTAAATAAGGCTACATAAAATCCTAAGCATACACTACAGCGTTCATTCGGAAAGCAACATCAAAATGATTGTGGAAGGTCAGGTTTATTTTATCAAAACTCTTGACATTTTTGAACAGATCTTTCGAATATACAATATGTAAAGAAAACCCTGTCCCATCCGTGAAGGTACTGTTAGGTATCGATACCTGATTCTAATAATGCCTTCAAAGCAGGGCTAAACTTGAAAAAAATTCCCTAAAAAATAAATATTATTTCGAAAAAGCGAGGTAACTTAATACATGTGCGGTAGGCAACACGGTAGGCATACATACGCGGGTGAAGAGGGGCAGGGCACGAGGCACGTGGTCGCTTATACTCTATAAAACGGTGTAGTCACTTTTTAAAAGTTACCAAATTTTGGGCAAGTTGGAATTAATTCACGGAAAGAAAAGATTGTTTCAAAATTCATTATTATTGTTACTATCATGATTATGAAAAATTTCATATTTTATTTGGTCATGTGTAACCTAACCTTTATTATCCTTTTGAATCGGATGGGGTTTTCTTTACATATTGTATAATTATTGAAATATAAATACATACTTAAACACGCGTGAGGCCCGCGTAAAGTTTGAAATACGTCTATAAGCAAAAGGGGGTGTCTGTTATGAACAACAAGTAAAACATATACTACAAATAACTGCAGTCAAAATCTTATTGTTGTTTGTTTTTATTTTTAAAAGGCAAATTGTTCCAGTCCCACGATGTACGCGGTATAAGAGAAGAAGGAGAAGTAGTGGTGTCAATAATTTAAGGGTGGTGGTAAGTCACCGTACGACGGATCGTCCGATGATGGAACGGAGATGGGGGAATTAAGTCCTGCAATTCCTTCGCGCATTCTCCAAAATGCAATTCTCAAATTTAAAGTAAAATAGCCCTTTGGTGAGTAGGTCACAATCCTCATTACTGAAAGATGATTGATATTTCTACCAGTTTATCTCTTCAGTGGTCATAAAAAAGCTTATAATCGCTGTTGTAAATGATCATTACAAAAATTTGAACAAAGCTATTTGCAACATTCAACGACCCCTTTTTTAGGTTCTTGAAATATTAGTAACAGGCCATTACGACACTAGCACCTTTTTTACATCTTGTTTTTATGCGAATTAGCATTTACGATAACTATAATCAGGCGCAGGATTTGGCAAAAAATATTGGTTGTCTGTCGTGTAACGACAAGAAAAGACTGTAGAGGGAGACAGTATTTATTTAGTATACAGAAATTTAAAGACAAGATGGAAGTGTAAAAATGAATAATGTAGGTGAATGATTGATGAATGACGGTGAAGGGCGGCCCCTGGTGGACCGGCGGCAGTTACGGAGGAGCGGCCCTGGTGGACCGGCGACAGCAACGGACGAGCGGCCCTGACGGACCGGCGACAGCAACGGACGAGCGGCCCTGGTGGACCGGCGACAGCAACGGACGAGCGGCCCTGGTGGACCGACGACAGCAACGGACGAGCGGCCCTGGTGGACCGGCGACAGCAACGGACGAGCGGCCCTGGTGGACCGGCGGCAGCTACAGAGGAGCGGCCCTGGTGGACCGGCGGCAGCTGCAGAGGAGCGGCCCTGGTGGACCGGCGGCAGCTGCGGAGGAGCGGCCCTGGTGGACCGGCGGCAGCTGCAGAGGAGCGGCCCTGGTGGACCGGCGGCAGCTGCAGAGGAGCGGCCCTGGTGGACCGGCGGCAGCTACGGAGGAGCGGCCCTGGTGGACCGGCGTCAGCTACAGAAGAACGGCCCTGGTAGACCGGCGGCAGCTGCAGAAGAACGGCCCTGGTAGACCGGCGGCAGCTACAGAAGAGGGACTGCCCCGGCGTCACAAGGCCGGCAGCAGTCGAGGGCTCCGGCGGCAAAGGGCCAGGCAGCTCCAGGCGCACCAGTTATATAGAGACTGGCACAGCAGGAAACACCCTAGAAGGGCTCTCGAGGCAGCGTTTACTGGAGACCTACTTTTAAGAGGCTTGTTTGGAAGCCAGAGCTCGACTGACCACTGCTCTGCGATGATTCCTAAAGAAACCTCGCAGAACGGTTGGAGGTCGAAATTTAAAATATTCGAAAATATGGACGAGGAACGGTAAATAATTTTACCATAAAAGAGTTCGAATAACAATTATAAAATAAAAATAGCAGACCAACAAGAATTTTGATGAGAAGGTTGTCATAGATACATCATCAACAATGTTGTCAAAAAATGTCAAGATAATGAAAATGTTCTGTAACAATGTAAATATAAATGGTATTAAATTAAAAAGTGCAGTGTTTGATAGGAAAAAGTGATACAGTCCTGCATAGGTACGGCTTCCTACGCTAAGGGGTCAATAAGTCGCCGAAACTTAGGCGTAAAGTTGAGGACTGAGTCTGTAAACAGAAAAATGAGTCCTGGTGTAGTGGAATATGATCAAAACAGAGCCTCATAATAATGGAAAGCATATTATGGACCGTGGAAATGAATGATACATATATAAGTATGAATATGAGTATAAATAATAAGTGTAAGTATATCTGAATATGTACATAACATTACATGTCATGTCAATATGAACTACACGTTACAATGTAACTAGCTCTGCTCGCGGCTGTGTCCGCGTACGCGGAACGTGCTACCCGTATATAAAGTATGTTTTTTCCCAGAATGCCATCGATCTCTTTGCCAAGATATAAATTATTGAAATTGATGTAAGATACATAATTTAACACATTGTACGCCATCTAGTCTTTTAATTCAACTTCAAAAATTTTAAAATCATGTATATAATTTTAAATTTTTTAACACTTTTACTGATATAAACATAATCAAAAAAGTAGGTAATAAAATAAATACTTATTTACGATCTTTATCATTTATTTAATTTGCTTAAGCTTTACCTACTTTTTGATTATGTTCATATCAGTAAAACTGTTAAATATTTAATAATATTCAAAAATAAGTTAGTAATATCAAAGGGTAAAGGCTTCTGTTTTCTTTCAAATAATATTTCGTTTTTATTAACCTTACAAGCAGTTTTCATCACATCAGTCATGTGAATTTTGTTTAACCAGACGAGATCCCGAAAATTTCGGGATGCCGCGGGATTACCATTTATATTCTCGCGGGATCTCGAATTTATGATCAGGGGGTAGTTTAGTAAACATGATTTACTAAGATGAGTCTTTATGCCAAGTTCCAAGCTAAGTAACTCAAAGAACATTATTTTTCATATAAACAATTTCAATTACCATTTTGCTCTCTTAGCCACAGAGTATCTAAAAACTCTTTCTTAGTTAACACCTACTTTTTACAAAGAGCACACCGTTCATGTTTCATGTCTTCAGGACTAGCTGCTTAGGCTGTGCACTGATGTACCAGTCAGGACCTTTAGTTTTATACACCTATAGACCACTTACAATTAAAATACCTATATGTAGAGAGAGGTACATACACAATAGATTCTATGCAGCCTGCAGATAAGGAAGATAAATTAACAGAAAATTCACACCACACAGAAGAAGATTAGATTACGCTGGTCTGGTGGAGTTCTGAGCATTGATAAAATAACAAACGAATTTATAACAAAACGAAAGAACGAAACATACGAATCTTTAATCATCATCATCATCTCAGCCACATGAGGTCCACTGTTGGACATAGGCATCCCCCAAGGATTTCCAAAAAGAACGGTAGGACGCGGCCTGCATCCAGCGCTTCCCTGCGATTTGTGTTTTCTCGTCCAAAATACCTCAGTGCCTAAAGACAAAAGTCTTTAACCAATGTGTGTTACCGGTGATGACATAATATGGATCAAAAACGTGGTCTCTCACTATGGGCCTCATAAGAAAGCTCAAGGTCGCACAGAGAGATATGGAGAGGGCTATGCTAGGTGTTTCTCTACGTGATCGAATTAGAAATGAGGAGATCCGTAGAAGAACTAAAGTCGCTACATAACCCAGCGGAATCTATAATAATAGGTGTATAATATTTAGTAAACTCACTAAGATGATGATGACCATATGAGTAAAAGAATCAATAATATAGACAGATATATGTGCAGAATATTTTTACTTGACCCACCAGGAATTTTTTTACACTGGTGTTTTGCATGTGGGAACAAGTTATTTAAAAAGGTAACAGAGTAGTGTAAGCATCACTTATAGGTGAAATTCCCATATATACAAAAATGGAGTATGTGGTAACTTAAGTAAAATATAAGAAAACTTAAGTTAATTGGGAACTTAACTAAATTAGGCCTCAAACAAAATAAAATTATAGATCACGACAAAATGGACAATCCACAATCGTGCAGTGTAGCGCAAAAGTACTAAGAGGGCTGACCCCAAAAAAACGATAATATCTAGAGCATACAAGAGGATTAATAGATATTTCATGTTTGATTTTTATTGATCACTATAAAAAATGTACCAGCAAAACATAGGTAGGTATGTAAATGAAATGAAACTGGTTCACTATTTTTTCGATCAAAATTACTATTATTAGTTTAGTTTTTTTCTAAATAGTTTAGTACTTACGTAACACTATATTGCAAGGTTAGTATATGATTTAAAATAGCACATTGTTTTTTGTTCACACATGAAGTGAAATTATGTCGTCGACATTAGTAGGAGGAAATATTAAAAGAATGTATTTGAAATGCGGAGATGACCTAGCTACCACAAAGGTTTAATCAATGAGGCGCGAACAAACATTATATTTGAGAAGAACATGATGAAGGCAACAACTCTAGAAGGATCTAACTGTTTCCTATGATTATACGGCGGGTAGTTGATGTGGCATACTTACATATGGCAGAAAGTTCGGTATTGTTGTGCGTCGTCTCTATAAATTACAGACTACACGATACAATCAAGGAACAATTAGCTAGTAGTAGTAGTTTTTAAATTGCTTGTCATTTTCAACCCTTGATTGTCAATAACTCCATATAACTTATCAACAACCGCATACTGTAATTAAATATTCCTTTGTCTTCCAACCAATCAAGCCAACTAACTATACAAAAACATGAACAATCACATAAAGAATTGCATTGAAAAATAGGTCGGGTCGCTCAGCTGGTGATCATTGTTCCAAAGTAAAAGTGCAAATTGTTTGTTATTTGGGAGTTACTCACGCTTTCGGCCATTGAATGCACTTCCTACACGGCGCCGGCGCAGATCGAGCTCTCATAGCAATGGGTTATTGACCCACTTCGCCGTCTACACACGATTCACATGGTAACTCTTTCGGGTGTACATATACACGAAAATTTCACACGTGCTAGTTTGAAAAGCTGAGTTTTGTAATCGTATTATGTTGACTCTTATAAATAATTCCTGCGGAACCATTCTATTTTTTATTTTATTAATTATGGGACAATAAACAGCCACAATATAAAATATTTACAAACAGTAATTTAACATTAATATAACAATATTGCAGCCCACTGCATTGTCCGCATCTTAACAATATCGGAATACGTTAGAAAGAGTGCCACTATATGGCCTAATTAACAAATTAAGAACATTTGAATACAATAAAAACAATATAATTATATTATATAGAAATTAAATAATTAAAATTAAAAAGTACCTATAACCATCTTATCGTAGGTGAAGTGAGCTGTCATTCCAACTACTGCTAACGGATTAACACTTTGAAAGCTCAGTCTAAGCTCAGTGCACCTTACGTTTTCGGGGAGATTTTGACAGACTCGACCAGTTAAAAGAAGTAAAAAGGTTTTTAATTAATATATTTTTTTTAATTTTTTTTATTTAGATTATTTTTTTAAATAAAATACTGTAAGCCTCTCATTACAGCGAAGCATAATATCCTGGATTTGGATATTCCCAGGGCGGGTAAAGTGTTGTTTGATTTTACTATGAGGAATTTCTTTGTCTGAGGTTAATGTTAATACGATCCCTCTCTCATCATCATCATCTCAGCGTTAATCCCAGTAGTATCCTAAGCTTTTTCAGTTTTGGTAAATGGGGTCCGTTTTTACCAGTATAACGGTTGATTTTGGCAAAACTTCGATATTTTCCGTTAAGCGACTACTGTCTGGCCTCCACAACCCGAAGGCGATATCGAATCATTGCAGTTAGACCAATTGTTGGACTTTTGAGGGCTCCCACAACCCGTAACGACTGCCATTAGATCTTCGTATGGCAACCGGGACCAACGTCTCAACGTGGCACGACCAGACCAGTGCAAACATTCATATTTATGCATACAAATATTTGCACAGCACGGGGATCGAACTCCGCCTCCTTGCGCAACGGCCGCGTTCGCTACCGCTACACCACGGAGGCTGTCAATACGATCCCTCTCTATTATAAGGAATTGAAAAGCGAAACTCTAAGTAAATCAATGCCTAACCATTCGTAGCATACAGGCCGGATGTTATGATGTCAAACCAGCTTATCGCAGTCATAAGCTGGGCAGAAGTCTCTCCATGACAGCGCCTTAGTATCCTGTTTCTCGCCTTCTGCCTCTAGTTTGTCCCAGACGTCAAGTTTGGGACGTCCCGTACTACGATAGCCGGTACACAGTCATCACTCCAAGAATTGTCTGTACCACAGGCCATCGTCGATCCGTCGACACGAATAGCCACTATATCATAGTCACTTAATTTTGCTTAACACATGATCTTATGTAATGTTGTGATTTCTTAAAAAATAGTAAGCTGATTAAAAGTACGTTGGCACATTCCCATTTAACTTTGGCAAATTTAGTTTCGGAATTTCCTAATAACTGTTGATTCTGATTCAGAACCTCGCGTGACCTGTCACGTGAGACTCTTCTCTGTTCTTCTGTCCAATAAAATAATGTATTTGGGTTAATCCGTCTTTTCAATAAAGCTTTTACAATAATTATGTAATTCCTAATAAATCAAACTTAGACTTGGACTTGGACTCATATGGTTTTAGGTTTTAGGAGTTATGTAATAGTTAGGGTCTTTTTTATACTTTTACTTAAGAACCGGTTCAGTTTTAACTTAGAAATAATAGACGCTCGGTTTAAAAGTTTAAATTAGGCTTGCCCAGTCATCTTTGTTATTTTGACATTGTCCTGTTGGAGTAAATCAAAGTATTTTTAATTCACTTAAACCAACATGCTCAGAACCAAAAGCGTCTTCAAGTTTGGTTTAAGGTTATTGACAATACATTAAGTAAACTTATTTCTTGTATATAGGTAGTTAAGATACATTTGTAGCCAAAGTCATGTCTAACTAACACCCACACGTATCGACCTAGGTATAATGAGCGTTTTGTTTCAACACGGAACACTAAAAAATATTAACATTATGCATGTTTTTCCATGGGCGTTTTCTGTAGATACCTAGTTACCGGTAATACAAATCATAAATAAAATATAATTGCAAACAATCATGAACTACTATAATAACATTTGTGTTGCATAGTTATAGTAATATGAATTATTGATGATTGGTACTGACCTTGGCAAATCACACCATGTCCTTTTTATCAGCAAAGGGGAATGTCTGAATCAGGAAGACAATATAAACTACCTTTTGCCATTTTTGGACGAAATTTTCGTGTATGAACAGCTTTTATCTCTTCTGCTGCGCGGAAGAAATCCTTGTGAACTCCACTAACATAGGTCTATAGGGCCATCTCGAACTCTTACCGGCTGAAAACAACGCGGTGTAGCACCACGGCCCTTCAGGGCAAACCTTTCAAGGTTATCATTGAATTTACAGGTTGGCCCAAATATATTATCATCTTTTTAGCCGAAACACTTTTCCTGCTAGACGAAGGCCTGCCTCCCACATTGACAGTAGTGTAACAGTGTAACACTTATAGAAATATTCATCGAAGCTGTCACTAAGTGATTTTCCCAGTCACGGGAAAAAATTCGCATATTTTTCAATCCGTTTTCCCTAAATAAAATATTTCAAAGAACAACTTAATAAATAAAACGAAGATTTAGTATGCTTACATGGACACTTGTCAGATTTTTAGAATCGATTCTAAAAACTGGTTATGCCTAAGGAATAAACATATATTACAATCATATGATATGCTATGACGAAAAATATTATCATGTTTATTATGTACCTACTTGTTTGGAATAAAATTGATCTGTTCTGTTTGTTTTAAAAATTTATGTAACTGTTTCATAAAACACGTTCAGAATAAAAGTTTAATTTTGGATAGAAGGTCAACAAGAAGTGCAAATCAAATAGCCAGTAGCCACAGCTTTGCTATTTAACCAGGCCTAGTTTACGTACATAAGATATCAGCCCGGATCAGTAGCGAACCGGACTTTTGAGCTCTGACTTCCGTAACGAATTGAACATACTTTATTTCTAGTTATATACAATACCTACAGCATTGATATGAGAAAAAAGACACGACCTAGAATAATTAGTCATATTGTATGTCACTACATTGCTGCCTACTAACCTGTTAGGAACTGTTCTAGTAAAGACAAAGATAATAATCGCTTGATTTTATCAAATCTAATTTAAGCATGTTCAGCCTTGGCCCTCAGAATTATATAATAATTTTTCAATATTTTAAATGACAAAATTGTTATAAGTACCAAATTTATTATCATGTTTTATGTTATATACAAACACAAACTACTACTAACAAAGTACTTGTTACTACACAAACTTTTCAGCATTTTATGTTATTTAAATTTATCTCGTACAATCAATCATACATACAAATAGACACAAATTACAGTATTTTTGCTGAACAGTCGGCTAGTTATCTTAATGCTGATTATGATACAAATTACAAACAGATATATTATCAAATTATCATAATTTGATATTAAATAAGCATGAAAAAAGGACTTCTACCACTAACAACTTTCATCAAATCAAATTCTAGTTTTTCACCTTTTTTTAGGGTTTCGTACCTCAAAAGGAAAAAACGGAACCCTTATAGGATCACTTTGTTGTCCGTCTGTCTGTCTGTCTGTCTGTCTGTCAAGACCCTTTATCTCAAGAACGCGTGGACGTATCAAGCTGAAATTCACATGAAATACCTACTCAGGTCTGTTGTCCCTTTAAGCTGTGAAAATATCAAACTTCTAAGCCAAGCCAATCAAAAGATACAGCCGATTATGTCGATATTTTCAACAAATTTTCGACACTCGCAAAGGAATCAAAACCTACAGGATACATATTTTAATAAAATTAAACTTACTACCTTATTTCTCACGAACGAATAAAGGTATCAAATTGAAATTTATACCAAATACCTAGGTCTATTGTCCCTTTAAGCAGTGAAAAAATCAAACTTCTAAGTTAAAGCGATCAAAAGATACAGCAGTTTATACCGACACCTTAGACGAATTTCCGTCACACGCTAGGGAATCAAAACCTACAAGGTACTTCCCGTGAACTCAGAATCTTGAAATTCGGCACGAAGCAACGTTATATTATAGTACAGACAGATAAAGGAAAAATTGTGAAAATGATAAATTTGAAGTTACATAAAATATTAAAATATTATTTTTGCTTACATGACATAAAATATTTTTTTAATAATTATAAACTTACTACCTACCCTTTTTCACATGAACGCGTAGAGATATTAAAGTTGAAATTCATATCAAACACTTCTTAAATCTAATTGCCTCTAAACTGTGAAAAATTCTAAATCAACGCTAGTATTATAATGCGAAAGTAACTCTGTCTGTCTGTCTGTTACGCTTTTCCGCCTAAACCTCTTAACCGATTTTGATGAAGTTTGGCACATTTTATCCCGGAAAAAATTTGATGTTCCCTAGGGGAATTTAAACAGCGCGATATAACCGAACTCCACGCGGGCGAAGCCGCTGGCGGAAAGCTAGTACGTCATAAATTGTAAACTGCTACGTTTGTACGGCGGAACCCTCGGTGTGCGAGTCCGACTCGCATTTGGCCGGTTTTTTATTAGTTACTAGCTGTTGCCCGCGACTTCGTCCGCATGTTGATATAAAATAAGCGCCTGTTAAAATAATGGGAGCAATATGTACGTCCGCGTTTGCCACCGGTTTCGCAACATTTTTTGTTGCTGCGCTGCTCCTATTTGTCATAGCAGGATGTTATATATAGCCTATGTCCTTTCTCAGGCTCTAGACTATCTGTGTACCAAATTTCATTACAATCAGTTCAGTTGTTTTGGCGAGAAATCCGGACAGACAGACAGACAGACAAACAGAGATACTTTCGCATTTATAATAGTATGGATTTTTATTCATTCCATCAAAATGTTGAATTCCACATTCCAGGCTGCCCTTTGAATTTTATTTTAAGGATATGTATTTATGTTGATAGTTTTACACGCTTTTTGACAAATCAAAATCACATTGACCAAAGATTTATGGGGAATGTCCAACAATGTTTATAGAGTCATAATCGATTCTATAGCACCATACTTAGCTTTAATATTTAATTTATGTGTAGGTAGATCAAGGGGTCATACCATTTTTTAAATCTAGCACCAATAAATACAGAGTGGTATTCGTGATGCCAGTATTCGGCAAAGTATTCGAAAAGGTACGTACTATATACTCAATGAAAAACTCGTCAATACTCAATGAAATGCTTAATCATTTTAACAACAATAAAATATTTTGTATGAAAGACGGTTTTCTTAACATATTGTATGTTTTGATAAAGTGGCCGGTGCCACTTTATCAAAACATACAATAAGTTAAGAAAACCCTGTCCGACCCGTAAGGATAGTAAAGGTTAGGTAAACACATGACCAAATAACCTATGAAATTTTACATAATCATCATAGTAACAATACTAGTGAATTTTGAAATAATCTTTTTTTCCCGCGAATTAATTCCAACTTCCCCAAAATTTGGTAATTTTTGAAAAGTGACAACATTATTTTTGACGGTATAATTCTGAGCGAATAGCGATGCGACCGCGTGCCGCGTGCCCTGCCCCACTTCGCCGCGCCTGTATGGCCTACCGCACATGTTTTAAGTTACCTCTTTTTGTGAAATAATATTTTTTTTTTAAGGGGATTTTTTTTAATTTTAGCCCGTCTTTGTAGGCATTAGTAGAATCAGTTATCGATACCTAACAATACCTTCACGGATCGGACAGGGTTTTCTTTACATATTGTATATTTACAACGTATGAGAACGCCCAAGAGAATCAATCATGAAACCTTACACGTTAAACTTGTGCATTACGGACCAGGTAAACTTACACTCAGTTTAGTGAAATCATATTTAAATCACAATCACACATCAAATAAGTAATTCAGATAATTGGTATCAACATATTTTTGGATGGTTTTATTAGTAAAAATGGGTGTTTCGCAAGGTACGATATTAAACTAGTGCTTGACCGCAATCCCGCCTGATGGTAAGCATTGATGCAATCGTTGATGGTAAAGCGCACTAGTTTATTAAGCCTATTCACAAAAAAAAAATGCGTGAATAGGAAGGAAGACGGCATTTGAGCGAGGTGATGCAATGTTAAACCCAACAACACGACCAACGATGCTGCGCCAGAGGGCGATTGATCTGGAGACCCTCCACGACCACACTCCCGACACAACAACATTTGGCGCATCGTACCCAGCACACAACTGCTCAGACCCGTCCTCAGGACGGCTTCACCAGACATCACCCCGAAACACGACGCATCGCTTGGCGGCAAGACTTTATCTGGTTGGTGGTAACTTCTGCCGACAGACGATGTTATAGTCTACCACAGAGAGAAAGTAGTGATTGTAACATAGAACTGAATAAAGAGAAACAAAAAGTCGTCGATAAAACTGTTTTCCTGAGACCATGCTCGAATCAGGGCTTGGGTCCTCATTAAGATCTCTTATAGGTCTGCTTAGTTCATCATTTACATTAAGTATTTGTTGTAAGAAAATTTATCAATTTACTAATGGTACTACTACAACTACTAACTGTTACTACTACTAATGTTACAACATTAGTAAATTGATAAATTTCTCAAAGATACTAGGTATGTTAGTTTCATAGCATTATGAGTTTTTGTATTTTATTATGTCCTAACGGGCTGCAGCAAACGAGTCATTCTTATTCTGCAGAAAAGGGGCATCAAAGCAATATGGTCTCCGCATGCGCGTCTCTCTAAGGGAACTTGATGATAATTGTGTTTATGAAAACAACATGTTGGTACGTGAGGAAAAATTTCAATCATTACGTTCATTGACTTGAAAGTGCTTTGGCACTCTAATATCGTAATATGTGAACACAGCAAACAAGATAAAGAATATAACATTTCTGTCCCGTTAATTTAAAACTTACAAAAAGTCTATCTACTGCGTGAGATTTGAACTAACGGCTTACTAAATCACGCATCTTTCTGCACGCTCATAACCGCTAGATCATCTTGACTCACGTCATAACGTTGAAATTACGAACAATACTCAATTGTTGATGACAATGAATGATACATGTCATGTGTACATCACTTAGAAACTAGAAGGACGTAATTCAAATCAAACGTCAAGTTATTACTTTGTGATATTGCTTATGGACTTTTGGTCGATACTGTACAGCCGATCTATTCTGTAATAATATCACCAGGAAAATTTAGGAGGAAGTGCGCTTAGACAGACGACCTGGTGAAGGTCGCGAGAATCCGCTGGATGTGGGAGGCGCAAGACCGGTCGTCGTGGAGATCCCTGGGGGAGGCCTATGTCCATCAGTGGACTTTTTTCAGCTGAAATGATGATGACGATGAGCTTAGAGTTAGGTGTCATTCCCCTAGCATTAGTTATAATGATCATTGCACGCTCACTGTACATAAGTTTCCAACACGTTTTTATGATTAAAGTTTTTCTACTGAATATAACATTTAATCACATGCTGACGAAACGGTCTTGGTAAAATACCTCAGTATGACGTTTCCTCCTAAAATGCGTAGGTAATATTTTATCATTTTTGAAACCGGAATATACACAATACAAAAACCAGTCATCCAAGTAATCATAATTACATATGTATTTTTTGTCTTTTTTTAGGTCTAGCGCGTACGCATTCGACCGGTTTTAAGATCTAAAATACCCGATTCATGCATAATATTTACTTAGTTTTAAGGCTTTTATACATCTTTGGATGACAACAGTCGTTCGTTGTAAAAACAAACAGTAGGTTCATTGTATTTTCTAACGATATTGATGACTGAAATACTATTAAAACTAAATACTTTATTGCTTTATTACACATTTGTATTCCCATTTCCAATACTTGATTTAAATTCAAGTGTACATTCTACATCACACTCCCGATAGCTTTTTTTTTATTTATATTTTGCACTTCATATTTTCTTTTATCGCTTTTTTACAAATCTTTCCAATTCATGAAAATCCATACTAATATTATAAATGCGAAAGTAACTCTGTCTGTCTGTCTGTTACGCTTTCCCGCTTCAACCTCTCAACCGATTTTGATGAAATTTGGCAGAGACAATCTTTAGACCCTGAGAAAGAACATAGGCTACCTTTTATCCCGGAAAAAATTGATAGTCCCGAGGTAAATCTAAAAATCTCGTTATAAACAACCTCCACGCGGGCGAAGCCGCGGGCGGAAAGCTAGTAATATAATAAAGGTAGAGGAAAAATGTTTAACCTCCTAAACACTTCATTGTATAAGTCAGTCTGTTTTAAGTATGATTTTATATCATCTTACATTCACAATAGTAATTTTTTTAGAGTCCTTTTGCCTTTGTGTAAAGTTCCGTAAAGTGTTATTTTGAATCCTACTCACTTAAAAGTACTGATTTTCTAATCTAAATCATTGGCATAGATATGTAGGTATGCGGACGATGATACTCCGTTCGAAATGGAGTGCAGATAGCACCTGGCTTCAAAAGACATTCCATTAATGGTGATGGAACATAGATGGATATAGACTGAGAATTAAAACTGTAGGTTAACACATCAACGTCAGATAGTGATAATTAGTATTCATTTGCCAATTGACACTTATTGAGCTTTATAATATGCGACGTCTCAGAAAATGATTCCCAATATTATTATGATTTTTTTTTTAAATCCTTGCCATGCACTAGGAATTTCTCCTGTATCGTGAGTGTGTTAACAAACATATAAACTCACATACACAAACATCCAGACCCGGAACAACTAGTTGTAGGTCATACAAATATTTGTTCCGTGCGGGAATCGAACCCGCAACACGCAGCGCAGCAGTCAATAGCTTAACCTCTGCGCTAACCGTGCAGTCAAATTAGATCACTCATGGGAATTGATGAGCAATTAAACAGTGCTATGTCTAATATATATTAAGATTTACCAAAGGATTCTCAGTTACTTGAGTCATATTACAACTCAGGATGCAGATAATTTAGAAAAGTTGATGGTGACTGGCGAGGTCGATAGGAAAAGAATTTGCAAATGGTCATCTAACAGCAGGTCAGACCCAGCCACTAAACTCTCTGTTATGACCACCCTGAGAGAAGCATAAAACCATACGGAGTGGAAGAAAATAAATGAAACCTATAAAAGCACGAAGAGCTTTTAGGGATACAACCTTCAGTTATGAAGTTAGCGACCAGGAAGAGAAGATGCCCAATTATTTTTCCCAGGTATAGTCTGTAACCTATAAAAAATTAAAACATTCACAAACCAGTTAATAACATGATAGGAAGCCATAAACAGAATTCTATTGTTTCCAGTGCTAAGACATTCTAGCTCGTTTATGACTCGAGTTTCCTTCATACTTTTGAATAGCGTCTTGCACTGTTCCCCTTACTTAAGTGTAGGTAAAGATTTATTAGAAGAAAAAGAAGAGTGATGCACATGCGAGCGTTTTTTTTTTTTTTGATGGGACCTCATTAGTTGTTCTCTCCCGTTCTGGGTGGAGCGGAAAGGCGTGTCAAACATTAATTAACTAAAACCCACCCGTGTTCCTTCTCTTGACTATGCCAGGCCATGGTATCTCTTCCAAACAACCCAGGCTCTGACAGGGCCGTTTTTGACACCCCAATTTTTACTAATATTATAAATCGGAAAGTGAGTTTGTTTGTTCCGCTTTCACGGCGTAACTGCTGTACCGATTGCTTTGAAATTTTTAAGACGTATAGTTAGAAGTCCGAATTAAATAATAGGGTACTTTTTATCCCGGAAAAAAATTGATATTGGTGGGGAAAACAAAAATATTGTTAGCTTCATACCATTTCGCTGACAGATGGCGCTGTGCGTCGTTGAAGACAAGGAAATATATTGTAAACTAATATGCACATATAAACTTAGAAGCTTAATGATGCGTTAATTATTCTCCGAAAATGAGGAATCTTAAAAGCGCGATATAACCGAATTCCACGCGGGCGTATCTGCGGGTGGAAAACTAGTTTCAAATATTGCTAAAATTACAGATTTTCATGACGTCTGTTATACGTATGACGGAAACGTTCTTCAAGGAAACCGTGCCTTAAACTATAGGATAAAATAATGTTTACCTTTAGAACGTTTAAAATGTACGTCAAAACTTGCCTATCTCGATGCTGAGAGCTTAGTCACTCAATGTGTCTGTGACTAAGTACTCGGCATGGAGATCGGTCTGTCGGTCCGTAAAGGAAAATCACAAGGATTTCTATGGACCTGAAAATAATATGCAACAGCCACGGTAGTTTACCTGATTTCCATTATCTAATTATAAGCAATTATAGCCTTTCTCAGGCCAAGCACTTTCCTTAGAAATTATAGACTTATTATAATCGATATGAATTTAATAGCTGTATAATAAGATAGTTCCATTTTCTGCATATTTCATTGTCATGGAATCCTCGATACTAAATACAATAGTTTTGAAATCTATCAATCAATTAAACTACCTACGTTTACAAGATAAATAAGTGATTGATATATTATGGTTTAAATTAAACTATTGAACATAACTTACTTCCTATCATAGACTTGACAGTGAGACAATTCACTTAATTTTAAGATATCAATCTTAATCTATCAAACTAAACTTAACTAAACTAATAAATCTGAGACAGCGGCTAGAGTTTGACGTTTTAATTTTTTTTTAAATGATCTTTTGGCTCTCTAATTGGTCATTAGGTCGTTACGAATAATAACAGAAATATAGAATTCATTCATAAATTAAGTTTTGAGGTACTCTACAGTTAAATCCCTATAGCCGATGCGAGCTATGACCGATAACAGTCAAAAAAATAAATATTTTACACCTACTCAAAATTCAAAATCGATTTTCTCGTGAAATACCGATTACAACCTTTTTCATTAGAATCGGTAAGGTATGGAGAATACCCTCTTCGTGAGTCTATATTATTCCCATCCCTAATTTTTTATATAGGTAAATTTTCTAAAGCCTTGCTAATTATATACGATGAAAATTTATTGCCTAAGCATTAAAATTGAGGCATCAAATTACTTACGTTTTCGAAATTATGATATGGATGAGCTACGATTATTGTAGATATACTTTTTATATAATATAATCAACCTATAGTGGTCTTTTTTGTGGGACACAGACCTCCTATATTTGAGTGAGTGTCGGTTAACATAATCTACCAATCTGGCCCTGTGCGGCTTGATAGATGTTACATGTTGTCGCTTACACAAAGAAACCCGCCTGCCTAGCTTCGAACTCGTATGTCGGGCCCATTACCACTGGAATACCACCACCCTTACTTGCAGTAACTTATAGTTAGTCACATCCGATTGAATTGCCTCGTGTAAATCAGGTTTAAGTATAGATAAGATTTATGCTCGTGACTGTACGAATATCAATAACTTTGTACAACAAGTGCGCTACTGATGTCCTTAAAATGACGATAAACGTTCATTGGCTCGGTGTAATTAAAATCCTTGAGTATTGTGTACCTACTTTTTATTACCCTTTTTTACTACCATACATTATGAGGCACTGAAAACCACTCTTAAGTGCAAAAACAATTTGTCAATCGCAAGGCAATGTTTTAATTTACAAATGATCTAAAAAAACCAAAGTCTGTTGTAGTTTATGGCATTGATAATTAGTACATTGTAATATAATGTTTTGACGTATTATATACTGGTTACATGGATGGATGCTACGCCATTTTGCCATAAAAGATAACTTAAGTACCTGTGCTCCAGTTGAGTGACCTCGCGGTCTTTGTAAGCATCGTATCTAATACGTTAATACGATATTAGTCTGACGTAAAAATCGCATGAAACACTCACAATATCGTAAGTGGTACTTTCGCAGCAGAACCAAGCTAAGCAAGTTTGCTAATGACGCACTAATGACGTGGTTATCGCAATTTACCTCAGTGTACCGTACGGTTCAGTCAAGCGGGCGCGGAGGGATTCCCCAAACGATCTCTAAACTACCACTTTCCGTTCGCTTTTTTACCCACATGCATGCCATACATGCAGCATGGGAAAACCAAATGAAGATGGGAACATGAATTATATTTACTTTTAATTGAATTTGAAATGGTTACTTCGATGTTTGCACCTAACAAAGAGACACATTAAAGACAAAGGTTACGCACATAATAAAATAATAAAACGAACGAAATCATAATTATGTACTTCCGTTACTTAAACAAGAGCCTGTTATGTTTGCGAAGTTGAATAAAGCGAGCTATCACGCAGGCATTGTTAAAGAAACGGTGAGTAGTGACATAACCTGTCATGTGCACACAGATGCACCGAAACAGGGACATTGAACCGACACCATATATGTACCTACATTGTACAGCCATGTCAATGTTCTGCGGATTGTATAATATTGGTGTTACTAGGGGTCCCATTACACAGCCTCGCGAATATGTTTATCATAGTACCTTTAAGGCAAAAAAGAGTCGACATTACACTGTTTTGTTTTGAATGTTAATGCAGATGGAATCAGTCTCTAGACCTACCTTATTCCAACAATCTTCTCGCAGCATTTCATCTCACACTTAAGAAAGCAGCACACAAAACATTCTTGTGTGAAACCAGAATAACCAAAACACGTGCGTCACACAGATCTGATGATTCAATACATGAATTAGCACAAATTAGTTATAATATTGCAAATAGACAGTCCTTCATCTTTGAGATTTATTCATTCATTTAGTCCAATAGATAGATTTAACGTCACAACTTCTATTGGAATAACCGAATGGATTTTAGAAAAAAATTCATAACACCTCATTAATACCTATGACCGGTGTCCGGTGCGACCTTCTAATTATAATAATCGATCTAAAGTGACGTAAAGGCATCTTTTGGCATTGCTCGATGTCGTATAACGTGTGTCACTCACTTAATGGTGGTATTTATCGAATAACGTGGTTTTTGTGATTTACCTTGCGTCGCATTAGTCGACTCGTGTTTGTGGTCAAATCCAATGATTCTCACATTAAAGACTCTAATTGGATGTTCTTTTTTTTCTACAGCTTCTCACACCATAGTGTACACAACAACAACAGAATGATGAGACAAATTATTGAAGTAATGTTTAGATTTGTGGTAATGACAATACACAATGTGCTAGGAAAATTGCACTGACAAAAAGGTGTATGTGCGTAATAAAATGTTTTATATGAACGGTAAAAAAGCAGACATGGCATTAAACTTTAATTAAATGCATTTTTTACACCATAATTACACTGTAACTATTAGTTACAGGTTTTTTTATCGCTAAAAAGTCGAATTGTGCAATTCCAGCCAATCTGTAAATTATTTACCAATTCTGTAAAAATATCTCCGTAAAAAGTTGGGTGAAGTTTGTTTGAAGTGAGCTGACAAGATTGAATGACAACTCACTTCACCTAAGTCTAAACGGTGAGATGGTAACAGACTAGCACTGCACGCTTTTATAGCAGATAATAAATATAGATTTTATAAAAGTTAACAATGATGTAATGAAACGCCGTAATTTTAACTCAAGCAGGGCAAGGAGAGCGATTTTTATTAGCAATTACAATAATTGGGCTGTTTATTAACAAAGATATTGTTAAAAAATATAAGGATACCTGCTATCGAGAGAGGTGAATGATAAAATTATAGTAACAATTAGGTTGTATCCTAACAAATAATTTAATGTCAATCTGTAATGATTTATAAAAAATATTGAACTCGTATTTTTATTTTTTCTTTCATCAAATACTTAGGAACATAATATGAAATGTCGCATGACGTCACGCCGTGGTACAAAATATACCATGGCGTGAAGTAATTAGTCCCCACTTCGTAACTTTATACGCTATATCTCAGTAGTTTTTGGTAGGTAATTTCGACAAAATTAAAAATACGTGTCTTAATTTTATTTTATTATCTATAAGACGGACTAATTATTTTTTGATTTTCATACCTTGGATACGTCCCTATATTTGGTTATAAAGAAATACCAAGAGTAATATCAATTTGTTTAAGTAATAATGATACTAATGCAATTAATGGTTTTCACTAATAGCTAATTGAACTGAACCTATGTAGATACGCCTCTGTTTTTAGGGGCATCTATAACAATAATAATTTGATTGTTTAAATACTATATTTTACCATACAATTTACTGTTTATGGTCCTTGTGTAACCGTTCAATTAATTACTTGGCATCTTCCCTAGCAAAGAGTGTTTTTGAACGACAAATTCGCGTATTTTGACTCATTGACATACAGGCATAAAGAAAGGCAAATAAAGTAAATATTTACATTTACAGCTGTACCTAACTAGTTTATACTTACCGTGTGACCTTGCTCATATTTACATAATGTAATGTAAGTATATCATAGCAAATTAAGTCAATAAATTAACAGTAAAGATAAATAAGTACACACATTTATCTTTAAGTTACACACAAAAAAAGCTATGGTTTTAACGACGGACCATAACGAGATCGGTTATTTTACTTCGTCTATAATTATCGAAATTATAAAACATAGTTATATCGATGCTCCACACATTTTTAAATTATATATATCATTTTTACTTTTTTTCCTTAATAAAGGCTGATTATTTAAGCTCTGTTAAACATATGTATAGGTAAGGCATACTAGGTAAGGCATACACCTAATACAAAAATATCATATACAAAATGCCTTTTTTAGGTGACAATAAGTATAGATTGTTTGTCAAACATTTCAACCAGCTAAAAATTGTCATAAAATACCATGTGGCTGTAACTTATACGTCTATTAAATGGTAATTATATAAATTTATCTCATACGATAACACAACCACAATGTAATCTTCAGCATGACATCAGTTACGAAATACTGCATACTACTACTAATATTTGGTTACAATGCCTGAAAGTTTTTGTTTCATAAATTTAGATTAGGTGATTCCCGTAGGGATAGTCGTAGCAGTAGACGTAGCAAATTGGGGTCTACGTAACGCTACGCGTCACAGGTAAAACCACTCTATCAAACATTAGATGATGTTTCCTGGAAATTTTATTGACTAATAAACAGGTTACAAAATAAACAGGTTATTCATATTTGTATTTGTTGTGCTTAATGAGCATATTTTTTTTTTTAAATAACTTAAGGTAAGGTAAATAATCATCGTCTCCACTTCATTAAAATATTTTTTTACAAAAGCATTTTTCCTTCAACTTTTTAATATTGTTTACTGAAAATCAGTATTTTTAAGAGATATCTAATCCTTTAAATTGTTTCTAATAAATCCAAGTCTAAACTACTGCCAAAAGTTAATAAAAATAAATATAATAATGTTTGTAATAACGAAGTGTATGTGACTATATTGATCATTATTATTTACTTAACATAACTATAACGCCACAGTCATTTTTTAAAATGGTCACAATAATTTACTTCCGAGTTGTAATAAGGCCATTTCCGAACTAAGATCTAAGGTTTGGACATAATTCAAACGCAACTAATTTTTAGAAGAATCTGGAGATTTAGGTTGTGGCTGGTTGATAGCTGGTGGATGGACCTGATGATGATGCTAACTTAGAGCCGGGGGATGCCGGCGGAGCGGCGTCGGGTGCGAGAGGAGAGCGGGCGGCGCGCGGGGCGTAGATTATGACGCATGCGCGACGAAAGGCGCTGCGGGGTGGGAGGCGCGCGCCTAACACTATTTAAACTGTTCTTACGAACGGTCATCATGCATTGGTCTGTTTGCAATCCAAAGTTTAGTTAGCTATAGTAATACGACAGCTCGAGTCGCAGACAGACAGGCACAGAAGCCCGTGGTCGAGACAAAAAGCTCTCGCAGACAATACGCTAGCTAACCGCGCAGTGAACTCCTCGTTCAGGCCCTTCAAATACCAGTGGTGTGTCGTGAGAAGATAAGAAAGAAGAAATGGCCGTCGCAGCTGCCCAGAAGAACCGTGAAATGTTCGCCATCAAGAAGTCCTACAGCATCGAGGTGAGGAGCTGCAGCAGCCGGCCTGCACGCGCTCACAACGCGTTGCCAGCTCGTTTTATACCCATACTCATCACATAGACATTTTACCACTCCTCATCTTAAATTTCCATTATAAAAATATCTCTCTCTCTCTCCCATAACCAAAGTTGAGCATGTTTTTTAAATTGTTTGCAAACAAAGCGGCCGTCACAACACAAAACCAGCCGTACCATAACAAGTCGTTGTTTACGGCCTAATATTTGTGAATACTTTAGATTCTTGAATATCAATTGATTAATAGTTTTAAAATTCAATTAATTATGTAATTTTAACGTAGTAATTCATTTCAGATATAGTAATTTAATTAGTAGCATAAATTGTAGTAAATAATAATTGATATGTCCTAAAAACCGGCAATTACAACTGACAGCCTAGAGATATAATTGCAAGAAAACGCATGGTATAGCAATTCCTGTATAAATAGCAATTTAACTAGCTTAAACAAAGAACCAATTTTGTAAGGGGATTTAGATGTGCTTAATATTAAATTACAAATTTACTTCAGTATTTTACAAAGTAAATTTTAGTGTGCGTCTATATGCCAACACAATTGAAAGTGTTTTTAGAACACACAAATAAAGTAAAACAAATAATAAGATAACCTCTAGATTGTGTTCTTAATAGTAGCGAATTAGATGTCAATCACTCTGTCATCAGATAATCGCTATTGCCTACTTATAACTTGTCAAAGTCGCCCTTGTGCTATTCTATAACAATGAACGTCAACAATCTTAACTGAACGAGGCAATTTCCCATTCATTTACATAAACATAGAAATCCATAAGAATAATTGAGGGCTTATATCACGCTAATCATCGAGAGTTTTTCAAAAAAATATTTCTTGTATACTTACACACCGAAACAACAGTGGGAAAGTAACAAGCAAGATAATAAATTCTGTCGTTTAAACACATAATTTCGCTTTTAAATTCGTCGCTTAATATATAATATAGCTTGAGAGTCGTTCGGGTCTCATTACGTTGAACAGAGAGCCTGTACAGTGTTTTTATTGTGGACTTTAATTAATTCACTGTCAAAGTGGCAACGACACTTTCTCGGCGAAATCGCATCTTCGTGTGACAAATTAATACACACAACAATATGTTCTAAATAATACATTCTTCCACATAAGATGAGTCTGTAAGCTCAACACTTATTACATAAAAATACAACTCTTAACAATCAATCTCTTTATTGTTTATGAGCAGATTAATTAGCATTGTGAATATTCAACGCGTCGTCGAGACGTAATCGTTACCTCATGTAGGCTACTTTGTATTGAATAATCACTTGTAGATTGTTTACTTTACAATATTTTTATCCAACTTTTGTGGTAGAAGTACTACAGAGCTTATGCGAAATTTTTATGCGAATTATGTCAGACCATGTACGCATGTAATAGAGTTCAAAAAGTTTTGACTTCGTATTAATCTCAGAAGTTTTGTGCGTACATACTTGTACTTATTTGCACTGCGATTATTTCTAACATTGTTTTGCTTCTTTTAGGCTATTTAAATGCGCTGTGCGACAAACAGGATTCTGCCTATCATGCTATGATTATCGTTTATTTTATGAGTGGTTGCTGAATGATTGTATTTCCTTGACCATCGAAGGTCGGAATGCAAGGCGGTGCAACGCTCACCAAGTCCACTGCAATCATTAAACATCGTTAAAATTCTATCAAGGGACACGATGGGCAAAATTAGCTTGACTTCTTCTCTAACGTACCAAAATCTAAGTTGATCCGCAATTGAAAATATTACCGGCTCGATTTTTTACTCCACTAGAACTGCACTCGATTCGCAATTAATAAGACGCCGTCACGCAAAGTACAGAACCTGAGAACGCGGTCTACAATCATATCGAGGTCACTCAGACCGCCCTTGACCAACACAAGATTTAGTGCACTTAGATGCTCGTTTAAAGAGACTCATACACAATTACACATTTTTCACATATATCAATCAAAAGAACTACCTTTTCGTGAATAAATACGCGGAAAGAATATTAATTCTGCTTAATAATCGATTTTGTTTCTAAATATCGTGACTTGGAGATCAAATCAGTGGTAGATGCAATTCAATTAAACACTCGTGCATGCCGAAACGTTAAAACCGCCAGATATCTAATTCTGAAACGTCAAATTGATTGAGTGCTTGTATGTACATGTAGTACATCGGAGGGTGGGTACAGGCCGGGCCGCACTCTGGCTTGGCTCAATTACCCGCCAACGGATTGGAATGGTGAAGTGGCCACTCGGGCACACCAAGGCTATATCAACCGGATTCCGAGTCCTGTCCGCTCCAGTTAGGCGGACCTTTAAATTTACAATACAGCGCGCGACACCGTTTCCGCAATCTTATAACACTTACTACGTGTACTAGGCTTCTGTTTAGTACTGCTAAAAGAAAATTTATTGGACCTCCGGAAAAAAGCTTTTAGGTCGCGTAATTACTAACTTCGTTGCATTTCAGGGGCTCGGTAACAATAGTGAGTGATTAACGCAACCCTTGACATACATAGTTAGGCCCGCACGGCCACTCTAGTGGAAAATGCTAGGTCTCGACGCCCGCGCACTGCTAGCCAGCGAGTCAGCACCGCTCCGTAGCGTTCGCAACGGAAATTACGCTGTCGCCGACAAAACATATCTTACTACTCGCCAGTTAAGGAAAACAATTAAATAGTTATCACACGAAACGCGCGTATCTAAAACACTGATGTTCCTCTGATAACTGACCTGGGGATTTTTGGAATTTAAGTTATAGTTTGTGCTAGACACATTAAACTATTATGATGATCATCGATCGATGAACATAGTCGTTTCATAATATTAAAGTAAATTCGTTGACTACCTTTTGCAAGTATTGGAGGAATATTGTTATTAAACCGTCTTTGTTTCGCGATAGCGCTAAGTAAAGACACAAACGAGCGAACGTCACATTGTTACAAGAATGAAGTCGTGTAGTCACAATTCTTGAACTGTATAATTGGCTCCATTTGAGCGCAGCGGACCAGAAAGTCGCGTTCCTTTGAAAGATTTCAGTCGCACGACTCCGCATCCGGAGCGAAGCAAAAGGCGGGTATAATGGGAGCACTTTACTCCCGGCCACACTCAGGAAATAAGCTTACGAACTTCGTAAAAGCAATTCCTACTCTCACATGAAATATAATGCGATGTGACCGCTTTATATTTATAAGGATTTAGAAGATCAAACTGTTTTAGAGACGACTCTTTTGTGCTCGCCCGTTGGGGTGAAGACGTTCCTCGCCCACGCTTCAGCCTTTTCATTGTATATTACTTCTCTCAGAACTATTGGGTACCTACGGCACTATGGAATAAATTATAGCGATGGATGCTACGCCACAAAATCATCAAGAATTTTGATTTGAACTACACATAGAAATTTGTTAATTAACTATCGATGAAACTAGACAATAGACATAATTGCATACCGCGTTAACAGAGTTATTATACTTTACAGTTGTCAGTCAAATTATTAACTAATCAAACAGCTTGCATATAATTACACTTCATATAATCATTATCCATAAAACACACACATACACATATAAATCATGATACCTAAATAAAGATATTTCTATACTAAAGGAAGAAATATTGTATTGTTTCAGAACGGTTACCCGTCTCGTCGCCGTTCACTTGTAGACGATGCCAGGTTCGAAACGCTTGTTGTCAAACAGACCAAACAAAGCGTTCTTGAAGAGGCTCGTGCCCGCGCCAATGGTAAGTCAAGGACGGAGAATAACACAGCAATCATAAAAAAAAAAAAAATACTAATTTTTAAAGAATACCTATCCACATACGAAATTCTGGCTTCGGAACGGGCAACTAGCTACAACCTCTGACTAATTTACGCAGTCCTAAGAAAAAATTAACTAGTTTGATTGAGACACTCGGGAAATTACCGTCGATCCTTGAAAACTCGAACGACCACGAGTGATCCCAATTTCACAACTAAGAATTTGAATGACCTCTCGTATAAAACATGTGATTTTATGAAGCATAATGAAAGCAAACTTGCTTTTGAAACCGCAATAAATTCACCGTAATCAGAATAATGTTGTATCAGAGCGACCTTATGGCCCAGATCGAACCCGTATTTTTTCTTTAAGTTAGTTTATTTTTTATGAAATCTTTCTACTTATTTCTCTATATACTTACATATATTTTCTTTTATTTTATTTTTTTCTTATTTTTGTTACTTTTCTTTTTAATTTAGACTCTGGCTTGGATTCCGATTTTATCCAAGACGGGATTCATATTGGCAATGGTGATAACTCCCCGACTGTCGAAGATGGAACCCAACAAGATGAAACTAAGAACGGTCATCTCGGTAATTGTCTTTTATTCTGATTTGAATATGATTTGTTACTATTATATTTATTTTTTTCTTATTTTTTTTTTTATTTTTTGTTTTCTTTAGCTGATGCCGATATTGGTGACGATGCTGTAAAAACGGACGATGGTCAGTATTGTTACAGCGTGTTTTTTTAACTACAGTAATTATCATTAAATCGTGGCATCGTGTTCAATGTATAATATATTTACAGACTATACTCTGACCGAGGAAGAAGTCATCCTGCAGAACGCTGCAAGTGAATCTCCCGAGGCAGAGCAGGCTATCCAACAAGCCGCGCTACTGCTGCGCATGCGAGATGGAATGGGCTCCCTGGCACGCATCCTCAAAACCATCGATAACTACAAGGGATGCGTCCAGCATCTCGAGACTCGTCCGTCCCAACTCACCGGTGTTCAGTTTGATGCTCTCGTGAAAGTGAGCATGTCTCGCATCAATCTATTGCAACTTATCAGATCTCTTCGTCAGTCAACCTCTTTCGCTGGAATTAACCTCGTATCCGAGAACAACATGTCAAGCAAAACTCCGTGGTTCCCTCGCCACGCTTCGGATCTCGATAACTGCAATCATCTAATGACCAAATATGAACCCGAATTGGATATGAACCATCCCGGTTTCGCCGACAAGGATTACAGGGAACGCAGGAAGCAAATCGCTGAGATTGCTTTCGGTTACAAATACGGAGACCCAATCCCACACATCACTTACAAGGAGTCTGAGAACGCTACCTGGCAGCGAGTGTTCAACACCGTGCTTGACCTGATGCCAAAGCACGCCTGCAATGAGTACAAAATAGCATTCGGCAAGCTTCAAGCGGCTAATATCTTCGTACCTCAGCACATTCCTCAGCTGGAGGATGTGAGCAACTTCCTTCGCAAGCACACTGGTTTCACGCTACGCCCTGCCGCTGGTCTCCTCACGGCCCGGGACTTCCTCGCCTCCCTGGCCTTCAGAGTCTTTCAATCTACGCAATACGTTCGCCACGCCAACTCGCCTTTCCACACTCCTGAACCGTAAGTAGCATACAGTTTATAGCTTGATTTCATTAGCATCAGTATATATTAATGTTGTACCTTTTTGTGATAATTAACAACGCGGAAATACTTACTGGTGTGGATATGATCGAATTATTCATTAACGATAATTAAATTAGGTTCAAAATTATTGCCTTGACGCGTATCTTTGCGGAAATATTACGCAACCAATCCTTATTAATGTTATGCAAATTAAACAGCGATCATAAACCAATGTAGAACAAACCGCCTAATTAAATACAAGTACACGTTTTTGTAAATATTTTTTTACTAGTAAGTAAAGGCGCTTGAATATTCGGCATCCTTGAACATAAAACAATTTGCGAGTCCGACGAGAGGACGGCGCACTGTCGTGATGGAACTGTAACTTTGTTAAATTGCTCGCTTATTAAATAACTTAGTTACACTTTGCGACTGTAGTAGCCAGGACTTTACTATGAAGAGCTATAGTTATAACTGAATTTCCACTTTCCATAAACTGCATTGCCGTACAATGCAGTTCTGGACGACAGTATTAGAGCGTTTTTTTTTTAAATAAAATTAGACGCCATTCATTGAAGAAAAGATTAGCCAAAATGTAACGTTGATTATCTTTTACAGCGATTGTATTCACGAGCTGCTTGGACACATCCCTCTCTTGGCCGACCCCAGCTTCGCCCAATTCTCACAAGAGATCGGTCTTGCATCTCTTGGCGCTTCGGACCCTGAAATCGAAAAGCTCTCTACTGTAAGTTTCGAGTTTAGAAGCTCTAGTGGAATAATATTATAACATTTTAATTGTGCCATGTGCGAATATGTAAATTTTGTGAATGTGCCCAGCTGTTGCGAAATTTATTTGAACAGTGTTGCCGCATTAATACGCCCGATTGTGGTGAATTATAAATTATTTTGTCTTGTCTCAGGTGTACTGGTTCACCGTTGAGTTCGGCCTGTGCAAGGAGAACCAACAGCTGAAGGCGTACGGAGCCGCTCTCTTGTCCTCCATCGGCGAGTTGCTGCATGCGCTCAGCGACAAGCCGGAACTGAGACCATTCGAGCCCGCGTCCACCTCCGTGCAGCCTTATCAGGACCAGGAATTCCAACCCATCTATTATGTAGCCGAAAGTTTCGAAGATGCCAAAGATAAATTCAGGTAATTATAATAATCGAATCTCAAGACGATTTGTAGAAAAATATCCTATTAGTTTTTGTACAGTTAAACTAACCCTTTATTTTACTTGGCACAGACGCTGGGTGTCGACCATGTCGCGACCCTTCGAGGTGCGCTTTAACCCGCACACAGAGCGCGTAGAAGTGCTAGACTCTGTGGACAAGTTAGAGACGCTCATCTGGCAGCTCAACACTGAGATGCTACACCTCACCAACGCCGTGAAGAAGCTCAAGGACTCGCACTTCGAGTAATCAGCCTACCCGTAGTACACTTCCATGGTTCATTGCACGCGGCCTCGCCGCATTCTGTATAGCTAGTGATATAATAGATGTAAGACTGTTGTTGGCGTGTGTGGAGCGTATGTGTGAGCGATTGTGAAAACCATCCGATGGTACTTCGTTGAATTCCTTTTTTGTACCTTATTGTATTATTTATTATGCCAGCTCATTGCCCAGGTCTCGGAAACTGCATGGAACTCCCGATTGCCCATTTACGGAACCTGTGTGCGTTTACCGAGACCTTTACTATTATTAGTATTAATTTATAATTTAATGAAACACAAATAAATAAAAAATGGAGCACCAAAAATATATAAAAATGAATCATAAAAATAAATATGCGTTTGCGTGGAATAAGATGTTTCATTTAACAACCATACGAATGTCTCCATGAGACTTAATACCAGCATCAATTGACCGTTGCCAAACACTCTATTAAAGTTACCTACCATCCAATTTATGATATAACTAGGTATTTGCAGCCTAGGTAATATAAGTCTATCGCTCTAGCAAAAAAGATGGGTCTTGATTGATCAACTGCCCTCAGAATTATTTCACCAAATCAATTTGAAGCCGCGAGCTTAATACTAGACCTTTATCTCAATCAGATTTAAAAGACATTTAAAAGGAAAATTAAATAAATGGAAGTGATTCGTGAAGGCACGAAGCAATCAGTAAGGCGACGGGTCGTAGAGCTTCCGAGCACACGGGTACCTAATAAGATTTGTCGCCCTCTGAGGAATACGAGTGAACAAAGTCTTCAAATGTAATCGGATTGTGGCAAAAAGAATATTAATTGATTTTGAATACACTAAAAAAAGGAAGTTCGGAAAAAGGACAAGGAAGGACATTGAAACGTACCTAATAAAATCTTTATAGTACTTCCTTCCTATCCAATTAACACTGCTATAATTATAATTTTGGAGGTAATGCTAATAGGTCGCATCTAGTTATTGTTTCACTCACTTTGATTGCAGTTTGAACAGCAAGACGCGACTGTACGCATTTAATATACGCTAAGACCTAGATTATACTTTATTTAATTTTAACTTGCATGAAGGTTCTTTAGTAACTAGTTTACGACGAGCCAACCTGTTATAGTTTTATATTTTATATTGTTTGTTGAATGCCATCGCAATAGTTTTTAGCACTTGCTGGTAGAATTTAAATTACCCACGATGTAGACTTTTTTTATCACTTTGTGCAGCAAATCAATTTTTGGCATAATTGATTATGTTGTTCCAAGTGGTAACTCAATATTATATTCTGAATACTAGTTGGTTTAGCTGGTAATTGGTCACAAAATGCACCATTTATTCTTTTTATACACTTGCAATACCCTGGATTAGGAATACCTCGTTTCTTTTTTTTTCGTCGTAGTTACGACTATTACCTCACAGCAAACTTACCTAGTCTCCTTTACATAATTTTCTCCAAGGTAACTACGATATTATAGCAATAATTCTAATAATAGTATTTAGGTAGCTCGCAGAGCAAACTGGTGCCGCAGGGCTCGGCAAGAGCATAGGGAAACTTGTGTAAAAAATCGTAATAATAAAAATTAAGTGTAGCGTAGTTAGCGGTGCGTTGACATTAAGCGAGCAAGTGGAGAGGCACGGCCTCAAGTCGGACAAGGGCGCAGGCGGCTCGGCCACTCGAACAAAGCCGCCAGTACGGTTATCTCGTACGCAATATGCACGTAATATTTGCGCACTTGTTGAAGGCATACGAACCAGATGATATGCTAAACTTATTTAAAACATCGTTCAATCTCTGTCATCTCCAAACTGCTGTAAGAAATAGAATGTTGATGTTTTAGATTCGTTTCACGTAGGTACAGGGATTCTTCTCTGGGGAACTTGTGCGGACATCAATACCATCTTTATTTTACAGAAGAGGGCTGTTCGAGCCACTTACAACCTTGGTCCTAGAGATTCTCTTAGAGAAAAATTCAATTACATTCTGACTGTAGCTTCACAATATATATTTGAAAATCTTATGTATGTTCATAAAAATATCTCGAATTTTAAGAAAATAAGCGATATTCATAATGTAAATACCAGGAACAAACACAATCTTGCTGTACATCACACTCGTCTCCACAGAGTAGACAACTCGTTCATGGGTCAATGTATACACTTTTACAACAAGCTTCCCATGGACATTCGAAACTTACCCATTAAACGATCTAAGAACCATATAAAGGCCAAACTTTGCAAAAAGGGGTATAATAAAATCAAGATTATTTAGAAGACAAAAAAGCTTGGGACTGAGCTGCTCGCTCTGTTAAGCATTATTATTAAGCAATATGCGTAATTATAAGGTAAATTATTGTAAATATTTTCATTTTTAATGTCTGGACTTGAAAAAAGACGATGATCCCTGAGTTTGTTTCGGCTATTTCCTCTCAGAGGTAGTCAGTTAGGAAATGCCGGCTTCATCTAGTTAAAAAAATAAAATAAAAAATAAACATGACGTGTAAAAGTTATCAGTGATCCTACTTGCTTAATAAACGATTTCATTTCATTTCATTACAATACTTATATTCAGTGATTTTGGTAAAGGTGAGCCTTAGAGACACTACGTACACACTACTCTGCGAAATCTGGTAGATTTTATAGGATCAGCTACTATTACGTCATTCCTGATGATTAGCAAGTGCAAATCGATTGCGTAAAATGAAAAGTTACATTTTGATTAACATAAGATATAAGTACTAGAACGCGGTTTATGGGAAACCAGGGCATTGCGAGCTTCTGGTGGTTATACACAGAGGGTGTGTATAACCACCAGAGGCTCGCAATGCCCTGGTTTCCCATAGACCGCGTTCTAGTCCTTTACATTGGGTATATAAAACCGACATCTGTGCTACTAGTCTCATTGGTTTTTTGCCAACCTACAGGGTAATTGCGAAACACACTATCAGTAGTCATGGCCACAATAGACAGTCATGGCTTTGATTTTGATAGTTCAACAGCATTCATTGCTTACGTTACTAGTGCTTGACTACAATGCCGCCTGATGGTAAGCAGTGATGCAAGTGATGTAGTCGTTTATGGTAAAACGCGCTAGTTTATTCAGAGCCTATTCACTCAAAAAAGTGAGTGAAAGACGGTAGTTGAGCGAGGTGATGCAATGTTAAACGCAACAACAAGACCAACGATGCTGCGCCAGAGGGAAATTGGTCTGAACACCCTCCACGACCAAACACCCGACAACATTTGGCGCACCCTACCTGGCACACATCACAATACAACTGCTCAGACCCGTCCTCCGCACGGCTTCACAAGATATCTTGCCGAAACACGACGAATCGCATGGTGGTAAGACACACTTTTTAGTTGTGATTAGTACTGTTCAGCTGCATCCGGTCAGCCTGGACAACAAGCAAATGACGCAATTTTGTTTAAATCAATTTTTACCTACCTTTTTTTAATGTCTGAGCATTGCTAGAGATGATGCGATTAAGTAACTTAAATTCAGTGTTGATTGTAGCATCAGTATGACAAATAGATAGTGGGTGTCCTACACTAAAATTCAATGTTGTATATCGTTGAGGAATTCTCTCAGCTGTCTATGGTCTTCATCATCAGATCTGTTGCAGACTTTCTTTATAACCCATATAGATGCAAAGTCCAAACACAAGATAGCTATTGAAAACCGTTGATAGTTCCCCGAATTGTCCTTCCCGAATAATCCTTCGTCAAAATCAAAATCAAAATTGTTTATTTCAAATTAACCATCACTTGGTACTTTTGAATAGTCAATGTCGGTCAGTCCAAGAAAAGTGAAGCTAAATTGCACGTTCCAAAGCTTTGATCTCTATGGAGAAGAACGTGCAAAAAACTCCATGGACACTATTTTAAAATCACAATATATGGGTTACATTTCTTCGTTACATATTTATGTTGCTTCTATCATGTGAGCACAATGTAAAATTAATTAAAATGTAAACATGAATTAAGCCTACTGGCAGCTAAGAGATGACCAGAATCCACTGACGGCCCCCGTTCACGAGCATGACTCGCGCATCAGCCCCACTTAGCTCAACCATATTGAAGGGAACCAAATGACCCAACAAGACGCGCCACCATCAGCAAGACATTTGAGTGAGCATGACAAACTCTCAACTGCTAATCTCGCAATGTCAAACAAGTTATTTAATATATATATATATATAAAAAACAAACCATAATCCATGGTGCCTCACATTCACCAACTTGAAAAGTGCTTTTACATTATACAATACTATATTACTTGCAAAATCATGGTAGCATAATATTGTGCACAACGTTGAAATAAACAAATAAAATAAAAAAGGAATATTTGGAAAACAACAAAAAGGGGAATCGTATCTCTTCCAAACCTACAAAATTGTCTGTGGCAGTGGAGCAGGACTGGCATTTATCCAAGACTTCGTCATACGACGACGTCGACGTCTTCATCATAAGACCCCTAATGACGATCGCAATCCTTATAGGTGTAAAGTTCTTATCAATACTAATTAATCAAACATAAATCTGCTGTGAATCGTTGAAAAGTTCCCTCGACTGTCTCTCGGCTCCATCATGAGATCTACTGCATACCCTCATCATAACCCATATGGGTGCAGTTTTTTTTTGTTTAATTTATTTTTTTTAGTTATTTCATTTTTTATTAAGCGGTTTACAATTAAACCGCTCAGATTTTTTTTTTTTTATTTAGAAACTAGCACTTGACCGCAATCCCGCCTGATTTGCAGCAGCAGTGACGCAGTCGATGATAGTAAAGCGCACTAGTTTATTAAGAGCCTATTCACTCTAGCCTTGAAGACACTCAAATTATAGTACGACGGAAAAAAAAATGGTTCCAGTCCCTCGATGTACGCGGTATGAAAGAGGAGGCGAAACACTTCGTCCAAATCGTAGTGGTGTTAACGACGTAAGGGTGGAAACTCGCGGTGCGATGAGTCGTTCGATGGTAGAACGGAGATGGGGGAACTAAATCATGCAATTCCTTCGCACACTCACCAAAATAAATTCTATAGAATACCGAAAGGCTGGATACTCTACGCCTGTGCTCTATGCTTTGGCCTGAACTGTGTCACCATCAGACACCTAATAATAGTCACAACCCATCTAGGTGTAAAGATCTAGTCAATACAAATAGATTAAGCATAAACACAAGGTAGCTGCTGTGAATCGTTGAGGGAATCCCTAGCCTTGTCTCGGCTCCATCATCTGATCTACTTCAGACGTTTATTAAATTGTAGTGCTTTAAAATACGTAATGAAAAAACGAACTTACTAAATGCACTATAGTCGCCCCAACAATTTATGAAAGTTCCTCCTTATTGTGTACTAGCTTTCCGCCTGCGGCTTCGCCCGCGTGGAATTCAGTTATATCGCGCTTTTTAGATTTCCCTCAGGAAGATCAATTTTTTCGGTATAAAGTACCCTATTATTTAATCCGGACTTCTAACTTTACGTCTGCAATCATTTCAAAGCAATCAATTCAGTAGTTACGGCGTGAAAGCGGAACAAACAAACTCACTTTCCGACTTATAAATTAAGGATATTTTTCTCTGGTCTTCATCATTAAACCCTGATTTCCTCATTGTGCGACCACCTTGAAAATATCTTCTTTCCAACAATTGGCTTAACATAAGAAACGTATGTACTCTGGACTTAAATTTTCTATTGGTATTAGGAATGTAGATATGATTTGATCACTTGCCTTTTATATATTACAGATGGGCCCACTGTTACCCACTGCCACTGTTGCCTCTGTTACTGTTAATACCTTGGATACATTAGCGGGCTACTGCGAATATTCGGGCTACGGCGATGTATGTGGCCGGGTACATTGTTGCAACGCAATGTAAGTGTGATGTATATACAATTAAATGTGGCACACAGCTTAATGTAGCACCTCAAGGCATTCCCACTCTATCCCGAGTGGCGACTAGACGTGCCCTTAAGCTGTGTGTACTTACTGATAATTTGGTGGTTTTACTTCAAACCTCAAAGCCCCTATAAGTGATTATAGTGAACACCACATTGGCGACGAGTAAAAGCGCAGTAAGTAAAACTATTACTGAAATTATCTGCTTACGGAAATTGGTCAGCATGAAATTATGGTTGCACAGTGTTTGTTTGTGTAGAGAGTTTTAAATATACAAAAAAAAAAAAAACTTAAGTGTAACCATACACTAGTCGTGGTGGTTACAATTTCCATATAAATTCATGTATCTTTAAGCAATTATCTTCTTATCTATGCTCAATCTACGTTGGCGATCAGCTGAGACGAGAACGTGATGCACAGATCGACCACTTAAATTCAACTCAAATACCTAATATAAAACCATCGTGGGGCTCGTGGCTAACCATTGACAGCCCCGCAAAGGTCGATCGATCAGCACCCTAATTGTGTAACGCGCCATTACTATTAATTGGAATCATTTCGAAGCATATTGCCAATCCATTGTTTCATATTATGTTCGAAAATGTGTGCTCAACAACGGAAATAATGCAATGAATGTTGTTGAACTGTCAAAATGAAACCCATTGCTACTGATAGTGTGTTACACAAGATTAAACAGCACGTTAAACCGTTGCTCCCGGCTGACATTTATGGATATTTGACAGTCGTTAGGGGTAGTCAGTAGCCCGAAAGTTTGACAACCAGTCTTACCATGGGGAATTACCCAATAACTGGATTGTGGAGGTCAGGCAGGCAGTCGTTCCGTTGAAAATACTGGTATTTTGCCGAAAACGGTTAGACTGAAAGCCGACTCCAACATACAACATAGGAAAAGCTAAACGGGTGATGATATTATATAACCGTCATTTATGAGGTAATACCATTTATGTAAATATGGGTACAATACCTTAAATTATGACCTAAATGCTTACTGAATGGTTGACCAAATCCGTATGTAGATAATACCTACCAATGAAATATTATTCGAAAAAATCATGAATAGTGACACAACGAAAGTAACGAAAATACCAATAATGTAAGTACACACAACTCAAGGAAAATAAAAAAAATACCTACATTGTAAAGAAAATATCGTGAATGTATAAATCTGATCAAAAGTTCCACTTCGGTAAAATCGAAGTAAAGTAAGAAATTATTATCTTACTATAAAAACTAACTTGTGTAATACACAAGATTCAGAAATAAAAAAACATTCCAATGAAAACATCGTTAATGTAACAATTTTAACTAAAGTTCCACTTCGGTAAAATCGAAGTAAAGAAAAAAAAAAATATCTTTATAACTATTAAAACAGTGTATTACACAAAATAAATAAGGAAAAAACGTTCCAACGAAAATATCGTTAATGTGCCAGTTTTAACAGAAGTTCCAACAAAAGTACGGAATTATTTATTATCTTACTGTTAAGACTAACACTAGTGTCATAATAAAATAACGTAAATGTATCAGTTTTAACAAAAGTCCCCCTTCGGTCAAATCGAAGTAAGGTAAAGAATAATTATTCTTGCCGGTTAAAACTAACTAGTGTCTATATAAAATCTGTGAAGGTTGAACTGGTTGTAATGATTGAACTAATTTTAGTCAAATCAATGCATTTTGGCTGGCTATTGTAATAAACAAAAGAACTCTAGTGACCGTTGGAATTGTGGCACGCCACTTAGAGCGTAATTAAGGTGTCTCCTGCTGTGAGACTCGCTTACTAAAGCTTGTTTATTTAAAAGTTTACACTTAATACTTAGAGCGTTAATAAAGAACCTTTGTGAGGTGAGCCGCTTAAGCACAATAACCCTTATATCCGTCGAGAAAGAACAATTGGTTATAAATTAACCCAAGTTGTTGATTATATTTCAACAGGAAATATACATGTACTTTTGTTGATTATTAAACGATGATAAGAAATAATTCAAGTTACCTTAAATTATTGAGTAATCTGTAAATTCTCTTACTACAATACGTGCTGTCTATATCTCTGACTTGGCACAGCAACATGAAAACTGAATTTGTGACAGCAACAATCGGAAAGACATAAAATTCTGTATTCTGTGAATCTGTAAAACGACGGTGCGAAAATGCCACAATAGTCAGTACAAGTTCAACAAGTACCAGCCTCAACAAAATTGACACTAAACAAAACTGACACTAAAACCAAATACTTTTAATTAAAAAGAGGTTGCTTGCAAAACCATCACAAAAGTGATACATAATTGTTCCTCAAGCAACCCATCACAAAAGTGATAATTGTTCCTGCCCTGCAGTTAATCAGAATTGCATAAAATATAACAAAATTGACACTAAACAAAATGACTTGCAAAATCACAAAAGTGATAATTGTTCCTGCCCTGCAATTAATCAGAATCGCATAAATTATGGCAAAAAAAAAAAAATTGCAAAATTACAAAAGTGATATTGTTCCTGCCCTGCAATTAACCAGAATTACATAAAATATGGTTCCGAGGACATTTCAAGACCCACTGCAGAACCAGGATCAACGAAAGAAAAGCTCATATCCTCGAGTCAATTGACAACAACAAAGCTAAGGACCCCAAAAAAAAAAAAAATGAAAACTCATAAAAATAAAAAGTCTGTCTACATATAGACAATGCTCACTGATTCCCGTAGTAGATTTATCATAATAAATGATAAAACTTGAAAGTTAATGAAACTATCTAAAGTATAGTCTCCAACCAGCAAATGTCTCTGGACCAAACGTTCATGGCTTATGGTGCCTAACATCTATAAAAATATTGGGATTGTTTGATGCACCCATAAAAGCTAGGTCGAAATCAGTAGGTATCGGCAAAACGTTGTTATAAAAAATTTATCAAGAAACTAAGTTTTCATCTCAATTCCATTAGGGTTAAATCATTTCCCTAATTAAAAGATGTTCCGATAGATGTCAAAAAAGGTACACCCGTTTGTCAATCAAACAATTACCTTGATATGAAAAAATAAAACAAAAAAAAAAGTCGAACTGGTAAAATGCGATTCTAAAGTCCGATGATGATATTTGTAGTGTGCTACCAACAAAGCTGTCATTAGAGAAAATCAATAAAGTGGTCCTTGAACATTTAAAAAAAAAAAATTGTGTTGCCATGCAATGAAAATTTTATTCACGTCATTGTTGTCGTTGGATGTGATGAAAGAGAACATCTGAAGGACAATAATGATTTACTGAACAAAACTAAATAATTCTTCATTTCAACACTATTCAGATTCTGTGTTATGGATTGAATTTTCGTATGACGACACGGTTGGCGTATGTGGTTAAATGTTTGACTGCTGCGTTTCGTGTCGCGGGTTTGATTCCCGCACGGAACAAATACATATTAGTACGATTTACAAATAGTTTTTCTGGGACTAGTTGTTTGTGTATGTGAGTTTATGTGTTATAAACGCACCCACGATACAGGAGAAATTCATAAAAAAAAAAAAGATATCATCATCAAGTGTCAACCATGTGACAAATAAATTTGAACAATAGGGTCTTTTAGACCACCAGAAACCATTGAACAAAAGGTTTCAATTTTGTTGATCGATCACCGATTTGTCAACCTTAACAGATCCCATTGTCAAATACAAAAAAGCAATATGCACAAAATGTCAATATATAGGTAGGTACATTCTGGCATAAGGATCAAACAATAAAACATGTCTGTCTGAGATTCTCAGGCTTGGCTACTCAAAAGACCGTATTCAGTAATTGCTGATGCAAGTCCTGTTCATCTAGAGGCTGTACATACTGATTCAGTACTTCACCAAAGGCGCCGCATCATTTCCTTCGGAATGATAAACGTTATAAACGTATTGTCAAACCGACTAAAGAACCATTTAAAAAAAAAAAAACTTATCACAGACCATAACCTCTAGAGGTTATAGGATAATAAAAATAAATAAAAGTAACAGCATACAAAAAAGTTATGAACATCATATTAGCTAGATGTTCACACAAGCGACCCGTAGCGTTATCCCTTAGAACAATCATTATATCATTGAATAATGACCATGAATTTAAATAATCAAAGACGTTTTACAAAATAATGCTTGGGAGGTTTCAATAAACAGCTACAACTTAATAGAACATGAACTTTGACACATTATGGAGCCTTATTATATGTATATAAGAAGCAGCCCAAGAAGTTCACCCAGGCGTTCTTAATATAAAGACTGGGTCACGCACAAAGGTGCGAAAGTAATCTAGACACGCGGTAGCGTGTCGAGCCAAGTTCAAGTAACAGATGACGAGCAGCACCGTGTTATAAATTACTGCAGAGGCTATACAACCTCTAAAACAGACTACTAAAATACTTACTAGACTAAAATACTCTAGTCTCAGGCCTAATTCCACAAGTTACCATTGAAAAATTTGACTGAATACTGATGTTGGTTTTTGGATCCGCTGTGTAGTGGGAATTATAATTTTATTATCATCGTATTGAAGACGATAAAAAGACATTAAAATGATGAAATCTACACAAATTAAACAAAAGGAAACTGAATGAACCGGCCTCTCAGACAATTACATAACCAAAAAAAAAAAAACAAAATCAGATTGCGCGGCGAAGTCAAAACTGGAAAGACCTTATTACTCCACAAGAAAATCTACTTCCAAACTTATCTAAGTTACGAGAGATCGTGCAAATAGATACAATAATCCAGAAGACAGACAGAAAAAAAAGGGAGGTTAAATTAAACGAAGATAAGAAAAAACCTACACACATAGAATTAGAAATTGACGAAAAAGCATAATAAGAACACTATAAATGAAAACAAATTGATTCAAGAATTTAATCACACACCGCATACAGTTACACAAATGCTCAAAGAAGCGATATAAATACAAGAAATGATGAAACTGGTAAAGAGTACAGACTGAACATCGTACACCAAAAAGGTTGGGGGCAATGAAAAGTTGTCGATCACGAAGCGTCTAATAAAGAAGAATTCAAATGTTAACGACTGTGTAAATATTGTAAACTTCATGCGAAATATTTATGTGAAACGCTACCGATGACGAAGCGTCAGATAAAAAAGAATTCACATATTAACGATTGTATAAATATTGTAAGCTTCATGCGAAGTATTTATGTACTATATTATACTCAAAGCATAATTATTTATGAAACTTAATTTGTGAAACTTGATGAAATAATCTAAATGTTTAAAATGGTTATCATATCAGATAAAGAAGAACTAACGTAAAAGTTTAAAATTGTTATCGTATCAGATAAATAAGAACTAATCTAAATGTTTAAAATTGTTATCTTATCAGGTAAAAGAAGAGCCATATCAGATAAATAATTTTAATTCATACTGTATAGGTACTGTTTAATGATTGTAGCTTAATGTGAAATATTGAACTGTACTTAAAACGTAATTATTTTCTAAATGTTTTAGTGGCTACTTTAAACTTAATGGATTGAAATTAAATGTCTAAAATTGTTATCTTACTTTATAAAGTAATTAACGTCTAAATGATAAATATTGTTAAACATCAATTAACATATAAAAAGGAAGAGATGTGATGTATATACAATTAAATGTGGCACACAGCTTAATGTAGCACCTCAAGGCATTCCCACTCTATCCCGAGTGGCGACTAGACGTGCCCCTTAAGCTGTGTGTACTTACTGATAATTTGGTGGTTTTACTTTCAAACCTCAAAGCCCCTATAAGTGATTATAGTGAACACCACAGTAAGTATCCGTGCGCAGACGATGTAGCATTGGGGCACTGTCGGTAAAGTGGCGCGCTTCAAAGGACTTGTCACGACTGACGACAATATTCCCTACTACCAATATTACCTATGTTTAACATATAAAATACTTTGACTTTGACTTAATTGGCTACACCTACGTCACTTAAGTGTCGTCCAGACTTTGAAGCGGGATTGACGTTCTCTTTGCAATTTTTATTTTCGTTGTTTTGGTTTTGTTTCTTTTACAAACATAATAAATAAAAATGTACTACATATAATGCAAAGTCACTGCTTCCTCCATCATCTCGGCCCCAGAACTAAACAACGAATATTCGCCGTAGGCCGCTTTCTGAATCTCCGTCCTCCAATGTAGATAAGAACAACGGATGTTTTGCGCGCCAACGCGATACGAATCTTCGCCCGCTAATGTAGCCCCGGCACTAGCCGACGGAGAGGCTAACAATGACGAGGCCTTTACTCAGTTTCTTCTTCTTTGTAGACGGTGTCTACATATATGGGTAGTGCAAAAGACAAAGAGAGAGGTCCAGAGCCCTCCATAAATTAGTTGACACTTGTCCACCTCCGCTGTAATGTTTATAATGATTTAAAATTTTAGTTTTAATAGTTTGAATAATACACTAAGGTATAACGTGGGTAAGTTTCAACTAACTTTCGGAGGCACTGTACGGTTATGCCTATTACACCCTGCTTATGATCTTTTTACCCCGGGTCCATAACCGAGAATAACCGAAAGAAATAAGACAGAAATTATAAGAAAAACCTTGTTTTTCTCTATAGCAAAACAAGGTTTTTCTTTTAATTTTTCTCTCTCCCTCTAGTGCTAGCAGACTAATTGCCTGCTCTGATAATGCTTATTTTTACTGGCGGAATAAAAAATTCGTTTTGACAGCTTCATTTACAAATATGTATGTATATCAACCCGCAATATTAAATATATTAATTCCTCAGATAACAGTTATTAGTTTTTTAGGGTTTCGTTGCAAAATGGCAAAAAACGGAACCCTTATAGATTCGTCATGTCTGTCCGTCTGTCCGTCTGTCCGTTCGTTTGTCACAGCCATTTTTTTCCGAAACCATAAGAGCTATACTGTTAAAACTTGGTCTGTAGATGTATTCTGTGAACCGCATTAAGATTTTGATGCAAAAATAAAAAAAATAATAATAAATATTGGGGGCTCCCCATACTTAGAACTGAATCTTAAAAAATTTTTTTTCATCAAACACATACGTGTGGGGTATCCATGGATAGGTCTTCAAAAAGTATATGGAGTTTTCTAAAACACTTTTTTTCTAAACCGAACAGTTTGAGTGACAGAGGCTTCCAAAGTGCAAAGTTGGTCCAACCCCCCCGCTCTAACTAACTCTAAAATAAGAAAATTAAAAATCCAAAAAAACATATGATGTACATTACTATAAAAACTAACAATGAAAATTGTTTTGAACGAGATCTAGTAAATCGTTTTTTTTTTAATACTCGTAAATCGAAAATCGCTTATTATCGCGTAATCTTTCATACAAATAACTTAAATTCTTTAATTTCATAAATCAATGGTACGGAACCCTTTGTCCGTGAGTCCGACACGCACTTGGCCGGTTTTTTTAATTCAGTAGTTGCTAATCATCCCTTTTTTTAAGACAATTATATGATAAGATAATAATCACAATTAATGTATTTTTTTTTCTTTTATTTTTATTATTTTTTAAATTTCATATGGATGTACGTATATACCACTGAACTGTCCCTAAACTGGACCGATTTTTAAGACTTTTTTGTGTATCTAGATGGTTTAGTTTCACAATTGGACCCAATAGATAGCGCTGCGATCGAGTTCTAGGACACTCGAGCTTAGAATAAATAATTATACTCGCAAAATCGTATTTCTATCTAGTACCGACTCGACTACGTACTATAGTATTATTACCTTAATATAATATTGGTACCTACCATTGTTATTTTTAAACAGACTTATCAAAAAATATATAATATTAATCTATACTAATATATAAAGCTGAAGAGTTTGTTTGTTTTTTCGCGCTAATCTTGGAAACTACTGATCCGATTTGAAAAATTATTTTTGCGTTGGATAGCCCATTAATTCAGGAAGGCTTTAGGCTATATAACATCACGCTGCGACCAATAGGAGCGGAGCGTAATTAATTCCACGCGAACGAAGTCGCTGGCGGCTGCTAGTAGGTATATAATAAACCATACTATATTTTTTCCTTGTATATCCTAGATATTAATAAACTTAATTAAGTTTTATAAATTACAACTTTTAGAAAACTAAGTGATAAGAAGTAGATAAGTTATAATTAGTCAAATAAAACCACCATTTTGCACTATACCAAAACACAAAAACAGTTTATTGGTTATATTATGCATAGACATCGAATTTTTTTGTGTGTTTAAGAATTAGTAGGCATATAGTTTTCACTACTTATATGAAAACAGTTACTACATGATAAAGTGAGTGATCAAATTTAAAAAAAAAATATGCTTTTACTATTTTTTTGACAGCGCTTTGTGTCTATATTATAAGGCACCATAGATATTGGATATCCTGTAACTAAATAGATAAGGACACATGATTTAAAACTGCAACAGGAGACTTTGCTTATGGAGCAACTATCTTGTTTAAATCATTGAGATCCGCATTGTCAGCCAAGACCACAGTGTAGCTGCTTTTCAATGATGTCACTTGATTTTGCAGAGCCCGAAGTCGGATCTCTGACAGTTCGAAACTTTCTTGAAGATTGTTAATTTGTATTTGCATGCGTTGGCGAATCTAAAAACGAAAACTAATTAATTAAAACGACAACAGGTTCAACTCCACAGTGCCGGCAGAAGTGAAAACTCGAACATTAACGCTGGTCATTTTCGAATATAATATTTTGGAATATTAGCAATTTCTTGATTTATCAGTATAATCGCGTAATAGGCCACACATTCGCGCGAGCAAAACAAGAGAAGAGAGAAAGAACCAGATTTTTTTAATTTATATAAAAAAAAAGCAGACATGAGAGCAAGAAACAAACAAGAACAGGCATACATTTTCGCCGTGCGGTATAGAGGTCATTATTATTAGAGGTAGAGGACATTACCGTGCGGTTTGGTCCTCCTCTATCTTATGAATTTTCGATCACGTCACCTGACCTTTTTAATCTCTCCCAAAAAGTACACAACGCCGCTAAAGTAACAGTCAACTGTTTCATTCTCGTGTTTTAATAAGAATGTTCATATTCTTATCTTATTTATTTATTTTATCATCTATGAACACACACATATAAACAGAATAGAAAAAAATAGAACAGAAAACAGTTTCAGAGGTGATGCTTATTTCATAAGAAATCTCTTCCAGCATACCAGCGATAGGACAATAGATCTAGAGATATAGACAGCGTGAAATCAAAAACAACACAAAAATTATGAAAATATACTTGCATATTATATATTATACAAACGTTCTTCTAACATAAATATACTTAACTAAAAAGACAAATGATAACATGTAAATACTCAAAATAAACACGTAAACTACTGCAATAAAATGGAAAGGTAGGTAGATGTAATCTTAAATCGGTTAAAAATAATTCTAAACAGCCCCCTAATCGGCGAACACAGTTTTGTCAAATGATTGCGACTAGTTGGCATCAGTTGGGATCGTTTGGACCGAACGGATCAATGGGCGGTCCCAACTAGTGGCAATCATTTGACAAAAAAGTGTTCGCCGATTAGGGGGCTGGTACTAATTTCAGTTTTTTTATGAAACGAAATTACTTGAATTGGATTGTATCCTAAAAATAATTTAATGTCTACCAGATAGATTTATACAAAATATTGAGCAAGTATTGTTTATTTTTTCTTTCATTCAAATACTTAGGAAGATATATTGATTTGAAATGTCGCGTGACGTCACGCCGTGGTATATTTTGTACTTTTGTACGTAATTAGCCCCCACTCCGTAACTTTAATACGCTTTATCTCGGTAGTTTTTGATAATTTTGACAAAATAAAAAATACTGACTAATTATTTTTTGATTTTTATACCGTGGATACATCCCTATTGTCGCTCAGATGAGGTTGTGAACGGTTTGATTACGGTAAACAGTTTTAACTACATCGCTCGCCTGTCGGGTCAGTAGTAAAGTTTTTTTTTTCTGTAATTATAAGCTGCTTGACCGCAATCCCACCTGATGATAAGCATTGATGCAGTCGTTTCATAAATAAAGTCATAGTTCATAATAAATTTGCCATAACTATCAACAAGTTATACTCACGGGGTCTTACCACAAAAACTTTTAAAGCGTCTATAATGTCAGTGTTACGTTATAGTCCATATAATAATGTCATGTTTAGCCTAAACAAGTGCTAAACACGGTTAAGTGGTAGTAAAGATGACGTTGTGCTCTAAACTTATCAATTTAATGCTACGTCTATGTAGATTTTGCATTTACTAAATTGTTTTAAATGCGCGCCTTGTTTTAAAGTGCGTCTGTGACGTACTTTTGCTAAAATAACTGAGGGTTAACATGATATCAGAATATATTTACAGTCTGTAAGAAATAGTATCGTGATTAGTTCATTAGATCATAATTATTACAAGTTCCTATTACTTGTATCATATAAACTTGATGTTGTCCAAAGTGCTCAATAAAATTTGTAAATAAATATCTGCAGGGTAGGGTAGGATACTATCAGTAGCAATGGGTTTCATTTTTTGTACTTTTTTGAACAGGTAGAGCAATGGATTAACAATATTTGAACACTTCAAGGACATAATATGTGGACATGCGCAAGAATCGTAGTAAGATCTGTATGAACCTCCTATAGATATTTAATGTACTTAATTCATTGTCAAACAATTAATTTCAATTTAATATAATTTTGTATTATTGTAATTTCATTGTCTATTGTAATTTTATTTGAGAAAGCCACAAAATTATTTATTGGACACGTGATTAAACTTCTAATTTTATAACTAAGCAACGGGAAAATGACGCCTCTAATAAGCAAATTCGTCTTTTTACAACGCCCACTAAGTATTCTATAGAAAGCGTCAAGTAATGATCAACAATTATTGTGACTTGTCTTTCTTATTCATGCATTGCCACCAAATTAACTAACTCGGCTACGGATTTTACATCTCGTCACTATTTTACGTTTTACAGCTTCAACGCAATGTCTTCATAAAAATATAATTCAAACTTCCATTCTTTTATCGTGAAAATAGCCACTGCATGATTTGATGCAATCAGAGAGCACCATTCGATTCATGTGACGACGAGTTGAATTGTTCAGGAGTATAAGTATTTCATTTTAGGTGGTTAGGTTCAACTTAGTTTTTTTTATGACCACCCAGACCGACTGTGAGGGCAGAAAGGTGGTTAGGTTAGTTTTTTTTATGACCACCAGAGCGACTGTGAGGGCAGAAGAGTGGTAAGTTCAAGTTCAATTATTCTGTCCTGGTTTTTCAAAAATAAAGTCTTTTATTTTGTCTCTCCTCAATAGCTTCTGATAATTTTTAGTGGCCAATATATCGACTATTTGAAGACATTTTAGAAAAATTTTGACGATCAATTACTAAGGGATGAGTTAAATTTTAAACGTACTGAGTTAACAAGTTAGAAGCTGAATACATATTTTTTTGATGTCATTAATATTTTAGTAGTTTACTGTTAGAATCATCATCATCATCATCAACAACCTTTTTTATCGTCCCACTGCTGAGCACAGGGCCTGTAGCTAATGTAACATCGCTTCGTAGCGATGCGAAATCGAATACCAAACCAACCAATGGCGGGAACGATTGACCACGTGATTTATCGCGTTGCGTGGTCTATCGTTCCCGCCATTGGTTGGTTTGGTATTCGATTTCGCTTCGCTACGAAGCGATGTTACATTGGCTACAGGCCCAGGTCTCCTCTCATACAGAGAAGGAATGCATGCTACAAATTTAGATGCTAAAAATAATCATTATGCCGAGTTGTATTTAGAGTGGTTTACTTATAAGACAAGTAGTGGCTTAGATAGTATTATTTAGATGCTCGTTAATAGTGGCTGACTTAGTAATTTAGAAGGCAACATACATTTTTGTTGGCGTATAATGATATTTAAAAGAAGCCTGTTTGATTAGCACCCATTTTATTTGATTGTTTTACTTTCTTCTCAATGTATTTAACGTTAACAATTTGAATTCATGCTGCTATTATTATATTTGCATGCTGTGACTCACAAGGGAGAAGCACAAGGTCATATTCTGTTATTTATATTTTCTAGCATTTAAGGTGTTATCTCTGTTAGAAGTCCTATTAAATAAATAAATAAGTAAATAAATATGCTCAAAATTACGCCATTTGATAGTAATAGTGTGTTACGGGTTCCAATTAGGGTGCTGGTCGATTGCGCTCGCTCCATAAGACGGTAATTGTCATCGAACCCATCTGTCAAACGTGTCAGTTAAATGAGATAAAAAAAAATTAGTTGCTGGTAGGAATTAAACTAAAAGCCAATTCTCGTAATTTTAAGCTTTCAAAATCTATTCGCAGTCTCACCGTGGAGACTAACAAATGTCAAAAAGTGGGTTTGAGGATTTTTTTGATAGATTGAGACTAAAATCAGAATCATTCTTAAAATTACAAGAATTGTTCTTCATGTAGCGGTGCCTACAACGTACATGCGAACAAACCTAAAACGATGACGTCACGCGAATCCTGCATCTCGCAATTAGAGTTTTCTGTGCAAATAGCATGCATACAAGTACACGACATCAACCGGAGGGCAAAGTGGCCGGCCAGACAATCCCAGTCCGGTCGACGGATCCTCCCTTTTCTATGGAGGATGAGTGAGCTTTACACGCTGCTCCCTCATACCTACACACTCCGATCATAGTACAGGTAGGAACGGCGTCTTTTTGCGGGTCAAATTCCTTCTTCGGTTCTGGGCCCCACCCATGTTCCTTTCCTTCTCTTGCCTGTGCACCAGGGGCCATGGGATCTCTGTAAAACGGCCCGCGGCCTTGGCAGATCATGATACAGCCTTGGACACGAATTCCTAGCTTTTTGGCTTCTAAGTTCACTCTGCTGCCAGCAGGGCAATTCAATTTTGTTTGCTAAAATACCGCGCATTTATTGTTTTGTATAAACTAAAGAAATAAGAGTAAAGGGGTGTTTTACGAGCGTATTTTCCTGATGACTAGGCAGGAAATCCATATAATTTGCAGAGAGTAAAAAAATATAACCATAGTATATTTCCTCTTATTTGTCCCAATATTTAGACGCATTTTACCTGTGGCAAGTAAGTTTGGACAGCATTGAGATAAGATTTGACCACATAAACATCATGATTATGACTTTGGTGTATGAATTATATTATTAGGGAAATGCCACCCACAACTCCATTGGAATAAGATTAGATATTTAAATAAATCTTTTTTACAGTCCGCTCGACCGATTTTGACTTCTATTGGATTTATGGCATGACAATTAGTAACTGCAGTAATTAGTTGGCACAAAACTGCTTTTTAATGTCATCGTTAAGTTTATATAATACAAGTGAAAATTGGTTGAACGGGCTGTACCTAATAGGTAGGTTTTTTAATCCTCGATCTTATTTCAAATGAAGAGTAGTAATGATTGTTAAGAAAGAATATCTGGCTATTTGGTTCCAATAATTTATTTAAAATAATTAATTACTTTTACAGGCTAACACTAAAATGTATACATAACATATTATATTGTATAGGTACCTCAAGAGTATATAATATACCTACAAGTATAATATATAAAAGTCAGAAACAGGACATCAAAAAAGTCAAATTTGTTTCATCGTCATCGACCTTTTTATCGTCCCACTGCTGGGCACAGGTCTCCTCTCATATAGAGAAGGATTGAGCGTAATCAATTTTGCTTGTGTCATATTAAATTTTTAAAAAGAATAACGCTAATGTAATCTAAGTTAACGTAGAAAAATGGCCTAAACGGAACGTGAAGTCACCGGACATCATTTTTGACAGTGATAAGTTATTTACCTTATATCTGTTTAATATAAAATGCAAACGCTAAAGGCTATTCGCTAATGCATTATTTACTACAACAATTAATTAAATTTGCATATTTATGGAGTAAATAATGATGTTTGATATAATCATGAAAAGCGTTTGAAGCATGGGCTAGTCGCTAGTTTACCATAGTTTAGTGTAATTCCAAATTGTACATGAAAGACGGTTGTTTGTATACCTCGTCCCTCTCCTTCTGGCAAGCTCTGCAATGCGCTCGACTTTGGATCAACTGTCTTTCTAGTTCTGATATTTGAGTCTGTAAGTATCTACGCATGGAATCAGCTCTTTCTTTACTTCGAACTTGTGCTCTGCTATTTTCGACTTTAAGTTCTTCTATATCTTTCAGTAACTGAGCGCATTCGGCCACTTTCTCGTTGAATCGTATTTCTTGCTGTGATAACTTCTCATCGGCTCTCATAGATTTGACCCTATTAAAAAAAAATGTGAGTTCAAATACATTATCCTCGAAAATATTAAGATGTTAAGAGACTGCTAACTATTTCCTTAAAAGTAGGTAATAAAACAGTCATGGCAATCAACGGTCAGGTACAAAACCGGCGCGGGGTGTTCCCGGTTACCGGCTTTAGATCGAGCAGGAATCTAAGAAAATTACGCTAGTTCCTCATGAAATAAATCATACAAGATAACTACAATGAATAAAAATGTTCGACTCCTGTTTATCCAACATCTTGTGATTTTGAGAGGTGTAAAGAGCGGGATCTATTTACTATTAACTACCTAGCAGCCTGGAACAGGAAATCTGGAATGGAATTCATATTGTCTTCTAAAATTATCTGGATTTCCGAGGTCAGCTGTTAAAAACCACACGATAAGAACACCGTATTGCTCTGCACGTGCTTTTGTTAAATTAAGGTGCACAATCAAAGACATTGAAATTATATTTATCTTAAATCTCTTTGTGCACAATAAAGAATATTCTCTCTATCTTTATATATGCATGTTTAGGAACCACGATCGTGCTTGTAAAAGTGATGACGTGATGACAAAATGGCAACTTTAATCATACTAAGAAATTCTACAATCAGTAAAGTAGCTTTCTTAGTGTGTATAGTTAAGGCCAGACAGACTGTATCCTGACAGCTACACCGGCAATTACAGAGTGGCGCAGACAATACGACAATAAATTAACCATCGTGTACCCCAACACATTCTCAGTCAACCCATAAAAAATACATTTAAATATATCCATTAGTTTAGTCACAGGAAATTATTTTTCATTTTTTACATTTTCTACATGATGTACATTTTGATAAGGAAGCGCTTACAGGTACCGCAGGATGCGACGGTACAAAACTTTAATCATAATGACGCGAAAAAAGCAAGTCGATATAGGATCGCGCTGTCGCCGATCGGAGGTCAGTGAACGAATATTTTTAAAATTTGTTCTATTCCGTTTGTAATTTTATGTGATTTAGTTAGTTTGATTTTTTTTTATTTTTGATGCTAGGTTTTTTTCTATGGTTTAGGATTATTCCTATGAACCAGCATTGTTCGTGTTTTCATTTATTGTCGTATTTTAAGCACCACTCTGTACCTATATCGTTTCTTCATTGCTTACCATTACGTGAGATAGCGATCAACCGCAAACAGCCTATGAAAAAGTATGTGGAAAATAAAAATACTCACTTGTATTCCTCTAAAGCTTTCGAGGTATCCTCTATTTCTTTATGTTTTTCATCCAGAGCCGTTTTCAACAAATTATTCGCATCATGAAGTTTAGAATTTTCGAGCTTAATTTGATTCAAATTGTTCACAGCAAGGACCAACTGCAAGCGTCAAGTGTTGTTAGCAAATCTAAGGGGTACCTAATTAATATATTATCCGAATGATGAAAGTAAAAAATTTTGTTTGGATATCGATTTTATGGTGACAAAGATGGTAAAGGTTTCCTTGATCTGTTTATCAAAGCTAAATTATTTATACACACATATGTAGGTAACAATATATATATATATATATTTTATATATATTATAAACTAGCGCTTGACCGCAATCCTGCCTGATGGTAAGCAGTGACACAATCGTTGATGGTAAAGCGCACTAGTTTATTAAGAGCCTATTCACTCTAGCCTTGAAGACACTCAAATTGTAGTCCGACGGAAACACCGCCGCTGGCAAATTGTTCCAGTCCCTCGATGTACGCGGTATAAAGGAGGAGGCGAAACGCTTCGTCCGGATCGTAGTGGTGTTAACAACGTAAGGGTGGAAACCAGCCGTACGACGGGTCGTCCGCTGGTGGAACGGAGATGGGGAATTAAATCATGCAATTCCATCGCACACTCCCCGAAATGCATCCTATAGAACACCGAAAGGCTGGCTACTCTACACCTGTGCTCTAGGCTTTGGAGACCAACTCGAGTTAGATCAGCGTCACCAATCAGCCTCATTGCACGTCTCTCCACTGAATCCAAAGTGGCCAGGTGACACTTGGCAGCACCAGCCCAAATGTGGCTGCAGTACTCCACACACGAACGGACCTGTGCTTTGTATAACATTGGGATGAGATGCGCCACTTCTTTGCGTCTTATCCTTGGCAGCAGGTCTGCTTCTCTTCTGACAATCCGTCGACCTGTGCGGACGCTATAACCGATGTGGTGCGTCAAGCTATGGAGTATTTTATCCCATTCAATGACGTGCCCGTCGGTGGCTCGGCTCGCCCATGGTTCAATGCCGATTGTGTCCAAGCTGAACAGCGTAAGCACACGGCATTTCTCGCCTGGGTTGACGCTCGTGACCGCGGAGCTCCGGATCTAAGCTCAAAGAAGAGAGCCTATAACCGTGCTGCCAAGTCCTACAAGAAGGCGCTCAAGAAGGCTCGCTTCGACCGCATCACCCATATTGGCAACAAGTTATCTGCGCAGCCATCCGGTAGCAGATCTTTTTGGTCCCTTGCCAAATCGGTTGAGGCAAACTTCTGTCGGCCCTCATTGCCTCCGCTGGTTAGGCCTGATGGAACACTGGCTCATACGGCGAGAGAGAAAGCTGGTCTCTTTGCTTCTCTCTTTGCCCATAATTCGCGTCTTGATACTGGCAGTGCTACTCCACCTAATTTACCTCATTGCGGAGCCTCAATGCCTGATGTTCGCATTAGGAACAAGGAGGTTCCGAGAGTACTGTGTCGTCTGGACGTGAATAAGGCTAGTGGTCCGGATGATATACCAGCGATTGTTCTTAAAGCTTGTGCGCTCGAGTTGTCTCCTGTATTGACGCGCTTGTATCGCCTCTCACTTAGGACTGGTATTGTGCCCAAGTCCTGGATGCTTGCTAACGTGCAGCCCGTGCCCAAGAAGGGTAGTCGTGCCGATCCTGCCAACTATCGGCCGATTTCGATTACCTCCATACTTTGCAAAATTATGGAGCGCGTATTGAACTCGCGCCTCTTGGCATACCTGGAAGGTAACGATCTCCTCAGTGACCGACAGTACGTAGCAGTACGTGGCAGTAGTACTACTAGTGTATGCCACTCACTTGTGGGGCGAGGCCCTCGAGAAGAATGGGGAAACGATTGCTGTCTCCCTTGATGTCTCGAAGGCCTTCGACCGGGTATGGCACGCTGGCCTTTTGAGTAAGCTTCCAGCGTACGGCATTTCCCCTAGCCTGACTGGCTGGGTAAAAGACTTCCTGACTGAACGGTCCCTCCGAGTTGTTGTCGATGGATGCTCTTCTGAGCCCATGTCAACTAATGCCGGTGTTCCTCAGGGGTCTGTTCTCTCTGCAACTCTGTTTCTGCTGCATATTAACGATCTGCTGATGCCTGGTATCTATGGGTATGCAGATGACAGCACAGTTGTAGAGAGATACCTGCCGGGTGCTCGGGCTAGTAGGGAATCAATCCGGTCCGAAAGAGAGGCCATGGTTGAGCGAACGAGTGTTGCACTGCAGGCAGTCTCCGAATGGGGCAATGCCAATCTTGTAGCATTCAATGCCGCCAAAACACAGGCGTGTCTTTTCACCGCCAAAAGGAGCCCGTTCACCTTGGCTCCTACTTTTCGGAATGTGTCCTTGGAGTGTTCCGACCGCCTTCAGCTTTTGGGAGTTGAGATTTCCTCGGACCTTAACTTTGGGCGGTTCATTGAGTCCAAGGCTAAGGTGACTGCCAGGAAACTTGGCGTTATCGCAAAGGTCCGGCAGTACTTCACACCTGGGCAGCTTCTAATGTTATACAATGCACAGGTCCGTTCGTAAATCACAATAATTATAACAATAATTCGCCAGTCTTTAATATTGAAAACAATCTAGTACAAGTAATGAAATGACACACAGTTTCATAATCATTATTATTTATTTTTCAGAAAACGGTATATTATACTTACATTAGTCAATGGCGTCATCATATTCAGCCAAATGTGGCGTGCAAATATTATGGGTCCGACCATACATTTATTGCAGAACACACATACATACTGTTAACCATTGATTTAAGAAATACATTTCTATGGTATTACCTAACAATTATTAATAATATTGATTGAAATACAATTGATGGAATGTCGATTAAAAATAACTTATTTATAATGCGTAAAATGTCCAACTATAAAATACTACAATTAAATAGAATACCACAATAGCATTCAAATAGCCGTTATTATAATTAAATTACGTAACTACCTAAATAGCCTAAATAGTAGAAGTTTAAGATTTTTTAATTAAACTTCATGTTTGACAGGATTGTTTGAATGTGTCATAGATACACATATGTAATTTTCAAACGTTATTTTCATGATACAGTTTCAGAAGGTCAGGTAGGTACATAATTTCAGTGAGAATGGATTCATAGGTTAATTTACAAACCTTCTCTTTGACTCGATGTAATTCGTTCGAAAGTTGTTGCGAGCTGTCTTCAGCAAGTCGTTGCAATTGCTTAGCCTCTTGAATTTGTATCTGAGCACCTTTTAGCAAATCTGGCAAAGGAGCCAACTCTTGCAGCTTCTCTTGGAATTGCATCTGTAATATATAGTCGGCGGTAAGTTAAAAGTTAATAGTAATAATAGTAACACAGGAGTTGAAACTATACATTAACGATGGGGTAGGGTATGACAAATTAACGCAAAAAAAATACGGAAACAATAGTAAGTCAGCATGTGGTGAGGTGTTAGGCAGGGGAGACCCCACGGAGTCGACCTCCCGGGATAATCACTTCACTTTAGCCATCCGAACTCATAATCTTTATTTCCATATCCTGTAAGAGTCCCGGGGATTCTCGTCGGGTGCACTTGCTTAGTGCGAACACGGATAATAGTCGGCTAGCGCCACATTTAATTTAAAAAAATTACGAAGCTCTTATTGAGTTGGGCTCGGCACCTTGTACGCCTTTCATGGGTACCTTAAAGTCCCGAAAAATGTCAAGAAAAGCAAATTTAATAATAAAACTTTTATCAAAATCACGAATTAAATCTATACTTCTATACTAATTAATATATAAAGCTGAAGAGTTTGTATGTTTGTTTGTTTGAACGCACTAATCTCGGGAACTAATGGTCCGATTTGAAAAATTCATTTTGCGTTGGATAGCCCATTAATCCAGGAAGGCTTTAGGCTATATAACATCACGCTAGGCGGCTAAGAGGAGCGAAACAAACAGAGGAACTTCACGCGAACGAAGTTGCTGGCGGCCGCAAGTATTTTAGAAACGTTTTATCGCAATGTACGAGTAGTTTTAATACGTATTTCCACTTATTTTTAGCAGGCTAGTATTTTCCTTGCTGGTTCCATATTTCTTAAACTATTCTTGCCAACGGCAAATTGCTGGGCTGTGCTGCCCTCGTCCTATTTCTCTCAATAGACTCTTTAGCGACTTTGAGGCAAAACCGCTCCAGATACGGCCAGGAGTGGGGGGGAGGTTAGGTTTCGTGGGGGACAACAAGGGGAGGGAGGGGATTGGAGGGGGTTAGGGGGGGGGAGCGGGTTGATTCCCTTGGGGCCAAAAGGCCGGGCTCTTCGTCCTAAATCAGGGGAACCCAAACACGGGTGGTCTACGACCTCTGGTTCCCGAGATAATCCGCGGAGGGAGGGGCAGCCGGGGGGGGCGGGGGGGGGGTTAGGTTTCGTGGGGACAAGAGGGGAGGAAGGGGTTGTAGGGGTTAGTGGGAGGGGTTTGATTCCCTTGGGGCCAAAGGTCGGGCTTTTCGTCCTGATTCAGGGGAACCCAAACACGGGTGGTCTACGACCTCTGGTTCCCGAGATATTCCGTGGGGGTGGGGTAGCCGGAGGGGTTGGGGGGTAGGTTTCGTAGGGGACAAGAGGGTTAAGGAGGGGTTTAGGGGGAGAGGGGGTTTATTCGCCTACAAAGGAATCACCCCTAACCCCCTCCGGCCCCTCCGGCTACCCCTCCCCCCGCGGAATATCTCGGGAACCAGAGGTCGTAGACCACCCGTGTTTGGGTTCCCCTGAATCAGGACGAAGAGCCCGACCTTTTGGTCCCAAGGGAGTCAACCCATTCCCCTCCCTCCCCCTCTTGTCTCCCACGAAACCACGTTTCCGCATAGCGCCCTGCCCGAGGAATACTCATCAGTTAATAGTGCCCTTTAAGTATATTGTTAACAAACTAATTTTAAGTGCATATTTCTTTTTTTATTTCATTTATCTTCTATACTTTTCTTAATGAAATACTTAGAAAGAAGAAGTTGCACTGAACTTAAACCCTCTTTTCATAAACATTGCTTAAAGTTAATTAGTGATTAGCGACTGTTTAGCCACATATTTTTGACCTTTGAACGTAAATTAACATTAATCATCATTTATGAATAACTCCATTAATAGTTTGTGAACAAAAGAAAATAATTTGTATATAAAAATAAGAGTTTTTTTACATTGTTAACAGCGCCATCTATTGCGTGACTTCAGAAGTAGAAAGACTACTATTCTAAATATTAACTATCGCTACTTGCGGTTCACTTCACTAGATGGAGCGCTTATCAAGTGGAAGGAAAGAAGTTTTCATACAAGAAAAAATTTACTACTTACTTTCATTTTCTGTATTTCAACCTGTATTTGATCTGACACTTGCTTGTTATCAAATTCTATAATGTCTAACTGTCGTTTCAGCTCTTCTACTTGCTGCTGAGCTTGCAGATACTGAAAATTAATTTTAAATACCTCTTATTACTTGATTAAAAAACAAATTCCAGCTATTAGACCCGATTGCCTTGTTCACAAGCTAAATAGACAGAAAAAAAAAGGAATGCATCTGGTTCTATTTCAATAAGAAAAGGACAGAAATTAAATATTAGTTTAGCTCGGTCACTATTATTCCGCGCCTGAAGTACTAAAGTCGATGTATTCTTAGTATGTACGGACGACAGCAGGTCAAGCTACCCCAAACTGTTAGATATTTCCAGACTCAATGCTATAAAGATAAAGTGGAATATCTAATAAGGAAATCTGACAGATTGTAGTAGCTTGATGTGTTGTCGTCTGTACCTAGCCATATTTAAATCTAAACTGTCTATGGAGTATCTTAATTTGACAGGTCTAAACAACAATATTTTATCTTCCGTCCTTTCCTTAATAAAAAAGAAAATCACGAACTTTAATTTAGTTTAGTTTTTGAACAAGAGATTCGGCGCCTATAATTGCTTAAATATGTATTGTTTGTTTAAAATCTATGCTAGAAGGGATTTTTATATGTCCCATGAATCTCGTATGCTCTGCTGAGCATAGAAGTTTTATAACTGTCAAAATAACGGTGAGGTATATCCCAAAAATTGGTAAGGACTATGTAGTCCAGTAGCGTCTACGCTTCTTCGATCTTTCTTAGAAAACAGCTGGTCATTACTGCTAGCCGTGCTACCAGTCCGTTTTAAAGCCTTTGTCGACATCAAGAGCAGAAGAGGCTGCTTATTCTTAATCGGGTTACAAACAACAACAAAGTAAAACAGGTATACAATATATAAAGAAAACCCCGCCTAACCCATAAGGATAATAAAGGTTAGATAAACACACGACCAAATAAAATATGAAATTTTACATAATCATCATACTAATGAATTTTGAAATACCTACCTAATCTTTTTTTATCCGCGAATCAATTCCAACTTCCCCAAAATTTGGTATTTTTTTAATAAGTGACAACACCATTTTTGACGGTATTATTATAAGCGAATACCGATGCGTTATATACTAGGAACAGGCACAAATTTATTGTACCTACAACAAGGCTCAAGAAAATAGGTGGCTCTTTCAGATGCCAATGTATACATTTTTACAATGGACTTCCAGAGGTGGTTCAAGATCTGAGCCTGAATAAATTCAAATCCTTCATTAAACGTAAGTTGTGTCAGAAAGCATTTTATAGTGTGAAGGATTATATTGAGGACAAAAAGGCTTGGGCTTGAGCTGCGTCCGATTTCTATGCACTGATTGTTCTCTGATTTTTCCTCTTGTAGTTTGAATATAGAGGTAATTGTTTATGTTATTAATTCGAAGCCTGTATTACACACTATGTAGCCAAGCATATTGTACGTTACGGAATTGTATCGCTGACAGAGGTGTTCGGCACTTGTTCAGCTACACAGGAGCTATACTTAGTATTCGGGAACACTGTTGGAGCTGCTGAACCTTGGACAAAACTATCTTAGCATTGTGTAGATTCAATTTCTTAGTATTGTATAATTGCATGGCAAACGTGTGAGCACAATGTACGAATGTGCTGTAAGGCATTTTTTGTTGGGTTAGTCTTTTTTATTGACTTGATAGTGCTCTGGCTGTTGAGAGTATGTCATGCTCACTCAAATGTCTCGCTGATGGTGGCGTATGTGTTGGGTCATTAGGTTCCCTTCAATATGGTTGAGCTGAATGATCTATTCGTCATGTTCGTGAACGGACGCCGTCGGACTGGTCATCTCTTAGCTGCCACGGCGTATTTTAATTTCTGAATTGATTTTTGTGTGTTTTCCATAATGGACGCTCTCGGCGTACAATTTATTTCTGCATCGTTCTCACACGGTTGATTTCAACATGAATGATGTAATCAAATATTTGTAACAATAGCTTGAAAATTTAAAAGAGTGTCCATGGAGTTTCTTGCCCGTTCTTCTCCATAGGTACCTACTCTTTGGAATGGGCGACTAGCTTCATCTTATTGACTGACCGACCTTCTGATAATTCAAAAGTGCCTGTAACTGGTTTATTTGAAATAAATGCTTTGATTTTGATTTTTGATCGCGTGCCGCTTGCACTGCCCCCTTTCGCCCGCGCCTGTATTGTCTACCGCACATGTATTAATTTACCTCCTTTTGCGAAATAATATTTATTTTTTTAGGGAGATTTTTTTAAGTTTAGCCCTGCTTTGTAGGCATTAGTAGAATCAATTATCGATACCTAACAAGTAATAATACCTTCACGGATCGGGCAGGGTTTTCTTTACATACCTATTGTATAATTCGTAGGTTAGGTTACATAAGAGGAAGTCTGAAAGTGGCACCGGTAGCTGAAAAGTTGTGTGGAAATCGGTTGTCATGGTACGGGCATGTGTTACGGAGAACTGAGGAGAATGTCGTGAAGAGAGTCATAATTATGAATGTTGATGGCTATAAGACTAGGGGAAGACCAAAGAAACGATGGATGTAATGTGTGAAGGATGATATGGCTAAGAAGGGAGTGACTGCCGAGATGGCTTCTGATAGGGATGCATGGAAGAAAAAGACATGTCGCGCCGACCCCAAATAAATTGGGATAAGGGCAGGAGAATGATGAGATATACTTACAGAAAACTATAAAAAATTGACCTTATTTATTTATTTATTTAATCATTTATATACACACATACAGAAACAAACATGAAAAACAAGTAAGAGAAATAATTGACACAAAGGTGAGGCTCCGTTTTACCTTCATGCGATACTCCTGTAATTGTTCAGATTTCTCCACTAATGTAATTGTTAACTCTTCTGCCTCCTCCCTGACATTTCTGACTTGCGCTTTCAAAATTGCCATTTCCTCGTCGGAAAATTTTTTCGTCTCCTATTGTTACGGTAAAAATACAAAGCCAATTATTTATTGAACAATTACGTAGGAATCTTAACTCATTGTTTTCACATGGAAAACTTATCTATGATGTATACTTGACTAAAGTACATAATACTACGTATAGCCCTAGGTACTACCTACTTAGTGTTTGTTCTAGAATGATAATTTCATTGTTGGGTAAATCTAGATGAAAAACGAAATTTTCGTGTTTGTTCTAGAATGATAATTTCATTGTTGGGTAAATCTAGATGAAAAACGAAATTTTCGAAAATCTGCTGTGCGATTCTGTAACCATATTACCGTTAAAATACTAGGGACTGACAGCTCATTCCAAACTCACTTTGCCTAACTTATACGGTAACATTTTTTCTGAATCGACCGTGATATCTACAACTTTATTTTTTGGTAATGCGAAACCTGATTATAGTTTGTTCAGAATAAGCAACTGAATCGATTCCAATCATTTTTACACCATGTTATATTTTTTCCCAAATACATTCAGAAATTGTTGCAGTGTAGATACCGAGCGCGCGCACGCCGGACCGGACGCTTCTTAATATTGCCACTATATGAAACGTCATTTCGGAGGATGATATTCTCGTAGTTTTTATATATTCTGTTTTTATTTTTTATATACCTTTTTTTGTTTTTCTGTTTTTGTTTTTTTTTTTTTTATTTCCTTTTTGTGTTTATTGAAGCTGTTATCTCACCATTTACAATTGTATTAACTTTTTATATGTTTTTATTTTTACTGTACTACCGTCTCGATGCCATTTTTAATTGTTTGTTACACCGGGTGACGCGACAGCCGTTTTGCGTGGATGTGACGCATGTTTCCCTCAACTATGTCTTATTTTTTGTGTTTTTGTAAACTTTTGCGTCATGTTTACTGCAAATAAACGTTTTTTCTTTCTTTCTTTTCTTTCATCATAATACTTGCGCGCGCGCAACAGCTGACGCCAGAGTTCAACGCACCGCGCTTGTCCGCCCGAACGGAGCGTTAACCATATTTTTGTTGGGACAACCAAGTAGAATAGAAAGCTCATAACTTTGGGGTTTTTCATTATATATATTTGAGATTTTGTACATAGATTCTTTACTTAAAACTGGACAAGTGTTTCGGGTTTCGCTTAAATAAAAAATAATGTTCCGTATAATTAATAAAACAGATTCTTAATTTTACTGGGGGTATTTCGAACCCGCACTCTCAATCCCATCACTTTGTAGGATATTACCCAACCATTGCTTCATGTCTTTGAAAATTATGTCTGCTCCAATGTAAATTACCCAATAGGTAACATGCTTAACTCTTAAAATTATAGCTGTTCATTATTGTGCTACTCGTTTTCTTTTACCCCATAGAATTCAAGGTTGAATGACCGGAAAAAGATTACCTCTGAGATTCGCAATCGGAATTGACGGGCAAACTGAAACTATGAATTCGGTACGATTGTAGGACATTTTCTTAAAAAAAGTACTATTCTAAATAATCAACCTAAGAGATCAATGCACCTATAGAAAAGCTAATTTTATCGTCAGAACCTACCTACTCATAATGTACCTACCTACTGAATATATGATAACAAGTCTGGCAACGATATTCCTACCACTCTACAGGGTGTATCTGACATCGTAACGCAAACTTCGCGAAAAGGCTAGACAGCATGCCACTAATAAAATTATGATAGTCATTTACCTATGTCGTTAAAGAGCGGTTACAGAAAACCCAGTGTTTAAAAAAAGTGTCGGCTCGGCCTTTGAACGTTGCTTTTTTGTGTAATTAGCGAATTGATCATTTTTTACTTTAAAATCTTATTGGGTGTTAAAAGTATAGCAATTATGGAAGACCTAAACTGTAAAGAACAACATATTTTTTTTTTTAAATCAGTTTGAAGCCGGCGAAAAATTCCACCACTGGGGGTTTCAGAATCATGTACTGGATCCATGGCACTCGTTTGTACGTTGATGTCAGATACACCCTTTATATAAAACTATCTAGCGCTAAGTTAGTTTGTCTAGTAAATGGCTGTCTACGGCTAATTTTAACATTAAATGATTTTAAATAAAACGGGCGAGCAGTACATTAAAACAATATAAGTACATAAATTCTACTGGTAAATCAAATAACTGGCAGGTACTAAAATCGTGCCTTTATCCCGACAACCATTCCAGCGCCACAAATGTTATTTAGTTTTAATTCCAAGTCTTTGAGTTTGGCTTCATATTTCTCCCGCTGAAGTCTTTCTTCGTCAGCTGCGTTTTGTGCTTTAATTAATTCTTCTCGTAGTTTTGCAATCTAAATTTTTATTGAAAATACTATTGAGAAAACGATTAGTGTCTTTGACAACGTGCCACTTGTATATTTAGTAGTGCTCATATAAATGAACGGCATGTTGTCAACGGCTTGCCTCTACCTACTGACTGCATGTGTCATCTCCTCCGATCGGCAACGGTAGCTGACATAATCTTTGGTGTAGAATTAAGTGACTTCTCATATCGCGATCATTCTGATTGCAACTTCTTGATTCACATCATCATCATCATCATTTCGACGTCCACTGCTGGACATAGGCCTCCCCCAAGGCTCTCCACGATGACCGGTCCTGCGCCTCCCGCATCCAGCGGTTTCCCGCGACCTTCACCAGGTCGTCGGTCCACCTTGTCGGGGGCCTACCCACGCTACGTCTTCCGGCGCGTGATCGCCACTCGAGAACCCGTCGGCGCCATCGGTCATCGGTCCTACGGGCAACGGGTCCTATGGGGCTTGATTCACGTCGAAGGGAATTATGTACCAGGTACTCGCGCGAGTTATCTCTGCACGTCTTCGCTGGAATGCGACTCTCCCCGCATTCGCCGTAAACGCTCCGTAGCAAAGATGCTAATTTTCTCTAAATACAGATTGATTCCCGTGTTGTTTTTACTGTTTCTGTGGAATTTTGCTTTGTTAAGTTTTTTTTAACATTTTCGACGCCTTATGAAGCCTGTTGGTTGCACCAAAATTATACAATATGTAAAGAAAACCCTGTCCGACCTATAAGGATACTATAGGTTAGGTATACACATGACCAAATATAATATAAAATTTTACGTAATCATCATAGTAACAATACTATTAAATTTTAAAATAATCTTTTTTTTCCCGTGAATTAATTCCAACTTCCCCGAAATTTGGTAATTTTTAAAAAAGTGACAACACCATTTTGACGGTACGCTTATGTGATTCGACCACGCGTCGCGTGCCCTGCCCCCCGTCGCCCGCGGAAGGGTGTCCTAACACACATGTATTAAGTTACTTACCTCTTTTTGTAAAATAATATTTTTTTTAGGGGGATTTTTTTTTAAAACCTTAGTCCGGGTTTGTCGGCATTAGTAGAATCAGTTATCGATTCCTAACAATACCTTCACGGATCGGACAAGGTTTTCTTTACATATTGTATGTATTTCAGTCCATATGTATCAATTTAATTGCAATTCGTGATGAGTTAGATGACCTACTGCCTATTATGACGCTTTATCATCAAAATGACCTTTTATTGACATAAAAATAAATATATATTTTAACATCATTTTTTGTAAACGGTACTGTCCGAATGACGTCACAGAGCGAGGTGCACAGTTAACTCGTGCGAGTAGTACAGATATCTACCTTATATTGTAGTGTGCTATACTAACCCTCTTGAATAACCTAACCGTTACCTAAAGCTTCGATTTAACAACATACATATAACAAAGAGGTTTTTTTACATTTCAATTGTCTACACTAACACACAATGGTAGAATAACAACAACTTACTTCTGGTACATTTTTGTATTCCTTTGCTGCTGGTGGGATTTTCTGTTCTATCTTAAGCACTTCTTCGGTTTCAGCTTCCTAAAATACATCAAATCAATAAATAAGGCTTTATTCAGAACGTTACTTACCTACCTTACCTACTACTGAGGTCGGTAAAGTGCAGCCTAATACAAAATTTACAGTGGATTCGAAGTGCTCTATTAGCAGCACAACACCTAGGGTTGCCAGATAGTGGGGATTCGTCTGAATTCTCCCGACATTTTAAATATTCTCCAGACACCAACCACCACTTTAGATATAAAAATAATTTCTATACTAAAAAAAAAACCTCTGATATAATAAAAGCTGAGTTAGTAATTAGACCTTAACTTCGAAGAAAATTGTTTAAATTTTAAATTATTTCTGAATTAGCCAAAAGAACCCAAATTAGTAAACTGATTAAAGAGCCATACCAAATAAAAATACGTTTTTTTACATTTTTTTTAATAATTATTCATTTATCCCGACAACAATCCGAGATTCCCGATATTTAATTTTTTTTCAGGTATTTTAGTTTTCCTATCGGGCAACCCTGACAGTACCCTATTGTGACAGGGTACTGTCACCTCTGACACCTAAATTTGTTCCGGCGCAACGACTTCCCTTATGTTCTAAGCCGCCGCGCGCCGTACAATTTGAATCGGGCTGTGAGTTTGAAACTGGAAACGTGAAAACTATAATGTCGAAGTAGGTAATTCCACGAATAATGACCAGAATATCCGTGCATCTCTGCTATTGCACTTGTGTCCCGGCTATTCCAGGACACAAGTGCAATAGCAGAGATGTTCGGTCAGCATTTCTAGGTAACCGGTGATATGGGAGCCGATCCCACGCAGTGTGAATCGTCGAACATGGATTTTAGAATCAAGACACCTTAACTAAAGCTTAGTACATACTATTTATCACAAAATATCGTAACTATTTTCATCCTAATTGCTAATGCCACAAGACACAACAAAATGATGCAAGTTTACTCAATGCAAAAGTAAACTTACCTATACAACGTGTAACATAAAGGGTATATACATAACATACATAGTATCCTATCACAGGCGGTGTTTTTCCTCATAACTTCCTAACATAAAGAGATAGGATTAAAAAACCCTTCCAATATCGTTTGATATCATCTAAAGATGCCATGCCCTTGGTATGTGTATACCCTTTTTGTTACACGTTATATATGAAGTATCCTATAAATTGTCTAACATACGTATTACCTACTGCATTTCTTTTCAACAAGAGGATCATTACTGCAAAACGCAATATGTTGTTAAAAAAAAACGTCACGCCGCAATTTTGGTGTTCGATCGCCATCTCATTTGGAATAAGCACACCCAATGAACTCAACACGCAGTAGTGCGTTGAGTTCATTGGGTGTGCTTTGTTGTGTGTTTTTATTGCACTAGTAGTAGTGCAGACAGTAAGTAGGTACAGACGACAGTAGGTACCCGAAACTGTCATAAATTCCCGATCAACCTTTATAGATAAAGTTGAAAATATAATAAAGATAGCTTGATGTGCTGCTGTCGACTGTACCTATACACAAAACAGTAGTGTTTAGAGCTAAGCTCAACCTGCCGTGGCGGAGGTACGTCCACAGAACTGAAAAAATCTCTTTTGTGTGTCTAATACGGTCGTTCTCCACTTACCACGATCTCAAAAATGTTAGCGTTATAGAAATAAAATTCAAAAGCATTTCAGTTTCAAATTCAGATTCCATAAACTTAATTTCTCTTAGTAGCAGTCTTTGTTTTTTCTTTTTTAATGAAATGCTGTGGATATTCCTACAAAAGGCCGCTTTAGCAGAATTCAAAAAGAGGATATATGAGAGAGTATATTTGCAACCGCAAAATCAATCTATTTTTTATATATATATACCTATATACAGTATGTTAAATAACAGAGGGCGTTTCCTTAAACTCGTTAATATATATCATTAATAGATTAAAATAAAAATATCAGCATAGAAAAATAAGCATAAAAAAATCCGAATAAAAAAAAAATTCTAATTGGAAATAAATTTGAAACCTCCTGTTTTAAATCAAAATAGTAGCGTAGTATCATAAACAAATTGCGACCTTGCCGTCTTTCAAGTTCGCGTGTAAGTGTGTTTCTTTTACATGTCAATTTTAAATTTTTATTGAATATTTTCTTATTGGAAAAATTAAAAAAAAAATTGTTTTCGAATGGAAATATTTTTTTTAGCATGTATGTATGCTATACTATTTCGGGTTAACGGGAACGCCCTCTGTTAGTTAACATACTGTATATATACCTTGGTATAATTCACATTCATCTGTTTTTGTATGGAGATTCTTAAAGTTGTTGACAAATTCTGAATTGTTTTATTGAAGTTAGTTATCAAATATGCGAATGATTTTGTATAGACGTATCGAAATATTAATAAGTAACAATAAATCATGAATAATTTCGTAATTCGCGCGTGTGTTATAGAAAGCATTTTATATCGCGAATAAAGTGTAACTTTTCGACAAAAAACCTATTAGTGAAATAAAACAATAGCCAAAGAAAAAATATTTAATTTACAAAACATTTCAATTTAATTTGCAATGTTCATCATCTACATGATAAATAAAACAAAATCACCAAATGCAATTCGAGAACGGATCGATAAATTGGGGTAAGTCTTGTTTTCGTATATTCAAAAGAAGGGACTTATGGAGACAAAACGCAAAAAATGGGAGAAACCGCAAAAGTGCCATCCAATAACTTTGACAGGACAAACTCTGTCGGGATATCTAGTACGTAAATCTCAAATTATTATACACACATTTGCAAAAACAAAACCGGGCGGTTTTCATTTTCATTTATCTTTAAAAAGATACAATACAAAAAGGTGGTTTTAAAATGCCGTGGTATTTAAAAAAGTACCGTTGTAAACTCAAATTTTCATTTGATGCTCATTTTTACAGCAAAGCCCTTTTTACCCGACTGCCAGGAGGGTTATGTTTTTAGCTCCTATCTTGTTATCATTGATTTTTGGCGCGAAGTTCCAAAAGTTAACATCGACTTTCATAACTTTTATTCAATTTTATCGACTGATTTCATATCTGGGGGCGCTGTTATTCAATTTTATCGACTGATTTCATATCTGGGGGCAGAAATAAATTCAATGGATCATACAGAGTTAGTCTTCATTGAAAACGGCTCACTGATTGGGCATCGATACATAACGGAAGTTCTTATTCCTCATGCACAATCCGCATTGGCCGCTCTAGCTGATGACTCGACTTTTATGGATGACAATGCTCGCGCCCACCGATCTCGCGATGTTGAAGCGTATGTGCAAGAGGTCAGCATTCGTCGTTTGAATTGGCCAGCTCGAAGTCCCGACCTCAATCCCATTGAGCATGTCTGCGGCGTGTGAGATCAGTACAACCGGCTCCGTAGGCCATCAGAGAGCTGAAGAATGTGATTACTGCGGAGTAGGAACATATTCCGCAAGCAACACAGAAATCGTAATAACAAGTCATTACGATTTCTGTGGCAAGCAAGCATCAGGGATATATTCGCTGGCATGCCCAGACGAATTCAAGCTGTTATTTTAGCTAGAGGGGGTCACACTCGATAAGTCGATACTAAACATTTATCTGCTTTTACTCTATTAAAGAAACAAACAAAAATAATAATAATTTTAACTCCATGAAAATATGTACTACTAGCGAACATATATGTACTTACCTACACTACTAGCGAGGTTTAGCATTATTTCCCATAAATTGTATCAAAATTTTATGAAATACTGATGATAACGATTTTTCTCTTATTAACTTACCAAATTGTGAGGATAAAACTACCTATAGGTACCTAATTATCAAAAAAAGCAATATTAACACTTGCTTTTTTGCAAATGAATTTATAATTATCACAGCAACATTTATGTAACTACGCAAATCATTTGTATTGATGCTAGCCAGGGAAAGTTTAAAAATATTCCTTTGTTTGACTGATGATGTCACCAAGATCCATTTGGAACAACTCAACCAATCTGAAAACGAAAATTTACAAGTATTAGATAAATCAAATCATCAATCTTATTAACTGTATATCAACATAACTTTTATATGCTCGATGCTTTTAAATAACACTAAATTGAAAACGACATTGTTTCATTGAGTTTTTCAAAATATGTTGCAAGCAAGGATCGACCGTGATTGCACTAATGTGAGCAGACCCTGATATATTTATCCTCAATGGGACACAGATATGTTATAAATAGCACTTAGACTGCTTCATCGAGCCTCCCTAAATTCTGCGCTATGATTTGGTTCGCAGGAGCCGTGGCCATAATCATCTGTAACACGTTGCATCTCGAAGAGCCAAATGACGACCTGAAATACATAATATGTATAAATAACATGATCATTTTCAATAGTTGTCATAAGTCGTAACCGCAATGTGAATTAATGAAAAGTTTGAAAATTTCACTGACTTCGGTTATCGGTATCTCCCTAGCCGAGTTCGACGAGCCAATGTTGTAGAATTGGCCGGGTTAGGGCTAGGGTATTAACTGATCTTGGGGCTGCAGTGATCTAATCAATGGGCCTAACACAGACAGAGCCCAAACTAGTGTAATAAGTTGAGCGGAATGTTCCATTGTGTCTTAGCCACTAGCTAGACACCTTCCTAAGTAATTTTTAAACTAAATATTTGTCTAAGAAAAAGAAGTATGCACTTACTTTGTATTAAAAATAAACCAACACGCACGAAATAAAAAAAAATCATGTGTGCAATTCACACGTGGTAGGAGTGAAACTTTCAAAAATGTTTACTTCAAGATATGTATGTAGCGATACCTACAAACGCCACATGGAACAACGCGTCAGACTGACGTCACACGAATTTTACATCTCGCAATCAGAGTTTACCGTACAATTAGCATACTTACAACTTCCCAATTTCAAGCATTGGGCAAGTGCCCGCCAGACATAACACCCGTCTGGTCGGAGATCTCCCTTTTCTATGGAGGTCGAGTGAACTTTACTCCCTGTTCCTTATCCCTTCACATGTACATTATGTACCAACACACGTATGTACAAAGCTGAGGCCCAAGTAAATTCTTTTAAACTTTGCTTGCTTTCTGTCTCATTTTCACCTACGTTAAATCATAGGCATTTATATATCTGTCCCTTTTTACCGTCGCGTTGCTTACATCACTTGAACATGACTGGATTGATTTAGCTATTTTTAGGGTTTTAAAATAAAGAAACGTGACCTGTAACTGAGAACCCCAGTTTTATATTCACACACTCACTGTACATTCCAAGATCGGGTGAGACTGCCCTTTGTGTGTTTTGTTAAAAATTGTGTTTTTAGGGTTCCGTACCTCGAAAGGATAAACTTAAAAAAAACACCGAACTTCCAAAAAAAAAAAAATCCGTCTTTGACTTTTGTAAAGTTATTCATTTTACCACCGACACCCGAAATTATTTATTTTTCACTTTGTAGTGCTTTTCTTTTTGGAAGTCGGTTGTTTTTTTTTTTTTTGTAAACGCACATTGAGCTAGCCCCAAAGTAAGTTCGAGACTTGTGTTATGAGATAATAACTCAACGATACTATATTAGATAGATACATATCTAGATAAACATCAAGACCCAGGCCAATCAGGAAAAGATCGTTTTCCATCATGACCTGGCTGGGGATCGAACCAGGGGCCTCTACGTTGCAGGCAGGCGTGTTGACCGCTGCGCCACGGAGGACGGCAAGTTTTATTTTACATTTTTTACTTGCAAAAAATACTGTTCAACTACATCTGGTCAGACTGGACGCTGCCGCCAACATAGTTGGGAATAGACTAACAAGCAAACGACGCATTTTGTTTCCTTGAATTTTTACCCGAAATTTTGGTTTAAATACCAAACTACTGACCGTTTTTAAAAAAATTCTCTGGGACCGGACTGAATGTATAAGCATTGCTAAATGTGACACGATTACGCGACTTAAATTTAGTCTCTTGATTTTTTTTATTGTCACATCAGCACGGCGAGTAGCAGTGGCTAGTGGTTGTCCTACGTTTAACTTCAATTCTGTAAATTGTTAAGGACTTCCCTCGACTGTCTATGGTCTTTATTATCGGATCTACTGCACCTTTGTCTTCACCATTAACCCCTTCATGACAGTCACAACCCATTTAGGTGTAAGGTTCTTATCCATACAAATTATTCAAGCACAAACACAAGGTAACTGCTGTGATTCGTTGAGGACCCGTGCTGCGATACTGTTGGGATTCCGGCTCCATCATCAGATCTACTCCAGACACCCTATTAAATTGTAGTGTTTTAAAATATCTAATGAAAAAACTTACAAATGCACTAGCCGTCCCTAAAATTTTTGAAAGTTCCCCTTGATTTCTCTGCGCTTCCACCATCAAACCATGGGACTACCTACCTTGGGAATGCCTTCTTTTCAACAAATAAAAGTATTATCAAAATTGGTTCATAAACGGCGAAGTTGTCCGCGAACAACATAAAAAAGCATATACATAAATATATACCGGCCGAATTGAGAAGCCTCCTCCTTTTTGAAGTCGGTTAAAAAACCTTTATAAGATCACTCTGTTGACCGTCCGTCGGTCCGGCTGTCTGTCAACACCCTTTTTTCAGGGAACCGTGGACCTCCACGGGTCCCTGAAAAAAGGGTCTGACCTACTCAGGTCTACTGTCCCTTATAGCTGTAAATATATAGCTATAAATGAAACATCTAAGCCATCGCAATCAAAAGAAACAGCCGTTTATGCGGCAAATATCGGCAAATTTTTGGACACTTGCAAGAATCAATATCTACAGGATACTTCACTTGAATTCTTCACTTGAATTCAGAATCTTGAAATTCGATACGAAGCAACGTCTTATAGCATAGATATAGATAAAACGTAAATCATTTTAAGACTGGTTTGTACAAAAGTACAGAACCCTGGTATTCAATAACGTACTTACCTATACGTACTTAAGTATTGAAAATTTGAATATTAATTAATATAAGTACATATGTTGTAATAATATACCAAATGTGTGTACCTACTTGTGTACTTTGGGAAAATTTGCCCTTGCTTTGTTATTGCGACCAACCTAACGATAATAATTTATTGCGGTTAACTAAACGGCTAATTAAACCACTTAGTTGAGACATATTCGTATATATCATTGCGGCCGATTGTACCTACTACCCATACTGTTACTTTCCTCTTATCCATACTAATATTATAAATGCGAAAGTAACTCTGTCTGTCTGTCTGTTACGCTTTCCCGCTTAAACCTCTCAACCGATTTTGATGAAATTTGGCACAGACAATCTTTAGATCCTGAGAAAGAACATGGGCTACCTTTTATCCCGGAAAAATTTGATATTCCCGAGGGAAATCTAAAAAGCGCGATATAACCGAACTCCACGCGGGCGAAGCCGCGGGCGGAAAGCTAGTATCTTATATTTCACATACTTGCGCAAGCTCCTACGAGCCTAATAAGAGTTTAAAGTGCCGAGAATAAAACAAATTGCTCGATAGCACGGGCAGGCGTTCTAACAAATACGATATACACGCACCAAAATACAAATAATAATAAAACTAAGAGGCTTTTGATTAGACTTAGTCCCTATTTCTAAAAAAATGCTGTTTAGTCAATCATAAAGTAATATATAGTCAGCATAAAGTATCACTAATCATCGAAGACAAAACACCAATAATTCACTCCACACCAATAGATCACTTCTAAGCCCTCATTCTAACCTAACCGAACTCCTTATTGGCCTATTAGAAGTTAGGATGAGATAAAACGATCGAAAAACTACCTCGTCATTTATTTATTGAAAACCTAATAACTTATTATTTATTCGTGGTTAGTAGGTTTTTCTTACTTACCGTAACAACAAGTCCTGTTGTTTCCTCTCGGTTGCATGAATCCAATCTATCTCTCTTGATTGCCGCCAACTCCATCCTCATTGCCCTTACTTGCCCCTCCATTTCGCCCAATTGTTTTTGCTGAATAAATAGAGACCACAGAAGTGAATAAAACTCAAAACATAGCAACAAAAGACTCGGCGAAAATAAAAGATGGGCATGTAAGCAGGTATCAAAGTAGTGATGTAACTATAATTTCACAATTTTCTTTGTCTGTCATAAAAATGTAGGGTCACAACAGTATTTTAATTTAGAAGCTACATAGGAATCAACGTACTAAAACTTTCGCATCGTCATTGTGTTCAACATGTTCTCCTGTCTTTCCTCTTTGAAACGGCCAGAAATCTGTTTGCGGCATTAACACTGTATATTTGTATAAAAGGAGTCTAAATATTCAATAACTATATATAAAACAAAGACTTGGTATAGTGTTCACTTGATTTCGAAATAGGATTATGACCAAGAAGAAAAATGATACGAAATCAGATAAACTATCCAAAATAATCACAACTACCAGGAATATTTTAGGATGTCAATCATTAATCAAATTTTATTAACGGCCAGAACTTATTTATTATAAGTATTTATCACAAAGTAACAATGTAGGTACTAGAAGTAAAGAGGTATCAATAAAAAAGATGCTTACAAGTACTTGGAGCATTAAGTCGTGCCGCACTAAGAAAACTATAACTATAATTTGATAATACATTTTTTATTAGTTCACTTGCGGGGGAAGAAATCTAGAGGAATTACAATCTAGATATTATAACAGTTCCGACTTGTTGCGTGCTGTACGGAAAACTGCAGACAGCCGGCCGGGGAAGCTGGGCACGTTATTGATTTATGCACCTGAAACCTATCTACGTACAAATTATATAGATCAACGGGAATAGAGTAAAGATCAGGGATTAATATGGCTGCGACGATAGTTTTAGCTATATTTCATTATTTTTTTTGGTTCTAAAGCATAATATTTATAAATTAAGTATTTTGATTGCATTATATGACATTAAGTAGCTACACTCATTCATCTTTCACAACTGCATATACAAAGTACCTATTCAACATTGACCACTTCGGTTTTATGAAATGCAAGGTGGCAGAACAGTAACAATTTCTGAATTGGATACCAATCAAATGCGAAACTCTTCACTCATAATGACACCTAATGTATGGCAGAGAGGGATGAACGCATATCTATGCTGACATTTTGAAAAAGCTAGACATGCAAGGACCTAACGCAGACCAGAAACGCAGCAGAGGCAGGCTTTGATTAAATTATCGTATCGATAGTAATTTCTGGACTTTGTCTAGAAGAAAACTTTACAAGCTATTTGGACTAAGCTAAATGTAATGCTGTGCTTTCTTTCGTGGTATTAGTTATTTAATCCGTGTTGGTTAGAAGTCTAGTGTTGCAAGATGCACTTGATGAATTGACTATTTTATTTAGTATCTTCTAATAGTACCTATCTTGCCAAATTGGTCAGCACCAGCTGTCCCTAGATAGCCTTAACAGCTAATTTAACAAATAAAAGACTGAGGACTAAGGTCCGTATTACAGAACCTAACTCAAAACTCGAGCTTTACTTAAACCCGTTTGAAGCTATTTGATTGGCCGAGAGTCGGTTTGGCTTCCGCAGGGGGCGCTGTACGGTGGACGTCATCATGCGCATGCGAGCCCTCACGACAGGGGATGCTGCGGCCCAGGGTGGGGTTGTCTTGGTGGTGTCTCTAGACATCGCCAACGCCTTCAACACCCTACCCTGGAGTTGCAGCAGTCAATTTCTAAATGTATTTGGGAAAAAATATACCATAGCGTAAAAATTATTGAAATCGATTCAGTTGGTTATTCTGAACAAACTATGTTCAGGTTTCGCTTACAAAAAATAACGTTGTATATTATATTTTTATTAAAGTGGAAACTTTTTTAGAGACGTTGATCACTTTTGTTGGATGGAGGAAAAGCATTGAATTGGGGTGAGCGTGACCGATCCGACACCGTGACCGTTGTTTTGTTTTTACTTTTTTGTGGGTATTTTGTGTTTTTAATGATTTCAATTTTCACTTCTGTCGGTCTGTTCCCCGATTGCTATTTTATTATTGTTATATATTTAGATTAATAGTAGGTAGGTATGTTACGCAAATAGGCTGCAGGCAGTCAATGCCGGATTCGACTCCCGAGTTGGGTAGAGTTTGAAAATTATCATCGAACAAACAAATTCTGCAATTTTGTTAAAGATTATAGCATACGTACTGCACTAAGTATCGTAAAATTTCCATTAACGCTGATTCTTTTGTTCACAAACTAAACTAAGTTTAAGTACAGAGCATCTTTTTCTATTTCATTAAAAAAGGACAGAAGGATATTAGTTTAGTTATGTCAAATTAAGTTACTCCATTGACAGTTTATTAGCTTTTTAATACCATGGCTACTAAAAATACGTCAACTCATGTCAGGCGCTGACCTATTTGCCAGAACTAAACTAATTTTATCTCCTGTCCTTTTCTTGATGAAATAAAAAGAAATAGATGCACTGAACTTTTTGTTTAGTTTGAGAACTAAACGACACTAAATGACGTTGTTATTTTTTTGGTAAGGACTATGGATGACAGCTAATTAAACTGCACGAAACTGTCAAATATTGTGAATCGATTCCATTGTTCTTTGTGTGACTCTGAGCCTTCGTATGTGGCCCATTGTGAGCGACCACGTTTCAGTTCCGTAAGTCATCACTGGCACCACACACTGGTCAAAGACTTTAGTCTTGAGACACTGTGGTATCTTGGACGACAAGAAGATGTAGCGTAGCTTCCCAAACGCTGCCCAGCCTAGCTGGATTCGACGAGACACGTTTCTCGAACGTCGTCTTTTCCATGTTCATCCTTAGACCCACTTGTTGGGAAGCTCTGCTGAGGTCATTGAGCATACTGCTAAAGTCTTCCAGGGTCTCCGCTATGATGACGATATCGTCTGCGAACCGGAGATTAGTGATGTACTCGCCGTTGATGTTAATGCCAAGTCCTTTCCAGTCCACTAGGGCTTGAAGACATCTTCCAACTCAGCAGTGAACAATTAGGGGGATATGACATCTTCTTGTCTCACTCCTCGCTGCAATTGGATCGGTTTCGAGTCCTGATCCTGGAGACAGACTGACATGGTGGCGTTTTTGTATAAATACTTTATCACCTTAATGTATCAATGGTCAAATTGGCACAGCTGGAGAGACTGTAGCTCCGCCCAACTCTTTATCGAATCGAAGGCCTTCTCATAGTCCACAAACGCCAAGCATAGTGGTTTGTTATACTCGTCGGACTTCTGTATAACTTGCTGCAGCGTATGTATGTAGTTTATATGTGCTCAAGGTTGATTGGGAATATTTGGCAGTTTAGGGTAGCTGGACCTGCTGTCGTCCGTACTTATAAGTTTTTTTAAAAAGGAAATCTATGCCTTCTTCGCAGCTTTAGGGCTTGCTTTGCCCATTCTTGTTACCTATACTTCATTTGCGGAAAGACTGAAGTTAAAAAAGTATTTCTAAGGTAGGTACACTTTGTAATAAAAGCATACAACATGTAGGTAGGTATTTTGCTTTGTTATACCTAGATAAGGTTGATGCAAAATTTATTACAATCAACTTACATACCATCTGTCATACACAAATCTATCATTTAAGCCACCTATCTTCTCAATTTATGACTTTTAATTAAATAAATTATTCAGTTTATACCTAACCTACTAGCGTCCATGTTAAAAACCTAAACGAATCATAGGTGGTCAGCACCCGGAACTCTTCACATTTTACTGTAAGTCTACCAAATCTGAAATGTTTCTTAACCCATTGATATGATGTCGTAGCAGGGTTTTAATAATTTTACCAGGTGTTAAAGTATTGAATCCATTATTTAACGCTAAAAATATCGAATTCTTCTCGAAAATTAAATGTTGTGCTTCTCGGCTTCTATGAACCCCTTTTGTCTAAAGTTAACGGAATGAAGTATAGGTGATCTTAATTCATAAGCTATTCGGCTCCGTCATAACTCCGCTTTCTACATAAATTGTCAAAAGAAAATCTAGGAAACCTATGTGAGGTGGGGCGCTTAAACTAACGTTATGGTGTTCGGGATTTCGATGAGCCAGCAGTATTAATTTGTCCGTTGACAAACCTGAAATAAGTCATATCTGCCTAGCCTTTTCACAACTATGTTGGGGTCAGCTTCTGTCTAACCGGTTGCAGCTGAATGGTAGTATTTACATGGAGTGACTGCCTATCTGACCGCCATAAACCAGATACTGGGTAATACGACACCCCTTAGTTAAAACTAGAGGTCAGACTTTAGGGCTTCTGACGACCCGTAACAACTCTCAAAGATGTACGAGAGCGGTCGACGGGTGGATAGCTGCTAGCCACCTGCTAGCTGTCGCCGCGTAAACTGCTGGGTGCCTGCTAGCTGCCAGCAGTCGTCTTAGTTTAGGATGGTGTTGGATGGGAGTAGTCTTAGTTCAGAATCGTTTACCTAGAGCTATGACCTTTATCGTGCTTTCCAGGCCACGGATGAGTCTCGGTATGTAAAGATGGACTCATATATACACAAACCTAACGCGGCAAGCCCAGTATTCGCCTTCCTCAGCTGCTACAAATACGAAAATAAATGCCACAAGGAAAACAATAAAAATTATCGATACCTCAAAAAAATAACTGTCATGAACATCACTAATCACAATGTTCGACCTATGGTCCATACAAGGATATATTGGTGCATGGCTAGAATCAGAACTAATGCCATTCGCCTTTTTTTCAATACATGTAGATTAAATATTTGAATCTTATTTTAAAATGGACAATCTCCACAAATAATGAAGAATGTCAACTCTATTTACTACTAAGCAACAGTATTGAAATTTCCTCAGAAAACGAGCTTCACGTCAAGGCGATTGTTTTTATCGACGCCCAGGCATTCCATGCTTTCCTTCCTTTCTCTTTTCCTTTACGTTCGACCATAGATTTCCAAAATTGCACATCTTGTTCGCACTGGGTTCCTTTTTATATTATAGTACTTATGTACTTTGTGGCACTGGGACTCAGTCCACCTTTTAACGTGAAGTGAAACGTGATCCGAATTTCTTTGTTATCTGTGGTTTTCTCCGATCCGTCTTCTTGTCTGGCAAGTGGCGTTTACTGTTCTCTGTGCTCTTCAGTGTTCTTGGTGTGCATGTTGTACTTCGTTTTTTTAACTCGATTTTAACTTGGATTTTATTTTCCATTAGTTTTATGTATGTACTTAAAACATAATGTTATTGAAACTTTGGTTTTGGAGTGATGAGAACGTAATTTCTTTGGATTTGCTGAATGCCATTCGATTTGGCAAACATTTATGTAAGAATAATTAAAAATATTTGAGGCATTTGAAAATGGCATTGCCCTTTTTACTTTGCGGACGTGGAGCTACCTAGTTTTTAAATTAATATGGTCTCTATTGTTTACCTTGTTTTGAGAGCAATCAAAATAAACATAACACAATTGAGTGACAATAATAAATGTGATAGCTTCATTATGGAATAAAATGTAACTCGTTCTTATATTCCTACTTACCGATTGTAAAATAATAGCTTTAAATTATGTTAATGTTTATTTTAATAGCCCTTTCTTTTCCTCGAGCCTTCTGATAGCCAAGGTATACTCCCTAGGGAGTTGTCTGATATCAATTGACCTCACTTGCTAAAAGATAGACTATTTGCTGTTATTACTTATAAATATTATCATTACATTGTTAGTTCTTATTATTGCAGAAAACATCATGTTAATATAATAATGCAAAAGCTTGAAACAAAAATTTATGTTAAAATCCAACATGGATATGAAGATAGAGTTTAGTGATGCTGACCAGCTACCAATAGTTCCTCAAAACAGTATAGGCAAATGGAGTCTTAAGAGTGATACCTCAGTCCTGATCACAGACCTACAACAGAGTGGATCTCATAGAAAAATTATTAGGGTAAGTCTAATTGTAGTACCAGTGATCAAAATTCTAAGAAGAAGAATAAAAGAAGCAGTGCCCAAGTGTGTTTTCTTATCATTTTATGTTAGAAAAGTGACATATCATAGGCAATAAGCATACAATAAAAAAATTGCATTCTGCCCTTAAGACTGATTTACATGATGCAATTTAATTGCCTATGGCATACCTTATAACAGATAACTTGCATCATCTAAATGATGTTTAGACAATGCAACTTTTATTGTTGCTAGCAATTAAATTGCACTGTGTAAATCAGCAATTAACTTGCACCGTGTAAATCAGTCTTTAGTCTCATGTTAAATAAAAACTCATGTTGTCTTTTTATTATTGCTATTGGAACATCTGCCTTAAAGAAACAATTAAGGTTAAAAACTGTTCCTAACAAAACTGTTTTCAATTATAAATAGACTGCTTTACTCCACACCACAATGATAACATAGCATGATGGTTCACTAAATAACTTACATTTAAAACAATCTGTATATGATTCAGTTAATATTCATTTTATCCGGTTATTCCATAATGTGGTAGGTATAGCATAATAATATTATATTTTGATTTAAAGCACTTTGATCTTTGTAATTGTTATGAAACATCTGGCTACTGTGACTCTCTGCCGTTGTTATCTTGTATTCATTTACATAAAAATGTTGCAACGGAGCTGACTTGTTTAATTGTCATTTTTATTTTTATAAGAATTTTCCCATTATTAAGTGGATCTTTGTGCATTGAACTGTTAATTTAGTTGAGTCATTTTGTGTTCATGTAAATAGACAGTTCTACTGAAATAGTGTTATGTTCAGATTTTTGACAGAAGCAACAAACACATTATGTTTTTTGAGTGAAACTTATAATTACTTATTTTGTGAATGTTATTGCTAACTTATAGTCTCCACAACATGCCTGTGCAATTGTTGACAGTATGTATACAATCTATTTTTGCAAGTACCATCTATATTTATTTGAGAGTTCATGTGCATTGAATTTGAAACGCATTATTCAATATGGCACTTATGCCATTGAGTTGCAGAGGTATTTCTTCAGAATAATGATGACCTTAAAAATTCAAACAACTTTAAACTTTCTGAATTCATAAATAGGTATAATAGTGAGTCAATAAAATGGTAAGACTAAGAAATTGGTTAAATTTATTTTCTCTTCAAAACTATTATTTATTTAGTTATTTATATATTCTTTATTGTACACCAAATATCAAACAAAACAGTCAACATAAAAAAAAAAAACATACAATGGTCGGCCTTATATCGTTAATGCGATCTCTTCCAGGCAACCAAGGAATGGACAGATATTACTAATGTATATTACTATAATAATGTATATTATTATTAGGGGATTGGGATTAACGCCGGGATGATGATGATGAATGTATATTATTATTATGTATATTATTATGTATAATTGGTGCAATTTTTATAATAGTGTCTTTAAGAAAAAATCTGTGCTCTTACTAATAGTTTGTATGTTATTGCGTTAACAACTAATCTAAAATATCTATGAAGGTGGAAATATTTTACATGGCAGTGAATCATGGAAGAGTATTCTCATTTTTACCATTCTTATTGTGTGCATGAATCAGACTATAATGTTCCCACTCCTGGGACACAGGCCTCCTCTCGGTTAGAAGAAGTGGACCGTAATCTACCTTGCGGGCCCCGTGCGGGTTGGTAGATGTCACATGTCATCGAAAATTCGGCTCTAGGACATGTCGGTTTCCTCACGATTTTTTCCATCACCGTTTTGAGAGCAGTGGTGTTGAAAATATTTACACAAAGTAAAGCATCTGACGGGTTTCGAAGCTACGACCTACAACTTGCAAGTTGCGGGCAATACCACTAGGCCACCACTGCTCAAACGTTTTGGTTAAACTAAACTAATTTCTGTAATTTTTTTTCAGAGATGGAATCGCCTATCCAGACTGCAAAGATCTATAGTTTACGCAGTATTTGTTATAGTAGCAACTATACTAGCAATGTTTTATATCTCAAAAGTTTCTGCTGCAAATATAAATAAGATTAATCATAGTGATTTAGCACAAGTAAGTTATTAATATATCTCATCTTATACCATTATAAATTAGTTCTTAATGTGTTTTAACAGAATAAGAATGATTAACTGAAATAAATTAATCACCATCCATAGCACTTAGAAAGCTAAATCAGTTGAATAATTCCATTAGTTATTTATCTAAGTACTTAGACTTATTTGATAAGCAAAACAAGTCAGGTTGAACGCATATTAATGTGAAAAAAAATAATCACACACAGTTTTGTTAGTAAGCATATCATTTTGTAATATTATCATAATTTTATAGTTTTATTTAACACTAGTGGCCGCCAGCGACTTAGTTCGCGTGGTTTAGTTATGCTCCGCTCCTATTGGTCGCAGCGTGATGTTATATGGCCTAGAGCCTTCCTGGATTAATGGGCTATCCAACGCAAAAAGATTTTTTCAAATCGGACCAGTAGTTCCCGAGATTAGCGCGCACAAACAAACAAACAAACTCTTCAGCTTTATATATTAGTAGATAATCTGCGATTCTCTGCTTCACACACAGAGTCAATAAAAGTATTGATTGTCACTCAAAAATTTTTCTATAATTTGTAGGAGAAAGGTTTAATAGATAATTTCTAATCAAAAGTTTAACAAAAAACAAACATTGTTAATGTTCACAGTTAATTCCCTGCTAATTGCTTATATACCATTCTGTATTGACGATAACATTACAGTGTCAACTTACTGGTAGCTCATTGTATAGAGTTACCAGATAACACATATCTAAAAATATACTGCCATGTATTTCCAGTTGGCATATTTGAATTTGAATACATTGTGATAGCTTGCTAATAATATGCCAAAGTGTTAGTATGATGGCTGTTATGCATTACATATAAAAATGTCCATAAAAAGTTTGGTTTATTAGTAATTGGTGACCCTCTTCAGCCTAGGGTCATCAGTTATTAATAGCTTTGTTAACCTAGCCCAAATTAGTAACCTACTCTAGTTTCAGACGGTTGAAAATGGCTACATATTTAAAACGTCGATATTTTTGTGCCTACCTTGGAATAAATATTCTTATTTATGTACTGTAATTTATGTCATGGAAATAATAAAGAGTAGGTATTTTATTTTGTCCTAAAATCCATTGCGTAGTGTAGATATTATAAGCTCACTTGCAGATAGACGCGGGCAACTATATTTTATTATATTTATTAAAGATTATCTTGTTATGTTTTAGGAAACTCTTAAGAATGTGTCTCTAGTCAATGAGCAAGCAGCTCAAGCAGCTGTCCCCAAGAAGACTGTTGTAGATGTTGACAAACATGAAAGGCCTATCTTCACAGGTATTATTATTATATATGATTGTTCTATTGATAACTGATAAGCGTGTAATTGCATCTGGGTAATTGAAATAGATTGTTTTTTCACCAAGTTCTGCAATGTGTCATAAACTTGTATGCATAGCGCCATATACTTGACTAGGTACTTATTTTTTTTTGTGGTTTTAAACAGATAACCTTTAAGCCCGCCTGATGCCAAAGGTGTAACGCTTAATAGTGTTTTTAAATATTTCAACTTCATGCTTCACCACTTTTTCCGAGTCTTAACGTTATAACGACAGTAATTAAAGTTATAACCACAATGTCGTTATTTAGGTTTACGTATTCAAATAAAATAATATCAATATTAAAACCTGGATTGTTTTTAGGACCGATAAATGCTCGTCAATACGCCGTTGTGGAAAGCTTCAAACACGCATGGCATGGCTATAAAGAACATGCGTGGGGCCACGATAACTTGAAGCCAGTGTCCGGCATGGCGTTCGACTGGTTCTCACTTGGTCTCACCATAGTGGACTCACTGGACACAGCCTACATTATGGGACTGACTGAAGGTAATGTATTATTTAAAGACTTCTAAGCGTGTTGATGGCAATATAAATAGGTCGACCCAGAATTCCGTTAAGAGTTTCGCGGCATAAGTAGCACAGGGCACGATATTAAGCGTCTCATCGTTCGTGGACAGCGCATACAACCTCCACGGCGAATCAGACCAACCAGAACTTCAGAGCGTTCATTATCTCAGTAGCTTTATAGAAACTAGACCGTTTCTTTAGGTCTTTTGTGTTATCTAAAAGTACACAGAGATACATTACAGAGGCAATCAAAAGGGTAGAATTGGTGTTCTGAGCTAAATTTCCGCAAAATAAGATCATGGAATCATTTTAGTGCATGTCGATCTTTTACATTTTTTTTTTTTCTTAAAATTACTTATACAATATGTTAAGAAAACCCTGTCCGACCCGTAAGGATTTTAAAGGTTAGGTAAACACATGACCAAATAGCATATGAAATTTTACATAATCATCATAGTAACAATACTAGTGAATTTTGAAATAACCTCTTTTTCCCGCGAATTAATTCCAACTTCCCCAAAATTTGGTAATTTTTAAAAAGTGACAACATTATTTTTGACGGTATAATTCTGAGCGAATAGCGATGCGGCCGCGTGCCGCGTACCCTGCCCCTCTTCGCCCGCGCCTGTATGGCATACTGCACATGTTTTAAGTTACCTCTTTTTGCGAAATAATATTTATTGTTTTAGGGGGATTTTTTTTTTAAGTTTAGCCCGGCTTTGTAGGCATTAGTAGAATCAGTTATGGCTACCTAACAATACCTTCACGGATCGGACAGGGTTTTCTTTACATGTTGTAGATGTGATATTTGGCGCAAATGTTTAAATTCAAACTGAAGACTTAGTTTATTTAAACACGAAATCTCGCACGATTAGATTGTATTAAGTATTGATGTTCATTCAAGTAATTCTATACTAGGTAATTTTATATTATTGCAACTCTTTGTTCTCAGAATTCGAGGAAGGCAAGCAATGGGTTAAAAATGAGCTAGTTTTCACAAAGAACAAAGATGTTAATTTCTTTGAAGTCACTATCCGAGTTCTCGGAAGTTTGCTGTCCTGTTATCATTTCACCCAAGACCGTATGTTTCTAACTAAAGCTGTAAGTGTCTATTTCTAACCCATATATATCACTAGCATTAATTTGTTCTTACGTTGTATTGAATTTGCTTATCAGAATGAGCAGAAATGATTGTTTTCTGTTGTTTATACAGTGTTTCGCGTTTTTATTACATACTTTAGATTGGCTAGCCGAACAGACACAATGAATGTCGATATTCAAATAAGATAGATAAAATACTTAATAAAATGGTTGATTTTTGTTAAGATATGCATTCGCAGTTTTTGCAGACACTTAAATATTATCTACCTTGAATTTTTTTTCTTTTTGTTAAGTTACACGCATGGTGATCGACTTCTAAACACCATTAAACATACGGACGATCCCGTTCGAATATCTAGACGACAGATCATCATCATCATCTCAGCGTTAATCCCAGTCGCATCCGAAGCTTTTTCAGCTTTGGAGTCTGGGGTCCGCTTTACCAGTCTTAACTGCTGATTTTGGTTAAACTTCGATATTTTCCGTGAAGCGACTGCGAATATCTGGGACAACAGGGTTCCTATAATAACATATGTATAGGATACCTTTAGTATATACCATGTACATATGTGTATATAGTAGATAATATTAGTCAATGTTGTGGTGGCCTAGTGGTTAAACACCAGCCTCTCAAGTATGAGTGCGCGGGTTCGATTCCAGGTCAGGCAAGTACCAATGTAGCTTTTCTAAAGTTATATGTACTTTCTAAGTATATCTTGGACACCAGTGACTGAAGGTGAAGGAAAACATCTTGAGGAAACGACTTTAAGTCTGAAATCGCCAACCCGCATTGAGCAAGCGTGGTGATTACGCTCAATCCTTCTCTGTATGAGAGGAGACCTGTGCCATTAGTCAGATTATCTGAACTCATTACTTCAATTAACAAAACTAACGGTTGTTGACATTAAAAAACAAAATCAAATCTGTATATTGCTGTTTCACATGTATAGACAACAGCACATCAAGCTACTACAATTTGCAAGATTTCCTTATTAGATTTTCAACTTTATCTCTAAAGCATTAAGGCTCAAGGTTGATTGGGAATATCTGACAGTTTAAGGTAGCTTGGCCTGCTGTCGCCCGTACATAATTATTATTATTTTAAATGTTGGTTAATGTACTTCATTATTCAATAATTTTATAGCGATCAAATATCCCGGTGGATATTTGATCGCTATAAAATTATTGATCGGAAAATTGGCTAGATAAGCCCCGCAGACGCCTTGGGTCGGTACCCAAGGTGTCTGCGGGGCTTATCTAGCCAATTTAACCTTGTATTTGTAAAAGCTAAACCCACAACATGACTTCTTTAAAAATCGCTTGGAAAACACATCTTTTAATTCTAGCATTCAAACTAAATTACGGCCAGCACCTAAATATAGGTTTCGTTTGTACCGTGTCATGACATTTGTCGTTTTATTCCTCGTCCTAGTTATATCCATTGAATCGTGACGGCAGTAAAGAATAACAATGACAAATAAAACAGCAGCAGGAAATAAGCTGACTGGCTTTAAATGTGAGACCTCATACAACTGCAAAAAAGACCTAAATAGAAACTGCATAAAACTCAAAATAAAATTCTTATATCTCATTTTTAGATCGACCTTGGAGATCGATTAATGGCTGCATTCTCTTCGCCCTCTGGTATACCATATTCTGATGTGAATCTTGGAGAAAGAACAGCGCACGCACCAGAATGGTCCCACTACAGTACTACTGCTGAGGTGACCACAGTGCAGTTGGAGTTTAGAGAACTATCCAGAGCTAGTAATAATCCTGGGTTCGAGGTGAGTGAAAATGCAATGTTTTCTCAACATAAACGCTCGGAAAGTACGGGTTACAGCAGGTGCAGCTACCCGAAACTATTATACTAACTATAACAAATATTCCCAATCAATCTTAAACCTTAATGCTTTAGCGATAAAGATGAAAGCGTATTACAGAAATTTGACAGATTGTACTAGCTTGCTGTCTCTTTACAATTGGCTTTATCTTTGTGACTCACCAATTCCTTTGTTAATTAAAAAGTTCTTTTCAAATTCTTTATCTGGAATAAATGCTTCGAGTTTGAGTCAGTGATCTTGATATGTAGTCATAAGGGTCGTTTGTAAGAGATACCGTGACAAATGAAGGAACACGGTTGGGTTTTAGCTAGTAAAAGTCTGATACGACCTTCCGTTCCGCCCAAAGCGGGAAACGTCATTCAATTGCAAATTAATTATTGCAACATCAAAGGAAAATGGACAAAAATGTATTTGACCTGGTACCCGTAATGGCTTAAATTTTATAGGATGAGTTATAAGTTAAAATGATGAGTTTTCTTTTTTTGTCAATCTTATTAAATAGCTTTAACAAGGGGGATATTATCTTATTGTTCGCTCGGGGACGCGGAGGGGCCGCGTCCCCGAGCGGAGGATAGTCCATGAGGATGTTTCCACGTTCGAAAAAAAAAGGCATTCTCAGACTAGGCGTTTATATGCTAAAAATATACGTATCCAATATTTTTCTATAATCTGAATGACGGGCTAAATAGAATCATTTTTTTTTTTTGCCCAGGAAGTATCCCTATATTCCCTATTGAGTTACTAGAACATGGTAGCCAGCACTCTGTCGGGACAATTACGTCACAGTCAAGTGGGATAAGATGCATTAGAGTTTGTAGGTTTAAAAAGTTACAATTTATTGATTGAATGTTCTGATTGCTACAGCGAGGTTTACAAGAAAAAGGGTTTATAGAGTGGATTCGATCATAACTGCTGTCGTATTATAATGCCCTCATAATTCCAGTGCGAAAGACAGACGGAGTGAACACTAATCTTTTTCAGTTTCCAACCATGATGGCATTAATACTTCATGATGAGGCCCCTATGTCTGTCTGTTTCTAATGTCGATGCCGGATTAATATCTGAGTACAGCTGAAAAATCTTACCGTATAAAATTAGGTGAAGCGAGCCGTTCCACGAGTCCACGAGTCCTTTGAATTAGTTGAATTAAAATGTTGACTCATTCCACGCTAACTTAAGTTTTAGCAATACATTTACTTACACTCAACTTCCGACTTGGCCATTGTCCCGGACGGCACGGAGAACACTTACACATACATTCACACTGTTTTGGCAAATTTTATTTATTTATTAGAGGCAAGAAACAGTTACAAGCTACTAAACACAGAGAAATACTTATGCTATGATTTAACAAACATGTACCCCACACCGTTATCTACGTTTTAATAGATTAAAAGAAGCGATAAAGACCACTGATAAATAATAATACAAATTTAAAGTCGTTGCCACAATAATGCTAAAGCTGTGTTACTTAAGTAGTTTAATAGTAGATTAGTAGCCAAGGGCTGTAAGGCATCAATTGCAGCCCGAGATATTTATAATTATAATTTCGAGTAAGTAGAAAAAACCGGCATTACAAGAATTAAAGTACAAGTTACAAGAAAAAAAGTTAAAATTTATAGTGAAATGAGAACAATTTTCAAATTAAATAAAAGTTTTCTATTCCCGCCTTTTTTCATCTTTTTTTTTTAATTATTTTTTCAAGGACGAAATTGAGCCTCGCCATTCGATATTTAAAATTGATGACAGGTGACGCGTAGCGACCTCTTTTGCCATTGGGCTGAATGCATGATGTCTATTGCCAGTATGATGGTTAGATGTACACGAACTTTTTGAAAGAGTGTAGAGTTTATTTTTAATTACTTACCGCCGTAGGGCTTTTCTAGCTACATTATTATCCTAGAGCGCTAATTGGTCACCTACAAGCCTCATTTGGGGGTAATAAGAACCTACTTACCGAATATGTAAATAATATTAAAATACTCGCTAAACAAAGTAGCTAGAGCAATTTTCTTAACACATTGCTTAAAAAGACATATATCCAGTTTAATGTTGTATGAATCCAGAAGCAACGAAGAGGTGAACGTTCCCCAGTGTTAGTACCGATGGATGTATGGAATAGTCGAAGAAACAACACTTCTGGGTACTTTATAATATTTGTTCGTTAGAACCACAACTAAACTTAGAACTACAACCAAAGAGGGCGTTGCTTCTTGACCAAGTGATCTATTCTGCTAAAATACCAACGTGGATATTTTGGTAAGCGGGAGTTAGCTTAACACCAATCTGCACTGGACCTTCGTTCGCTACCTTTTACAGAACTAAGGCCAGTTTCTAAGCAGCAACTAGATAGTTTATTCACACTATGTCTTAAATATTTGTCTAACAGAGTATTCACGATTTTCATTTAAATATCATTTTATGCAGTGTTTTATTTTTATGCCACCACATACTTCAAATGTCTGCCACACAACTTTATGCTACATAGCCAGCTTTTCAGCGATTGATTTATAAAAACCAATCAGATTCAATGTAATTTCGAACACATTGTGAAATAGGGCTATCATCATCATCATTTCAGCTGAAAGACGTCCACTGCTGGACATAGGCCTCCCCCATGAATCTCCACGATGACTGGTCCAGCGCCTCCCGCATCCATCGGTTTCCCACGACCTTTGCCAGTTCGTCGGTTCACCTTGTCGGGGGCCTACCCACGCTGCGTCTTCCGGCGCGTGGTCGCTACTCGAGACCCGTCAGCCGCATCGGGCATCGGTCTTACGGGCCATAATGCGTTACAAAACTAGAGCGTATATGTCACAATCTGCGTCCCTGTGTAACATACTTTCAATTAAATTCTGAATCATTTTGAAGGATACTAAAGACCAAATAATTCATATGTTTAAAAGAAATTCTTCTAAACAACCTAAATAACACAATGAATGTTAGTGTGTGTGTGTGTTATATATAAACGCAAGTCGTCAAAATACAGTCCAATAAGTTGTTCTGGATATTTACTAGCAAAGATATACTATGCAATCTATCTTTATTCTTTATGCAAATATCTGGTGAGCGTAATCTATGATATAAAATTCTCCTGTCACAATGTTTGTCCTCGGATTCCTCCAAAACGGCTTATGCGATTTTAATGAAATTTCGTATTACAATTGCTAGGCATGAGAATAGGTTTTTGTTTTTTTTTTTTTTATATTACTTTTACTTACATGGGTGAAACAGCGGGGCGGAGCTAGTAACTTTTATACTTATGGCATAAATCAGAAAGTAATTTATAAGAATTATCTTAACGCAGTGACAACAATGTTTAAAAGTAGTTCAAGTTATCTGCCTGAACACCAAATAGCATATTTGTCTGTACGCCGCATACGTATCTTACAAGGCATGCCAGAATAATGTTTTAGAATGTAACGCGTCATACATTCCAATTTTCAAAATAAACAAACGTTTCAAGAACTCATCTCTAAGATGGACGAAATGACGTCACTGGTTCTTTCAAGAACCGTGTAATGTGATCATACATCATACTAATGGGTAATACGAAGGGGTAATTAGAAGCGTAAAATGAGTTATAATGAAATACCTAACATTTTATTTCCCAGCTCACAAACTAACATAATATAAAGCACTGGCTGACCTAACTAACGTCTGACAATTTAATTTATAAAAAACGTCCAGGTTTTTTCAGAATTTAAAGGTTTTGAAGGAATCTTCCATATTTCTTAAATCTGCGGGGTAATTACGTCACACAATCAGCAGCAATGGGTTTCAATTTGACAGTTCAACAGCATTCATTGTGTTATTGCCGTTGTAGAGCAGACACATTTTTTATACAACATGGAGCAATGAATTAGCAATATAATTCAAATTGATAGTAATACATAGTATGTTATTTCGAACTATTTAAAACAAAAATTATTTGGAGATTTTGAAGAGATGTCGTGACCAGCCAAGAGCATTTCATTAGATATTACCTAGTTGGAAAACAAAGCCATCATGGCTTACAGTGGACATGATTCGTTTATGTAATGAATAAAAAAATATGGACTTTTAACGGGAGAGCTAAGATGAGTGTCACGCGCATTTTTCATTGGACGTTTAAAATTATTTATAGTGTCATTTACTAAATAAAAGCGCGTGATTTATGTAGTAAAAAGTGCATTCCGTAAATAATTAATAAAGAACATTGAAATATCGCAGCATAGTGGCTACATCATGACTTTGCCTCAAACCTCCCTCATAGACGGTTCACGCGGCCGTCTTTTTCAATTGTCATTGGCGATATCCGCCATTATTGTGAAATAAAATTTTCAAAGAATTTCTATGATTTGTTACATGAGTTATTGGCAAAATTGTGGTATCTATTCCACAGAGGCCATTGATAAAAAGTTGAGGAGAAGAAGAAGATATTAGTTTAAGTATCTATAGGAAACAAGTTGTGTTATTAAGTAATGCTTCTAATTATGTTAGTAGCACTCCACTTCGCAATAACTTATTAAGTTTTGATTTCCTCGGTATGTGGTGAGCCACCATTGTGACAACTAAGTATTGGTAAAACTAATGACCACTTTTGGTTTCAGACGATAATTTGACCATTAACTGTAGATTATTATTTTATTCTTACCTAGTCACTTAATGACTGATGTTGGGGTTTTACCTACTGCATTAATAACTACAATGCCTAATTGCTCTGTAATCATGGGAATGGCCTTCTAACTTTTTCTTTATATACTGTCAGAAAGACGTTAATTCATTTAAACATGTGCCTATTTATAATTTATTACTTCAAGTATACAAATTTATAGAAGCGGACTTCATTTTATAGCATTTTCTACTAGTCAACCGTGTCTTCTGCTATGTAGCGAGAGAAATGCATGATTTATTTCCCCCATCTCCGTTTCATCATCGGATGACCACGAGTTTCCACTCTTACGTTGTTGACACCACAACGATCGAACGAAGCGTTTCGCATCGTCTTTTATACCGCGTAAGTACATTGAGGGACTGGACAATTTGCCAGCGGCGGTGTTTTAACGCGTTTTAGCTAGGGTTGTAACGGAGGCTTGTTAGCGGAGGCGGAGGCGGATGCGGAGGCGATGAGTCTCACCTCCGCGGATGCGGAGGTTAACGGAGGCGGAGGCGGAGGTGAAAGTACATACTGAAAAAATTTAAATTTATGGTTAACTAAAACATTTTTTTTTAGTTGCTTGGTAAAAAAAAATATTACCTTCTTTTAATAAAAATTAAGGAGAAACAAATTGTGTTTGCCGCATTCCCGCCTCGCACTAGTTGATTCTTGACCATTTCGCGCTCAAACGCGGCCGGACGGTTGTCGAGCGTCGCAGCTTGCGCGTTATTTATTTTATAAATACGTAAATAAACCTCCGTTATAACTCCGCAAAAATTATGCGGAGGCGGAGGCGGAAGCGAAGATACGATTTCTTGCGGAACTTCCGCAGTAACGGAAGCGGAGGCGAAGCTCCGTTACAACCCTACGTTTTACCATCAACAATCGCATCACTGATTACCATCAGGCGGGATTGCGGTCAAGCACTAGTTTAATAACAAAACACTACAAATTGGGTAGGTTCTTGTTATACATTGCATTGATATTTTTTATTTATTTATATGTATATGTTCTTTATTGAACTATATTGCAATAACAATAAGTGTCAAAAGTGGTACTCCACTTTAGTTGTAGCACTCGAATAACTTTTTTCTATAGTATTATATTGGCATCGTCCCTTGACACTTGTGCAAATTTTTAAGTTAGTCAGACTCGTAGAAGTAGGTGAAAATAAAGTTTAAAGATTCCGCTACATACACACGTACATACAGGTGAAGCTAATTAGCCATATCGGGGCGTTTCCTATCTGATTACTCTGAGATGAAGGACAGAAACTAGCTAGGTCATAGTCTTTTTTAAAGTTCAAACATAATATTGATTAAATGATGCGAACACCGTGATTCAGAATTTGTGGCTTAGTTCGTAGTATTGACTTTTTTGGAAGTCGGTTGGTTTTCTTTTGTAACCTACCTTTATCCATGCATAACGGGTGTTTCATGGGTTAAAAAATTGATTCTAATTAGTCCGTCCTTCAGATTATAAAAAATATTGGATACATAATATATTTTGTTTTATCAAATCAATAAAAATTTACAAGTATAAAAGGCTTCAAAGATCAGGAGAGGGGGCTGGTGACGTCACTCGTTGCTAAAAAGTGTAGCAAGGACTGACGTCACACGAGTTTTCAACGCACTCTATCGTCTTCATTTTTTGTTTATATGAAAAAAGAAAAAATACGTGGCTAGTATTTTTTTTTTGGAAATCTGACTGATGGACTAATTAGTTTTTTAGTCAACATGTACCGTGGTATACTGAACATATCAGCGAACAAAAAAAAATAAATCAATTTGTTCGTTGATATTTGACCGAGTTCTACCCGAACACAAAAATACATACATATATAAACAACCGAATAGAGAAACTAATTTGTTAAAAATGACTATGTCTTTATTTTAGGATGCCGCTGCAGCTGTGTCGGAGAAGATCCATCACTTACCGAAGAAGCACGGCCTGGTGCCAATATTTATAAACCCGAACACGGGCCATTTCCTGCCGCACGCGACCATCACGCTCGGGGCCAGAGGGGACAGCTACTACGAGTACTTACTGAAACAATGGCTGCAAACTGGAAAGACTATAAATTAGTAAGTGTTTATAAGCAAAACTTATTGTATCTGTGGTCTGGATTTTCAACGCAATTGAATCAGTTTTTGAATTAAGAATTTTTACTTTAAAACTACTTTAGTGTTACTTTAGGACATCGTTGAAATTCAATGTATTCAGAAATCAGAAATTGAGTGAAGTCTCGCTCTATACTCTCGTAGTTGTAGTGTATTGTTTCAATATAATGAAGGCTTAACATTGTCTGAAATAAGGGTATATATGCTCTACTAATATATTTCCTATATCCCTAAAATAATTATTATTGTGTAAGTGTTATAATCTAATGTTAATAAACAGGGCATAACGAAAACATCCTTCATTTCGTGTCAATGTTGTTACGTAATACTTAAAGACGTTGTGATTTATAATGATTTTCAACAAACTATATGTATACAGCAAAACCCGAAATACAGGTTATAGGTTATCACAACTAATTAAGAAAAGTATAAAATATATTTGATAACAGTCTTAAATCTGTGCTCGTATTTATCATTATACCAATTTCAGTGGGTTAATGCCCTTACTGCGAGTTGCATGACATACCTATGTGCTAACAGTAGCAATGGGTGTCATTTTGACAGTTCAACAACACTCATTGCGTTATTAACGTTGTTGAGCGACACATTTTTTTTTTTTAAACAAATGAATTAATGTATTATCAATATTATTTTTCGTAATTAGGGTCGTTAGGTTCGTAAGTAGGATTATCTCGGTGGTAGGCCATAACATCGGCTGCCGGCAGAAGTTACCACCCACCAGACAAAGTCTTCCGCCAAGCGATTCTTCGTGTTCCGGCATGATGTCTGGTGAAGCCGTACGGAGGACGGGTCTGAGCAGTTGTGTTGCGATGTGTGGCGGGTACGATGCGCCAAATGTTGTTGTGTCGGGAGTTAGGTCGTGGAGAGTCTCCAAATCAATCTCCCTCTAGCGCAGCATTGTTTGGTCGTGTTGGTCTTGGGTTTAACATTGCATCACCTCGCTCAACTGCCGTAATCCTTCCTATTCCTTAGTTTTATAAGTGAATAGGCTTAATAAACTAGTGCGCTTTACCATCAACGATTGCATCCCTGCTTACCATCAGGCGGGATTGCAGTCAAGCACTAGTTTATAATATTAAAAAAGGGTACCAATGTTTTCTATAGCCTTAATAGTAAACTAGAAATATTACCAGACCTGTGGCTATGCTATCTGTAAGAAATAAACCCAGTTTCTGTAAAGTGCCATCAGTTTAACCTTACTAAAGTAGAGCATTGTACAAGGAAAATAAAAACACACATTTATACCGGTGTGTTATCGCTCAAGGTGACTACTTTTCCTGTTATTGTTGTACGACATGCACTTCTAACTACGCGAATAACTGTTTCTTCTTGAAATTTAAATGGCGTGAAATATATTCATCTATTTGTCTTAGAAATAACCGAAGTCTTAACACCTTTGTAATACTCACATTTTAAACTATTTGGTTTATCCACATTGATGTTTTTTTTTTGTACATAATTCCGTTTCTTTCAATTATGTTTTGAGATGTCAATGCTCCCAGCTGCTGTGCAAAATGAATCATGTAAAAAATACACCTGTTTTTGCCTCATAGTCAAGTAATGACATTTAATCAACGCGAATGCTGCTCTTAATACCTCGTCTGTGCGACAATTAACTTCATTAGACATTTAAAAGGTCAACTAACTGGACCGTGAATATGTGGCAAGCGTTTAATTAGGTGTATGTATGTAAAGGAATAGAAAGGTCAATGGCCAACATTGGTCTGCTTATCTGCTGTATGCTTCTTATAACACATGTTATCTTATGAAACAGCCTGGCGAATAAATAGACTTTATATTAAAAATACACGAAAAAAATGTAAATTTTTGTCCTCAGACGATCGTTTAGTTTACCCTTAAATAAAAAGTCGTCTGGAAACCACCTTTTCCTCCTTACTTTGCCCTGTAATAAGGTATTAGCTGCGCGTATATGTTGTAAGTTATGCTAGTTGCGAAGGGAGCCTTGCGAAATTACTCGTTTGAATTTATCAATTAAAAAATGTGGGTAACGATTATGGTCAAAATTTCAGTAAACTAATTTTTGCGCGATTGTAGACAAAAATTTTCACTCTATAGGTATGCCGTATTTTGACATTTTGACGATCAATAAGATCCCCGCTCATCTTATACCTATGCTCGATTTTATACTGTCGACTGTGATAAAAATTAAAGTCAAATTGAGCAAAATTTTAGTAACTTACCGGCATTATTTATATTGATCGTTTTCGTTGCACAATGGCAATCGACACGGTCTGCTGCTTACTCTATTACTCTATATTATCTGATCACATTCAAAAAATTAACATGCTGGCTACCACCACTACTTTTGTTTGAAATGTTTTATTTTATTTAATAAGTACAGTGACAAACTACAGACCAAGACAATCAACGCAGTTAATACAACATACAGTACATAAATCTGAAGTCCAATTATTCCTGTACATAACATTCAATGATTAATATGCTTCGTTAGAGACGGATTAATATGGAGAAGACACTATACAAACAATTACAATTTATACAAACAATTTCTAAGTTCATTAAAACTGTTCAGGAACAAGTCTTCCTTAGGGCATATATATTGAACTCCACGCGAACGAAATCGCTAGCGGCCGCTGCAGCGGCCGCTAGCGATTTCCCCATACATACTATCGACCCACCATACAGTCCAGATCTAGCTCCAGCGATTTTTATTTCTAAACTTTACTAGCTTTTTTACTAGGGGCCGTCAGCGACTTCGTTCGCATGTAGTTAGTTATGCTCCGCCCCTATTGCTCTCAGCGTGATGTTATATAGCCTAAAGCCTTCCTGGATTAATAGGCTATCCAACGCAAAAAGAATTTTTCAATTCGGACTAGTAGTTCCTGAGATTAACGCGTTCAAACAAATAAACTCTGCAGCTTTATATATTAGTATAGATTATATTGATAGCACATTCTGGATAGCGGGTTATTCTTAGAAACATTATTGTTACTTATTGTTTGCGACGTTTTATTGGTGTACTTTTACGTGTTATTTCAGGGGTTTGTTTACATTATGCTTTCAGTTTACTCGACGACTATCTGACTGCTATAGAAGGTGTCCGTAACTTCCTGGCGAAGCGTTCATCTCCTAACAAGCATTTATTTATCGGAGAGCTGTCAGCTGGATCAGAGGTGAGACATCATGGACTTGTAAAACAGCGACGGTACCCTTTATTTGTCGTGAGGAAATCTGGAAAGAACTGAGGGTCCTATCGGACTCCTATCGACTATAAAACTCCACTGTTTCTTCTTTTGCCATAAGTTCACATGACCTGGAATATATTTGTATTCGCCACACTCCTGAGTGACAGTAGGTAGAGTAGGTACCCTTACAATAATCATCCAGACCTTCCAACAACACACCAATTTCAAACATTGTCATGGTATATTACTAATAAACTAATCTACACAAATTGACATTTTGTAGGTTGATAGAAAGAAAAACCATTCATCCAGTGCACATAAAATAGGTACACGGTGCAATTTTAATCGTCTTACGACATCCCTTTCTTCTACATATGACGACTTAACATAAGTAAAATTATAATATTAGTATTTTAATCATTTGGAAATGCATTATTATGACACGGGACGTAATTTAAACACCCTATATGCGAGCGTAGCAGTGTCTTGCGTTTCAAGAGACGGCCACATCTTTACCAGAGGTCATCCACACAAACTAATAGGTAATATTCAATACTTTTGGTCGTCGTAAGACGATTAAAATTTTATTTTGTATACAATATTATTTTTTGGTTATGCGAAACCCGAAACACGTGTCCAGTATTTTTATGTAAAGAATATATGTACAAAATATCAAAAAGATATTATGAAAAACCACAAAGTTAACTGTTAGTTGCTTGTTATCCTACTTGGTTGCCCCTACAATAATCTGGTCCACGCTCCGTTTGGACGGGCGAGCCGATGCATCGACCTGTGGCGGCAGCTGAGCGCGGTCATGCGCACGTGTAAACTGCGTAGCGCGCTCAGTAACCATACTGTAATAATGTCTAAATGTGTTTTTGAAAAAATATAACATGGTGTAAAAATTATTGGAATCGATTCAGTTGCTTCTGAACAAACTATATTCAGGTTTCGCAAAAAATAACGTTCTATACACCGTAAAATTTTAATGGTCTTAAACACACACAAACAAAACTGAATGATAACAAATTCCATTACATTAAAATTGACAGACTGACTGACTTAGCTTGTAGTTTTTTATTAAATGCCGCGACATAATCCTGCTACTAGGGAGATGTATAGGGACCATTAGTAACACATTCAAATAATCAAATAAAAACAGTTCATTTGTAAGCGGCACACCGTCCACATCCACAGGTCAGTTTTCTGATCCATTTGTTTATATTTTCGTCAAATACTTTTCAAACGGACCATACCAACTTCAGTTACTCTGACATAATTACATAATAGTAGGTTTAAGGAGTAACCTAGCCTTATCTAATAAGCTGTTATCACATAACAATAGCTCACTAGTACAGAGCTTAAATAATAAGCTATTTGTTTTTAAATTAGAGGCTGCTGTACATTCGTTAAGTTAAAACTAGGTAAGCCGCAAACTGCCCGGCAAGGTATTTATTGTTTTCTATGAAATTGTCTGATATTATAACAGGGCTATATAATAACCATAGGTCGGAATAGGTAGAGTGAATTGGGGTCATTGATCGGAAACATATATATTAATGTGGACATTCCTCCGGATTTACGGAATTTGATTGTTTTTATTTTTCAACAAGTAAATAATAAATTGGTTTAGTTTTGTTACCTTCCTTTAAATGAATTGAGTAGTAACAATGTCACTACCAACATTAACAATATTTACTTGTATCCGGAATTACATTCCGGGAAAATGGCTTATCCACGTTATTCTTTCTCTGAACATTTATGATACAAGTACCAAAAATCACTCTACCTATTCCGGCCTATGATAATAACAGACGCACGGGTCGATGAACGGTAAGTTACGCTCGCCGCGGTTGGTTCGGTGTTGGGGTGGGTGACTATCCTATACATATCCTTTAAATAATTTTTAGGTCTATGGTCTTTTTTTTATCTTTGCCGTAGTGCACCCATGATACAGGAGTAACCCCTAGTCTACGCTAGGGGTTACTCCTGTATCGTGGGTCCGTTTACAAATATTTAGAACTCACATACACAAACAGCCAGACCCGAAACTAGTACCTGTAGGCCGTACAAATATATGTTCCCAATAACAATTATTATGTGTACTGCCAAAATTTAGAACTCTGCCAGCGTCCGTGTTTCTCTTAGAGGTTTCGAAAGTCGGATTTTTTTAAATACCGGTATTAATACCGCTAATTGCACAAAACAATAAAATCCCAATATACTGAAGGCTGCAATACTTTGAAGCAATTCAATGAAAAGATACAGACATTTAGATTCCGTTTATGCCGCATATTTTGACACAAAGATGGAAATCAAAACCTGCGAATAGGGTACTTACTTCCCATTGACCGAGAATCATGAAATTTGGCAAGAAGCATGTCATGTAAAAGAAAACATCCAATTATTCTTTGAATTGTTTCCTCTTTGTGTTATACTTCACCGTCTTGATCCGCTGCCGTGCCCCGAGCCTCGCCACAGGTGGAGACGATGATTTGTGTAGGTGCGGAACCCCAAAACGAGCTTATGCAGCAATTGTAGTCGCTAAAACGCCTGTTGAATCACAAAACTCACTGGTAAAGCTAGCGGATATAACAAAAGGGGGTAAACTGAGCCTGTCAAAACCAAAGCCGGTTCTGAAAATGCAGGACCCAGTGGAGGACACGTGCGACAAGGATGGATTTAACAAGCCTCCTTGTCGGAATCAGTGCGGTATTGCTCCGACAGGACCCAATATGCTGCTGCGTCCTGCAGTACCGACGACGCTACTGTATGTGTCCAGACTGCACAACTCCACGAAGATTGAGGAGGTCGTGGAGTATCTACACTTCAAGACCAACTGGGCTTTGAGGGTCGAGAGGTTGGAGCCCCGTCACAAAACAAATTTCAAGTCGTTCGTGGTGCCCATTCCGACACATCATCTCGAGAAGTTCCTCAAAGAAGAGTTCTGGCCGAAAGGTGTTGTGTACCGCCGCACGGTGATCAATTTTCGAGTTTTAGGGGGATGAAAATAAGTTTAAGTGAAATTTAATAAACATAGTATGATTCCAATTTATTATTAATATATGATAAAACTATGGTTTTGCATAATTTAACATCACGTTCGATGGATAACATTTTTGTTTTTACTACAAAAGTTGGATAGAGCAGATACAGTTTCTTCAAGCTTTTGTTTACTGCTGATTGCTTAAGTCTAATGTACTGCTGACGATTAAGTTTAAGCTCGGCATATAAAGCAAGAGCTACTTCTGGTGAATAACGATATTTTTCCAAATTTGCTTGAGATTATTGAATATTTATTGTGCTTTGCTCAGGAGAAGACAAAATATGTTTAATATGTTAATAGTATACGCGGCCTTGCGTTTTCCTACAGAATGGAGTTTTATTTCAGCACCTAGGCATAGATGTGCCTAGCTGCTGAAATGAAAATCCATTCTGTAAGTGAAGACCTCTTCTTCACTTGTAGGACGCACGTTCAATCTGCTAAGCTTAAATTTTTTCGCACACAATCTGAAACGGCTGTTTTGGGTGTCTCTTGGTCCTAAGTTTTGATAAAGATGATGCAATCTCTGATGTACCAGATGTAACTATTACATTAGAAAGCCAATTCTGATACTTAATTCTAAATTTAGAGACATATCTTCCAGCCATCAACCAATTACGTGAAGCCGATGTACAAAAGCTATGGATCGCGTTTCGTAGACTGTTTCTATCCTTTACATTTAATTCTATTATGCCAATAGCTTCTAAAACATAAGACAATAGCTTATCTTTGGATGTTTTTGTTATAGGATTAAATGGTAAGTGTTTTAATATAAAAAAAATCTTGTATTTTGATTGAGGCACCACTTCCTAAAAAAAATAAACTTTGTTCAGCAAGGGCAGAAATGGGCAGAAACAATATACATAATCTAATAGCCAAGGCTTTAATCTACACATGTATGTAAAAATTTCTATGTTTTATTATGTTTCTCGAAAGATATTGATTGATAAATCACCAAAATCGGGCTAAATTATTACTAAATATTCATTATTTTTTTGCCATGTATGTATTAGTAATTCAATCTAAAACATACTTGAATTAGATCATATATACCTTCAATAATATGCAACATTTTTTTCAAATCCTTAAAATGAACAGTAACACAATAGGATTCGTTCAAACCCGCGCGTAATTAATGCGTACGCAATATGTAATAAACTTTAATGCAATAAGTGACAACTTTGATACCCGATTACTCACGATCTACTGGACGTTTCTAAAAAATATTCTTATATGAAATGTAGTAGGTGTCCCTGATCAAAATGAAGTAGTTTTTAAAACCTACACTCATTTTACGAAAAATTAATTTTTTAATTAATTTCGTACCGCTAATTCTTGGAAATTGATCACCTTGCGCCGGTTTCGTGGCCAGTGACACCAGTCAGCGAAACTTTTTCTAGGTTATATGTACTTTTTAAGTATATATTGGATACCAATGGCTGATTAAAAGGTGAAGGAAAACATAACCTGAACTTTAAGTCTGAAATCGCCAACCCGCTTTGAGCAAGCGTGGTGATTACGCTCAGTCCTTCTCTGTATGAGAGGAGACCTGTGCCCAGCAGTGGGACGATAAAAGGTTGATGATGATGATGAAGCGACAGCGAAACACGACGCCGACAGTTCGTGTACATTAGGTGTAATCAATAATGTTATGTGTATGTATTTATAGTATTTTAAGTTTTTATGTTAATACAGCGTTGATAAAAATCATGATTTTTTCAAAAAAATCAAAATAATCCGATTAACTTGATTTGAATCAGGTTTTTTTTTTATTTAAATCAGATTTTTTTGAAGTGTTTTCTACTTTCTTTTCTGTTTTTAAAATATAATAGTTCTTCATTAAAAGGAAAACAACTTATTTTGGTTTAATTTTATTATTAATACCATGAAGGTAATTAAACAATTTCTACTAATAAAGTCAACAATTTAAAAAACAGTAGCGATAAAAAAATTACAAGGAAAGTAATAACTTAGAGACTAAAAAAGAAACATGAACAAATACTTACGGTAAGTAAGTATTAATAAACTTAGTAGTAAAATGTATTATTTTTTAGTATTGAGTTCCTTCAAAAGGAAAACTAATTTGGCTGCCTTCTCGGTGCCTAATCTGTTTCTCATTTTGCTGTGCGCTAAATTGAACGTCGAAAATATTCTTTCGACCCCAGCCGAAGAAGCAACTGTACTCAGCAATTGCTCGTGTACGCGCCGTAATCTATGTCGGGGGATGTCCATAGACAATTTTTGGGCGACTTGGTTGCAGTAAAAATGTAATGATTTAAATCATTGATTTAAAAAAAAGGAATAACTTGATTAAAATCGCGATTATCATATCAACCCTGTATTAATATAGTATTGTATATGTTTATATGGGCCTTGATTCCTGAAATAAATGGATAAATAAAAAATAAATCTTAAACAGAGCCGTACAAGTATAACTTGGAACCCAAATCATAAAATGTGTAAAAACTGCGTGTTCTAAATAAAAAACCTTTAAATTCCAGGCGTTCAACCCAAAGATGGACCATTTGACATGTTTCCTGCCAGGCACATTGGCGCTGGGTCATGCCAACGGTCTCCCTGACTGGCACATGACGATGGCTGAAGAACTCCTGTACACGTGCTACCTGACATATGCTGCTCACCCAACGTTCCTGGCTCCTGAAATTACTCATTTTTACATGGTACATATCTGTAAACCTTATAATGACAGACATAGTTATATAAGAGGTTGTTTGCTGGAAGCTTCCCCATAAAAGCGCTGAATATTTGTGATTTGTGAAACCCCGTGGCCTAGCGGTAGCGAACGCGGCCGTTGCGCAAGGAAGTGCGGGTTCGATCCCCGCACAGTGCAAATATTTTATGCACGAATATGAATATTTGCACTGGTCTGGTCGTGCCTCGGAAAGCACGTAAAGCCGTTGGCCCCGGTTGCCATACGAACATCTATTGGCAGTCGTTACGGGTTGTTGAAGCCCTCAAAAGTCCCAACAATTGGTCTAACTGCAATGCTTCGATATTGCCCTCGGGCTGTGGAGGCCAGGCGGCAGTCCTTTAGACTTGTAAAGTGGACCCCAGACTCCAAAGCTGAAAAAGCTTCTGATGCAACTGGGATTAACGCTGAGAAAGTGATCTTGAAGGAAAAGCGACACAATAATGGGGAAGAAAACTGTCAATTCAGTTCGGCGTAAATAGAGCTACGTGTTGTCTTTAATGATTTGAGCTACCAATGAAGTTTCTTAAAAACATAGCAACAAGATGGCGAAGCCTACAGCATCTCCATCTTCACGCTCTGAAAGAAGCTTAAGGCTGATTTACACGGTGCAATTTAATTGCCTATGGCATACAATAAAATTGATGCAACACATGACATGCATCGTCTAAATGATAAATAAAAAAATAAATATATACGGACAAATCACACAGATTGAGCTAGCCCCAAAGTAAGTTCGAGACTTGTGTTATGGGATACTAACTCAACGATACTATATTTTATAATAGATACATATATAGATAAACATCCAAGACCCAGGCCAATCAGGAAAATATCGTTTTCCATCATGACCTGGCCGGGGATCGAACCCGGGGCCTCCACGTCGCAGGCAGGCGTGTTGACCGCTGCGCCAAGGAGGTCGACGATGTTTAGACAATGCAACTTTTAATGCTGCTTCAACTTAATAGAAACCATGGGCAATTAAATTGCACCGTGTAAATCAGTCTTTACACTCAGCAATGGCTGATTATATTGTAGCGGGCTAGGTTTATACGTATCTTGAAACCAACATTTTTGAAGATATCGACTTCTGCCACTTGCGAAACAAGCTTACAAATTTATTGTATTATCTTTTTCTTTCGTTTTTTTTTTAAACAGACAGTATAATGTTAACTTAAAACCTAACGTAACACAGGCATAGTCTTACTTTTAACAGTCAGTTGCATTGTATGTCGCGCAAGCAGATAGCGTGACAGAAAATATGGGAACACTTTCACTTGTTATTTTCAATGAATACAGTGGAATGTGGTTTAACTACCGCATTCATAGAATAAAAGTACTACCTACATAGTGCCGCAACTAACTGAATCATCGATTTAATAAATATCAGCCTGGTACGATTTTTCTGAAGAACTTAGCATTAACTACTACAATTGGGTTTTATAGTAAAAAAAAATTTTCACGTCCATCAGATAGATTTATAAAAAATATTGAACACGTATTTTTTATTTTTTCTGGAGCTAATTAATTTTACATTGTGCTCACATGATAGAAGCAACATAAATATGTAACAAAGAAATGTAACCCATATATTGTGATTTTAAAAGAGTGTCTATGGAGTTTCTTGCACGTTCTTCTCCATAGAGATTTACGCTTTGGAACGTGCAATTTAGCTTCACTTTTCTTGGACTGATCGACATTGACTATTCAAAAGTACCAAGTGATGGTTAATTTGAAATAAACAATTTTGATTTTTTCTTTCACTCAAATACTTAGGAAGATATATGATTTGAAATGTCGCAAGACGTCACGCCATGCTACAAAATAACTTTAATACGCTATATCTCAGTAGTTTTTGGTAATTTCGTCAAAATAAAAAATACAGGTTTTCACATTGATATAATATTAATCTAAGGTAGATCACGTCACTAGCGCACTGAAAATGAAGCGTACAAAAGGAGGTAAGTCCAGCAAGTCGCTTTAGTTTTCGTCGATTCTATTTAAGCGCAAACGACAAACACTAGCCATCTTTTTCTTCTCTATGCTTTAGATTGCGCCCCATCTCACTCACACTGTGCTAAATTTCAGTAGAATAAAAAAATTGCATGTCTGTGCTGCTGCTCCGATCGGCACATTTATTTTGGTTAATTTGTTAGAGAATATCATATCTGTTTAATATTATATCAATGGGTTTTCATTTTTTTATTATCTAAGTATAAGAGGGACTTTTTTTTGTTTTTCATACCATGGATACATCCCTATTGCTAACGTCTCTTCACTGTACCTTCTTTCATAGTTAGTCAGCTTTGTGTGTAATCAACTAATAGCCCCGAATCCCTTGTTCACAAAGTAAACTTAACTTTAGTGTATTTTTTCTTTCCATTTTATTAAGAAAAGGACTAAAGATAAATATTAGTTTAGTTCTGTCAAAAAAAATCCGCGCCTGACGTAATTTTAGTCGTGTTTTTAAACGCGTTTAAACTCTCATCGTCATCATCTCAGCGTTAATCCCAGTCGCATCCGAAGCTTTTTCAGCTTTGGAGTCTGGGGTCCGCTTTACCAGCCTAACTACTGATTTTGGCTAAACTTCGATATTTTCCGTAAAGTGACTGCCATCTGACCTCCACAACCCAAAGGCGATATCGGAGCATTGCAGTTGGACTTTTGGGCGCTCCAACAACCCGGCACGACTGCCGATAGATGTTCGTATGGCAACCGGGACCAACGGCTTAACGTGCTTTCCGAGGCACGACCAGAACAGTGCAAATATTCATATTCATGCATACAAATATGTGCAATGTGCATAATCGCGTTTAAACTGTGTATGGAGTAATTTGACAGCAGTCATCATCATCATCAACCTTTTTTTTATCGTCCCACTGCTGGGCACAGTTCTCCTCTCATACAGAGAAGGATTGAGCGTAATCACCACGCTTGCTCAATACGGGTTGGCGATTTCAGACTTAAAAGTCCAGGTTTCTTTAAGATGTTTTCCTTCACCTTCAGTCATTGGTGTCCAAGATATACTTGGAAAGTACATATAACTTTAGAAAAGTTACATTGGTACTTGCCTGACCTGGAATCGAACCCGCGCACTCATACTTCAGAGGCTGGTGTTTTATCCACTAGGCCACCACGACTTACTGACAGCAGTAAACTAACATATTATCCTCTATCCTTTTCTTAATTAAACAGAAAGAAAATATAAACTGACCTTAAAGTTAGTTTAGTTTCTGGACAACAAGTAAAGTTTAAACGCCCTATCCATACTAATATTATAAATGCGAAAGTAACTCTTGTCTGTCTGTTACGCTTTCCCGCTTAAACCTCTTAACCGATTTTGATGAAATTTGGCACAGACAATCTTTAGACCCTGAGAAAGAACATAGGCTACCTTTTATCCCGGAAAAATTTGATGTTCCCGAGGGAAATCTAAAAAGCGCAATATAACCGAACTCCACGCGGGCGAAGCCGCGGGCGGAAAGCTAGTATATTATACACAGTTGCTATTCACCATTTAAAACTTTAATGAACGTTAAAGTTTATCCATACTAATATTATAAATGCGAAAGTAACTCTGTCTGTCTGTTACGTTTTCCCGCTTAAACCTCTCAACCGATTTTGATGAAATTTGGCAGAGACAATCTTTAGACCCTGAGAAAGGACATAGGCTACCTTTTATTGAAAAAAAAATGATATTCCCGAGGGAAATCTAAAAAGCGCGATATAACCGAATTCCACGCGGGCGGAAATCTAGTAATGAATAATTCCCATTAATATTTGCCAGCACCCCGAGACCTTCCGACCTCGCCGCCGAGGTCCACCGCGACGCGCTCCACGTAGTAATCCCCTCCCCCGTCCCTTGTCCGATGAAGGCCAGCCCGCGCCGCAGCTGAGCCAGTAATATCATAATGTCCCATCAATGACCTCTGAGTTTGTTTCGGCGTTTCTTCTCAGAGCTAGTACTAGGAAACGTCATGGTCATCAAACCATTAAGAACACATTCGATCCAGCCTTCCCTTGCTGTCCTCTCTAGCGACGCCCTAAGCCGAGGTTCGTACCCCACAGGGGGTGCCCTTAGTGCGTAGTCGCCTAATTTTTAATTTAGTTTTAATTAATTTTAATTAAAGCATCCACAGGAAAGTCAGATTAAGTAGTTACGGTCTCCTAGTAGCCACCTACGAGATGCCATAACAAAAAAAAAAAACCAGCACCCCGATTGCGTAACACTCTATTACTATCAGTTGGAATATTTTATTATATATTTTGAAGCTTATTGCTATTCCATCGCTCCCTATGTTCGATAATTTGTCTGCTCAATAACGCAAATAACGTACCTAATGATTGTTGTTGAACTGTCAAAATGAAACCCGTTGCTACTGATAATGTGTTACGCAATTACCCTGCAGGTTTCATGCTCGCTGCACTAAGCATCTTAATTTTGTTTTATAATTTTTTATGTTTTATTTATTTACTTTTTCTTTTTTTATTTCGTTTAGGAAAATGTTCCAACACCCAAAAATATTCCGCAGGCAAGCGTGGTTGAAGACATGTACACTAAGACCGCTGATTCTCACACACTCCTGCGCCCAGAATTTGTGGAGAGTCTCTGGTACATGTATCAGATAACTGGAAACACCACCTATCAGGATTGGGGCTGGCAGATATACCAGGTAAGACAAATTTTATATGAACGATATTCCATAATGCAGCCTTGCGTAGGGTTTGATTGGTAGAAATCGTCAAGTAATGCTCCTGGGGCCATAATTTGATATTATATAGTCTCAGAATGGTCGATCAGTGATCTCATAATTATCGATTTTGATAAGTACGAAATTCTTACGATGACGAATCTCATTTGGACAGTTTATTTGCTAACAGCAAATTCTATTTTTTTTAATTTAAAGGTATATCCTTTAGAGCAACTAAGTGGTCTTGGTAACAAATCTTTACCTAGTGCGTGTTGCCAGTGGTGACCTACGGCACTGTACTGCACATGGTGGCTTACAACCGTCTTTATTAGAAAGCTTAAGTAACCGATAGGGCAACAGAGACAGCTCTGTTTGAAGTTTCTTTGCCTGATCGAATCAGAAATGAAAAGATCCTTGAGGACTAAAGTAACCGACATAACTTGAATAATTGCCGAAGTCAAAGTGGCAGTGGGCAAGGGCGCATGCTCGTAGAACAAATTACCCAAGGAGCCGAAAAGTTCTGGAGTGGCGACCGCGTGCGGGAAGGCATAGCGTTGAAAACTCTCTCACATAGTGAACCCACGACTACGTAACGGCCGCAGGAACGAGTTGGATACAAGAACCACAGCACGATCGATTCTATAAAAGTCACCGTGAAATGTTGGGTGAAGTGAGGTTAGAGTGCAAAAGACTTTTACGCGCTACCGCCCTACCGCACCAGGCTCCAACCAGTACTCGACGACTGGCTAGGTAAAAGGCACGGCTCTCTGTCGTTCAGAGTCACGCAGGTACTGTCGGGGCACAGCTGCTTCGGCAAGTACCTGTGCCGCATAGATAGGGAGCCGGACGCTCGGTGCCACCACTGCGTCCAATGCGGGGAGGACACGACGCAACATACACTCGCCGAGTGTGTAGCTTGGGAGGAACAACGCCGTGTCCTCACAAATGAAGTGGGAGGTGGACCGGGGTGGTTTTTAATCAATATGAGTCTGACAGACCCCGTCACCCGCCCCAGGGCGGCCGACATCCATGAGGATTTGCCAACCCGGAAACAAAAAGAAAAAAAAAGAAAGGTTAGAGTAAGTTGTCAATCGTGGTAATTTCTTAGCTTTAGTTGTAATGACAGTCCACTCCATGCTTGCTTTACCTATGTTTGTACGGTGGCCCATGTCACCGTAAAAACTCACCACCAACCATGCTACATAATCTTGAAGAAAGCTTGGGACTGAGCTACACGCTCTGCTAAGCATTGTTATTAAGCAATATGCGTAATTATCCTACAATTATGGCAATTTTTTAACCGACTTCAAAAAGGAAGAGGTTACTCAATTCGACCGTATATATGCTTTTTTTTTATGTTTGTTCACGCATAACTTCGTCGTTTATGAACCGATTTTGAAAATTCTTTTTCTGTTGGAAAGAAGACGTTCCCAAGGTGGTCCCATTATAAGGATATCAGGGTTTGATGGTGGAAGACCAGAGAAAACAAGGGAAACTTTCAAAAGTTGCAGGGGCGACTAGTGCATTTCTTAGCATTTTCATTAAGTATTATAAAGCACTACAATTTAATAAAGGTCTGGAGTAGATCTGATGATGGAGCCGGGAGACAGTCGAAGAAACTCCTCAACAATTCACAGCAGCTGCCTTGTGTTTGGGGTCGATTAATTTGTATTGATAAGAACTTTGCACCTAGATTTGTTGTGACTGTCATAAGAGCTCTGATGATGAAGGCGAAGGCCAGTTCCGGGAACTCCTCAACGGTTTACAGTAGCTACTGTGTGTACTTGTGGTTGGACTTCATTCATTTATATTGATGAGACCTTTGCACCCATTGGGTTAAAATAATGGTCTGCAGTAAATTTGATGATGAAGATCATAGGCAGTTGAGGGAATACCTACTTACGGGTAAAAATTAAAGTAAACAAAATTACGTCGTTTCCCAACTATATTTGCGTCAGCTTCCAGTCTGACCGGACGCAACTGAATACATAGTACTTTTAACAACTAAAAAGTGTAAAATAAAAACTTTTTTACAAAAAAACAACCGACTTCCAAAAACCACTACAAAGTGAAAAATAACTAATTTCGGAAGTCGGTGTCAAAAATGAATATACAAAACCAAAGACACCGACTTCCGAAATTAGTTATTTTTCACTTTGTAGTGGTTTTTGGAAGTCGGTTGTTTTTTTGTAAAAAAGTTTTTATAAGCACTGTTTTTTTTTTAATTACCTAAATTATTGTAAACATTTTTATTTTTAATGTCTGGACTTGAAAAAAGACGATGATCCCTGAGTTTGTTTCGGCTTTTTCTTCTCAGAGGTAGTCAGTTAGGAAACGCCGGCTCCATCTGGTTTAAAAAAAATGACGTGTAAAAGTGATTGGTGATCCTACTTGCTTAATACACGATTTCATTTCAATCGCACTGAAAAATTGGTCATTCATTCAACGTAACATATTGCTTGCATCAACAGGTTTTGGACAGTCCTAACTCTGATCATTGTTTTACTGTGTAGAAACGGACCTCCCTCGAAGTGGGTGGAAGTAGAGATGCTTGGAGGAGGTCTGTGTAAAGCAGTGTACGGTTTTCGGCTGAAATGATGATCATAAACCCCCTTATTTATAAACGCTGCTTAAAGTTAACTAGTGATTAGCGATTGTTTAACTATTCATTTTTGACGTTTGTACGTCACTTAACTTTAATCATCGTTTATCAATAAACCCCTTAAACACTATGTTTATTCATAGACGATGTTTAAAGACGCTAATCACTAGTAAACTTTAAGCAGCGTTTATGAATAAGGGGAAAAGTGGTCACACAGACAAACACATTTTTTTTCTTTTTTATACAATAATATTACTCTAGTCTTAATGATATTGATACAGTACACCAAAAACCGATATATGTATATTGTATGTATATGACAGTTCAAAATTTTTCCTTTCCAGGGTTTTGAAAAGTATGCCAAAGTGCCAAATGGCTACACGTCGCTAGCAAACGTGAAAGTGGAGAAACCATTTCAACGTGATATGATGGAGTCTTTCTTCTTATCGGAGACACTTAAATACCTGTACTTACTGTTTAGCGATGATAGATACACTATAGACTTGAATAAATACGTCATCAACTCAGAAGCTCATCCACTACCGATCCATAAGAATTAGAAGTACTTACCTAGTTACACTGATGGATTCCAAGCTATAAAACGCTTAGCGTTTTTACGGTTCTTACCAACATCAAACGTCTGGAGGAGACTGTATTTTGGATCCATGGGAACTTTCCTTACTAAATAGCAATAGTAGTGCAATTTTTACAATATTTTAATGTGTCATGATTATAAGTGTCTGTTTATTCCCAAAGTTCAGTGTAAAACTGTAGGTATTATATGTAATGCCATATTTACATAATGTAAACACTTCACCGGTTATGTACTCTGAACAGGAGGCCAAATCCCGTAATTGAAAAAGTTCAACCTCTAGCCGCAATCTTGTCTTCATTAGAGGGATTTTTAATAGAGTGAGACTGAGTTCATACTGTGAACGTTCTTTTTAAATTACGAGAATTGCCCTCAGTGTATTATCATTAATTCAGTTTATTTATTATTGATTCAGGTAACGACGCATAATTTGATGGGCTCAAAAATATGATTTTATCATATTTTATTCGTAACTATCCAATTATGTATCTAGTTCATCATTAAATTACATATTTAGTTATGTATGTTTAAAACATTTAATATTAAGTCTTAAAAAAAAACTATCAGCTGCATTTCCCATGTTACTTAAAAATAATCTGATTTAATCTTCACTCTTAGGAGTTTAATAATAAATAGATAATTAATTCCTAATCTTACCTTATAAGTACTTAAAGTGTAACGAATTTTGTAAATGTTTTTATATACCCAACGTTAAGAAAGTTAACACATACATACACATGAGTGTATGTATTAATTCTATTAATGTTGTGATTGTATACTAATGATAGTATACAATCACAATATTAATAGAATTAATTTTTGCTTTTAATCTGGCTTCCACGGTTATTTCATTGCGTTTCAGTAGACTATATTTTGACGGGACCAAATTTTGGAGTGACTTATGATATTAATGTAACGAAGAATATTTATTTGGATGTATTTAATTTCATTAATATAATTAATTTTAGTCTGAATGTTTATATTATTTAACTATAGTCAATCTATATTGTTATAATTTAATTATGTTTTCTGTTTTAATGTCTATTATAGACAATATTGCTTTATATTAGGCAACTAAAGGAAATTAAGAATCTCGCATAGCTTTTGCGGTCCCAGTAGATACAATTCGACTTATTTATGAATTTTAGTTCGGCTTGGGCTCCTGAGGTACTAAAATTACAAAACGTAGAAATTATTTTTGTTTCACTTAGAAAATATTACACTCAAGTCATTATGATATATTTGTTATGTAAAATATTTATAACAATTTTAAATTTTATATGTATATGTAAGGGAGATGTGTATTAAAATATGAGGCGAAATCAATGTTAGTAGAATTATGTGCGTTAAGTGTAGTAGTTGAAATTAAAACAAGCTCTTATTGAGATATTATATTGATTAGGATACCAGTGCTGCATCGGCTTTTGCGAACATATCTAAGGTACAAGCAAATCGCCTTGCGTTAATGTTAAGATCTCACCGTAGTGATGTAGATCTGATATGTTAAGATACGTACTACTACGGATATTGGATTGGTAAGGCTACGTACACACTGATAGGTGGCTTGTTCAGCACTTAGAGCCTAGCGAGTCAATTTGCGAGTAGCGAAGTGAGATGTTCTAGAATTTTCGCAATCGACCGCATTGCATGCTTGGCGCCTTTTCTAGTCTCCTTGCGTACATCGCACAGATGTTTTGTTACTAAGGCGCTAAACAAGCCACAACTTAGTGTTTAAGTAGCCTGTAATTTTTAAGACGGTCACACGAAGAATTAGGACATAGAGAGCATAATCTTTTTCATTCCGCTCTGTAGTCCAACGGTTAGAGGTTACACTAGAATACGGTATTTTAATGATGAAACACGTCCTTTTATTTTTCCCCGACTGAGGGCGAGCCAAAAAGGCTATAAATTGGTACACGCGTTTTTGTGCAAATCGCCTACGTATGTACATATACCTACATACAAGATTTTAGCTTTACCTACTCGTCAAAAGAATATGAACACGAACGCGACCCGGCTGACCAATGTAAAATTGAATTAAATATGTGATGTCACATCTTACGTTTTCACTCCAAAAGAGCTGGAACTGAAAGTTTTTTATCTACGTTTACAGTAAAACTGTGATGTTATATATTTAAATAAATTTAGAATACATATAAAATTGTACAACAAAATGTCTTCAATAAGCAATGAATTCAGACCTCGCTCAGTGAAAATATACTTTTATTCAATTAAATAAGTAAGCTAGGTACTTGTTAATGCCGAATATTTGTAGACTGTAAACAAAAATGTGGATATTGCGGTTTATACTCTAGTAAATAATTTCATTATATTGGGTAAAATATTTGGGGCATTCAATGATAGTGAGATGCAAGATTAAGGTACGCACTAAGTATACTAGTAAAGTAATCTAGGAGCTTTGTATAAGCACCTCCTCTGTATGAGCTTAGGCACATTGTACATGATACGATTTCTTTACGAATCCGCGAATAAACCGTCGTTTTCCACGACAAGTAAAACGTGTGTACAAAGGGTATTATTGTTCATATGAGTGAGATAATTAGAGGCTTTTTTTATTCTATATCATGTCCTTTTTATTTGGGGCTGCGTATTTGAAAACACTGTAGATTATAGAAGGCCAATTATTCTCGTAATTTATAACGTTCTAAATCTAATCGCAGTCTGTTCTCAGTGACAATCAAATGTGAAATTGTAAGAATAAAAAAAAAAGAAAAGTACAATTACGAAGAGTAGGTGTGCACAGCGGACGCACGTCCTCTCATTTAAATTGCACCTCTCTAACATTCGAGGTCTGCACTCCAATATCGATGCAGTCCATCACCACCTTGAGACTGAAAAGCCCCACCTACTTTTCTTGACGGAGACCCAGATCAGATGTCCGTCTGATGCGGCATACCTCAGCTACCCGGGATATGCATAGGAGCATCATTTCCTGCAGCGTGCCGGGGTCTGTGTGTATGTCCGCAATGACATCTGCTGCCGGCGCCTCCGTCATCTCGAAGACCCTCACTTCTCGTCCCTATGGCTGTTGGTAGACACTGGTGTGGACAAAATTGTTTAAACTTGTGTCTACCGATCGCACAGCGGTGATCAGGAGACGACTCGATTGTTTGACCACCTCAGTGAGGCTGCTGACAATGCGCTGCACCGGCACCCTGACGCACAGTTCGTCGCTCTGGGGGACTTCAACGCCTGCCACCAGGATCCACCATCCAGGAGCCACCTGGCTTTTCCCGTACCAGAGGACCGACCACGCTGGGAGAGAAGCGCGAAACTTTGCGCTTTCAATGGGCCTTTCCCAGCTGGTAGAGCAAGCGACTAGGGTGCCTGATGTAGGTGGTCATACTGCCAATTGTCTGGACCTTCTACTGACCACTGATCCGGACAGATGTGTTGTAACAGTTTCCTCACCGTTGGGAACTTCAGACCACTGTCTGGTGAAGTCTGTATCGTCCTTCTCCCCACCAGATCACGACTCTCGTGGCGAACGGCGATTGTGGCAATACAAGTCAGCAGATTGGGATGAGATGCGCCACTTCTTTGCGTCTTATCCTTGGCAGTAGGTCTGCTTCTCTTCTGACAATCCGTCGAGCTGTGCGGACGCTATAACCGATGTGGTGCGTCAATGCCGATTGTGTCCAAGCTGAACAGCGTAAGCGCGCGGCATTTCTCACTTGGATTGACGCTTGTGACCGCAGAGCTCCAGATCTAAGCTCAAAGAAGAGGGCCTTTAACTGTGCTGCCAAGTCCTACAAAAAGGCGCTTAAGAAGGCTCGCTTCGACCGCATTACCAATATGGGTAATGCGGTCGAAACATGTTATCTGCGCAGCCATCCGGTACCAGATCTTTTTGGTCCCTTGCCAAATCGGTCGAGGCGAGCTTCTGTCGGCCCACACTGCCTCCGCTGGTTAGGCCTGATGGAACACTGGCTCATACGGTGAGAGAGAAAGCAGGTTTCTTTGCATCTCTCTTTGCCGATATTTCGCGTCTTGATACTTGCAGTGCTACTCCACCTATCTTACCTCATTACGGAACCTCAATGCCTGACGGGGTTTTCTTTACATATTGTATATACTTGGTTTGAATTAGACACCTTTTTCAGACTAACTGTTATTGGATTGTATAAATTAAATGCCAAGATAATATTTTACAGGCAGTCACTGCTAGATGTCACGGTAGAAATAACGCTAAGCTACTTAGAATATGTACACGACCTCACTAAGCGATTAAGGGCCGTTCTTTTGATCCGTAGTTAAACTCGACCAATGGATTTTTGCGTGGTTGTGACGCACGTTTCCTTACCCATTTATTATTTTTTTGTATTTTTGCGTTAGCTATGTTTACCGCAAATAAACGTTTTAAAATAGTAACTAATGGTTTTTTTTTTAAATAAATTATTAGTTTATTGATGTCATTGGTAATGGTCAAATATTTATCTGTAAACACAAAATTATAAAAAAAAAACTATTTTGCAATAATCTTGTCATTGGCAAATGGTTGAGATTAACTACGGATCAAAACATCGGCTCTAAATCATGCATTACTTTAACTCAGTAATCATTAAAAGGGTATAGTTTAAGGCCTAAGTACTGCATCTCCATAGTATTAAATACACAAACGCACAACATACTTATAAAATAGCCACTATATGTCCTAGGTAAACTAATAAAATAGCCACTAAAGACCTAAGTTTACTTCCTTGGTTTTTGTACTTATTTAACGTTGTCCTTTATTAGTTTATACTGTATCCGCGTTAATATAAGACATTTAAAGTAAACTTTTTACTGTCTGCTCGATCGATTTTAACTTTTATTCCGTAGGCATAAGGATGGTATTAAAAGCGAAACTGTCGTTAGATAACCAACTGTTTACTTCACCCGCTATTTGCCATTTCACTAACGTAATAAAACTCAAAATCGGTTGAACCAGGAGCGTACCCGGGTGCGAAGGGGGCAGTGGGGCACTTTCCCCCCAGGAAATCTCGTAGGACGTGTAAAACACACAGTAGACACTGACAAAATGTACGGTTTAATTGCCAAAAATACCGCGTGCGACTATAGCGCACAAAGATTAAAGGCCAGAAGTTGGATAGATAAATTATACATATAATTTGAAATTTTACTCCGAAGGATCTTTCAATTACTATTTATAAAATCTGGAACAGAAATTCTAGATGATCTGTATTGTTTGAAGATGTACTCATTGTAATAAAATTAAGCATAATTGTAAAGGCGAAGAAAGACCGCAGACTGCATTGCAATGTATTTCTACATTAACGCTCCGTAGAAAGCGAGCCGCCGGTCGACCGACAACTACGCATGACTTTGCACTGATGGTGCTTTCAGCTGTTGCTGTCACAAACAGAGGAAACGTGTATTTTCTTTAGACAAATGGGTTTAGTGACACTAAAAAAGAAAATCTGCTTCCGTCGTCGCTTTTGGAATCAAAACAGCAGTGAAGTGAAACAGCCGTCTGTGGTCGGCCTTCACCTTCGGAATTCTATCCAATCTATGCTAAGCCTTTATATATTTTGTTTAGTCGGCTATAAGTTGAATTCATTGTAAATTAGTGTTCAGTTACCAATATAAATTAGTAATTAGTTACCAAATATTTCGATCTTCCTAAAATTGTGCTTAAGTTAAAACGGCTTTTTAAAATGTGATTAACCTTTGTCAAAATTGGTAATTAAAATTGTACCTAGTATGATATTATATAGGATAGGTACTTATATGGATTTAATAAATGAGTGTGTTTCACCATTCTTTTTTAAACAGTAACCTGACGTATCATTATAACATTCTTAACTCAATAAACACAGTATTGTATGTAATTTGTGAATCTCACTTTCTACTTAAAATGTTTTTTTGTCTGTGGTTTATTTGTCCCAAATAATACAAATCAGATCTGATAAATTAATTAGATAAATAGGAGTTGTCAAAGCTGGGTTTACATTAAGGATGAATTTTGCATTTACACCTACTTACATAATATTAAATATCAATGTCAGTGTAGGTACTGGAATCTTAAAGTTGTGCTACTACATATTGGTTGTAATAAATGTACAATTTGTAATGGTGTTGTTTTATTTTTAAAGATACTAGCCTCTTCTTTTGTTTGGGATGGGAAATCATCAAATAACTTCTCTCGCTCTGGGCGGAGCGGAAGGGCGTGTCACACTTTTACTGACTAAAACCCACCTGTGTTTCTTCACTTGCCTGTGCGACAGGGCCACGGTTTCTTGTTTAACCAACCCGCAACCCTGACCCAGGAGGCATCGGTCTTCGTGGACCCCGTCACGATGCGCAGACATCTCTTTGAGGCACGCGTGAAACAACGCGCCGTAAACTCTGGACTGCTGCTCTTTAAACAATGTACTTAGTAACAAAGCATCCTGTATAAAGTGTTATACAGGATGCTTCGTTACTAAATACATTTTTGAGCCGGTGAAGCAAATTGGAAAACCAGATAATGAGCCTTTAATTATGGTGACAAAAATACTACTATTCAAAGTATCCATCATAAAATTAATGTCAATTAGGGCGCGATCATTTGTACAGACGACAGCACATCAAGCTACTACAGTCTGTCAGTTTTTTTTATTACATTTTCAAGTTTATCTACAAAGTCTTAAGGCTCAAGGTTGATTGGGAATTATTGAGTTTCGGGTAGGTTGACCTGCTGTCGTCCGTACCAAAACTACGTGTGGACGAGCGCTATTTTGTATGAAAACTAATGGAGTGACGCCTGAGACTGAACTGAACACTGCTCTGCGACAAACGAGCTGTATTGTACTTAGTGGTGTGCTCAATGGATACGTAGACCCAGGTTAACAGCCTATTCGAGCAAGCCACTCATCAATGACGTCAGTTCATGCGTAGCCTCTCCGTGGGTTGCAGTGGACACAACCACAGACACTTTCTTACAAAGCGAAGCTTAATACATACGAGCGTACCCTCTCCGTGCTCCGCGCTGTAACTGTGTTCTATTAACGCTATAAATTTGAAAAGGAGTAGGGCGTCATCGCAAAGACCCGGCGGTACTTCACACCAAGGCAGCTTCTAATGTTGTACAAAGCACAAGTCCGTTCGTGTGTGAAGTACTGCAGCCACAATTGGGCTGGTGCTGCGAAATGTCACCTGGATACTTTGGATTCAGTAGAGAGACGTGCGAAGAGGCTGATTGGCGACCCAGATTTAACTCGAAACGGTCTCCAAAGCCTGGAGCACAGGCGTAGAGTAGCCAGCCTTTCGGTCTTCTATAGGATGCATTCTGGTGAGGGTGCGGGGGAATTGCATGATTTAATTACCCCCCATCTCCGTTCCACCATCGGACGACCCGTCGTACGGCGACTTTCTACCCATACATTGTTGACACCACTACGATCCGGACGAACGTTTCGCTTCTTCTTTTATACCGCGTACATCGAGGGACTGGAACAGTTTGCCGGCGGAGGTGTTTCCGTCACACTACAATTTGAGTGTCTTCAAGGCTAGAGTGAATAGGCTCTTAATAAACTAGCGCGCTTTACCATCAGCGATCACATCACTGCTTACCATCAGGCGGGATTGCGATCAAGCGCTAGTACAGATCGGGCCAAACTTCTAGTCCGCTCTGAAGTTGCTTCGCGCAGGGGTACAGTCACGCACCAAATTAAGTTGATTTGAAACACAAAACCTCCACCATAACTGGGGAACTAATTTTTGCAATAGAATATTATAATAGGAATAGGCAAAACACAGGTTTTATTGCAATATAATTTTATTTAAAAGTTTATAATTGTTCAACATAGTTTCGGCCACTCTTATTACAATTTCATCGGTTAATGTATCTATTACGTGATCACTTTCTATACTGTTCTTCATTGTATTTAACTCTATTGCACAATGCCGTCCTCTCGGATTCACCCATAATATTACATTTTTCTCGGACACGTTCCATGACTTGATTAATATTCCAGCTTATATTTTTTTTCGCTACATAACCTTTTACAGCTGCCCATGCCATTTCTATTGGATTCATTCTGGGTGATAGGGTGGAAGCCGTAATACCGTATTATGTCCACTCTCTCCTAAAATCCTGGCAATATGTATTCCGGTTGGACATGTTCAAAATTTTGTTTTTAAAGGAACAGCAAAAACCAGTAACTGAATAACTAAAAAAGAAATTGACAACTAAAGAAGTTAAAAGTAACAACAACAAAATCAAAAAAGAACTGAGCGTGACTGTACTTCGTTACGAAAAACGAGCACGTGTGCTATTCGGAAGAACATTGAACGCACACTAACGCGCAGGCACAGGTGATATAGGTGCGGGGGCGGTGAAGCGGGGCGAGCCCTGCCGCCGCCGCCTCCTGCCACTCCCCGCTCATACCTGCTTTTTGCTACTGCGACGCGGTTCGCGCTGTGTTAAGAGCGGAATAGAAGTTTGGCGCGATCTGATTATAATATACAAAAAAAAAAAAATAGACGCAAGAATGAAAATGCTTAGGTTTGTCTAATTTTAAGAGGAACTTAAATAATATAAATAATAAATATATATACGGACAAATCTCACAGATTGAGCTAGCCCAAACGTAAGTTCGAGACTTGTTTTATGAGATACTAACTCAACGATACTATATTTATAAATAGATACATATATAGATAAACATTCAAGACCCAGGCCAATCAGGAAAGGATCGTTTTCTCTCATGCCCTGGCCGGGGATCGAACCCGGGGCCTCCATGTCGCAGGCAGGCGTGTTGACGGCTGTGCCACGACGGAGCACGACAAGTTAAATCGATGATTGTTATCGATAACTCTTTGGTATTTACTCTTTTTACCCGACTGCCAGGAGGGTTATGTTTTTAAAATATTATGTCAACATCAGGATATATGTAAAATTACGTAATCATAAATAATCGAGTTGTCTATGTCAATCGGCTTAAAATCGAGTCTAGTATCACCTAAAGCTAGAAGATTATCCTATATTTCACCTGCTTTGATTACATTTCTAAGTGCTTGAGAATGGCGCCATGTCGCAGAATAATAGTATTATATTATCATAGTGCCTAAATAAAAATAAAACTCAAGTCTCAATTTCATATTTTATTTGATGTACAAATGTGTACATATTTTATAAATACAAATTTTATAAATCTAATATACTACACAAAGTACAGGCTCCAATTCTGAATGGAGTCTGATCCTGTAGTAGGTACTAGTTGACAAAGTATAAAGTTAAAAAATAAAGCTATAAAGGTTTTCATTACACTTGGTAAATTCATAATAAGAAAAGGCAAAAATATTGGCAATATGGTCTCTTACAATGACTGGTAATTAATATTTGAGCAGAAGAGGAAACACCACTAAGGCAAATGCAAGACCTAGAAAATAGATACATTTTTTAGATTCACACTACAGGAATACATATCAGCTACTGTAATAAAATCCACAAGACTAAATATTATAAAAAGATTAAATACTCCATATATGAAGTTATAATATGTGTTACATTTATATTATTATATAAGAAGATAATACTCATAATATCCTCATTGATTCCTAAAGAATTTCAAGAGGATTTATGTTATTGATATGACAGGTAATATTAAGGTTTTATTTTTAAAATTATTATTATATTATAATTATTATTATTAATTAAATTTATATAAATTTAATTAATAATAATAATTATTATATAATTATTATTTTAATTTAATTTATTTTTTTAATATTACATGTATGAGATTGTCACAAGGCTATTTTTGAGATATAAAAATAACTAATACTACTACTTTAAAGTTACTTATACTATGAAAAAAGGCTGCGCTAGCGCATGCAGTCACACAAATTTGAGAAGTCTTCATTGGCTCGAGACAACACATGAACTGCCTAAAACTAGAGGAATGGAGAATTAAAATTTTGTATTTTATTACACATTTTACGAGTCTAAATAGAAAATAGATTAGCGAAATAATTTGCGAAAATTCATTTTTTTATTATATCGGTCTTACTCCAATTCAATATTAATTTAGAAATGTAAAATCTAAATTCATTTTTTATTTAATTTACTACGTTGTTATACAACCCGTAGTCTTATACACTCTTACTAATAAGTAAGTCAAAAATATAATGTATTTAGTGAGATTTAAAAATGCAGTCTTTGTGCTATCAGTAGAAGACAAGATTTTGTTTTTATATTTCTAAAAGTATCACTCGGTTTAGTACCTATATAAAATTATTATAATTAATGTTTACAGTACAAAAATATATTTGTCACTTATCACATACTTGGAACATAATGGAATGCAGCATTTTGCAAAATTATAAATAGTTGCTAATACATGACAGATTAGTAAATAGTTTAGTAGTTTCCGATGTTTAAAAATACTCCTCAGAATTTTGTAATTTTAATCATCAATGGCAGTAATGCGATTATAGTCTGGTAAAGGACTTCTATACAAAATTAAATATTTTATTAGGCGCTTCAATACCTACAACCTGTTTCAAAAATAAATTTGAAGCTAAAATAAAAAAAATGATCACGCCATATGGCAGGTGAATAGAAAATACAAGTTTCTCAAACATATCCAATATATGGACATGGACATATGAAACAACAATTATATATGATCATGGAATTTAGTAACTAGATAAGCATATTAAGTTGTTATAAATCTATCCATGATTACATGAGTACGCAGTCACAACACTGGATTGTGTAGTACAGGCACTTGATGCCACAGTCTTCTTCCTCTTCTGTAGACGCAGCAGACCTGGCCTTGTGTGGCGGAGGACGTCTTAGGTATACACTGTCAACCTTGTCTTCAAATTTCTCAGTATCTTTACCTTCTTTTTCAGATTTATGTGTGACTTCATTCTCAAAGAAGTCATCACTTTTCTCACTTTTTAAGTCCTTATTGTTTGTGTCTCCAGCTGCTTCCTGTAAAGTAAAAACAATAGCAACGTTAACACTTTTCCGAGACATGATGAGATAGAGATAGTTTTATTTTTATAACAGCTATAGTTATAACATGTTGTGGGGCCGTCAGGCCGTGAAAACTTTCAAAGTACCTAAGTAGGGTAATTTCGCCTGTTCGCGTCCATTTTTTTTAGAAAAATCCTTGAAAATAAGTAAACTAATAAGTACACCAATCAAACGAAAAGTCTTACCACTAATACCTCAATGTATAAGAGGCACGCACACATGAACAAAAGTTCCGTACGCTAAAACAATCCCATTTAAAAAAATAATTTGTCCCGGCTAGGCTGTTCTTCAAGGAAGTGTGCGCGCGCGGGATTTTAAGAAAAACATTGAACTTATCGCTGCACACTATTTCATTTTTTTAAGCGACTTTTAGAATACAAAACTGTTTCTAGTGAATAATATTAATTGTAATTTGTTTATGTCTTTTACTTTTATCGAATAAATTAAGGTGGACTCGAATTACTACATCAACTTTACAAAATTTGCACTTTGCGTCCACAATTTAAAAAGTTTAAATTTATTATTTAATTATTTTTTTTTTTTTTTTAATACTACGACTTTATGATTCTATTTTAAAATAAAAAGAGTAATAAGAAATTACTCTTTTCATTTAAAAGTAGTGGTCTTGCTCTTTGTCCAAAGACAGAAAAAGTTTTAGATCCAAGAGGGTTCAAAAGCTTATGCCAAATAAAGCCAAGTAATGAAAAAGAAAACATTATTATTAACTTTTAATGCGAACGGAGATATGTGTCCACCTTGTATTGTGATTCCATGCATTGGACCACCAAGCGCTATAGTAAACAGTATGCATGCCTCAAGAATGGAGGTTAGGCAGGTCGGCGACAGGTTGGATGAGAGTGAATGATGGAATTCTGCTGTCACAAAAATAAACTTTTGCAAATTGTTAAATGATGCACTGAAACATCCTATAATGCCCGACAATATCAAAAATGGGTGTAAGCGATGTGGTCTTTACCCATTCGATGCTAATAGTGCAGTAGAGAAGAATTATTTTAATTTTTTTTAAAGCGATATAATGATAATAATATTGATTTTTAATATTTATATTCTTATATTGTTAAAATACAATCTTTCTTTACAAATTTTAAAAAATATACCCCTATGTTCTTTGTCTCAGCTGATGGACGCGAAATGATTTAGTGTGGATGCAAACTTACTAAATGCCTCATTCTGAAGTTTAACTATTTAAAAACAAATACAAGGTGTTTCAAACAAAAATCACAGTTAATCTTAAAATAGACTATATAATGAACACATTATATATTTTTGTCATAGAAATTAGCACTGAGATATTTTTATAATCGCTGTTAAACTTGCTAACTGCACTAAATGGACATGAACAAGCGAATTGACCCTAGAACAATTATTTTTACAAAAGTATGTTATGAATATAGACACTTACTTTACTTTCTTCTTTCATGTCATGTCGAATGAACTCCTGTTTTTCTTCAGCATTTCCTGTAGCATTACTATCAGATGGCACTTCTGAAGCTCCTAATGCTGTACCAGCAGTAGCTATACTTGCAGCAGGCGCTTTTGTCCTTTCTGGTACCAACAAACCTGTCTCCTCTTCTTTCTTCTTGTGTGGTTGAAAATCAGGTGAATCTCCAGACATGCTTAAAAGAAGAATTTTTGAATTTAATTTAAACAAGTAATGAAACTCAATTACAATGTTGAAGTGACTGCTTAGGCGACCGGGAGACGGAAGATTAAATTACATTTCACGACAACTCGCACACATTGTCAACCAACTGTGTATAGCTCCATTATTATTAATGTAAACAACACTCGATAAAATGATGACTGCAGTTACCAGTTACATAAGTGTAAACGACATCCAATTACTTGATTTACCTGACTACAGCAGTTTCTATTTGTTCTCCAGACAAACGTCGCCATGTGCTAATGATTGTTTCAAAATTGTTGTTTTCTTGCATCTCGGTGTGTCATAAACATATGCCAACAAAAAGTTTTACTATTGTTCACAAACTATCAACAAATAACTACTGTATTAATGGTTTGGTGATATTATCCGCAAACCGTTTGATCAGATTTTTTGATATTGGCATTTGTTGAAAACACTGAGTATTTGTAACATTTATTTCAGTAATATTTTAGGAGTTCCAAAAAAGAAGTATCGTAAGTAACAACTAACAAGCGTTTATCAAGCTTTGACCTCTGCGAATTCAGTGATGTCATGTCGCTACAGACTTATAGTACATACTAGTTCCGTAGTACTGTGTAGTAGACACTCTAGTGACGTGCCACCAAATTATTTAGCCTTCAGAGATGAATCAAGTAATCGACTATTTTAATTAACTAATGCAAACAACATGTGTTTGCCTTATTAAGTAAATGAATGATGACTTTTGTTGTTATACTGACGATAATGTATTTAGGTTTAAAAAAGAAATACTTTGAAATAATAGGGATTTTAAAAATGCCATTCGACTAATAGCGTATATTTAAAGTAAGTGTATTCTGGGCTTAAAAATGTTTCCATAAATAACGCGCGAAAATTTAAAAAAATCTAGGGGTTTTGCAAGTTACAGGACTGTTTTCAATTATGATAAAAAAATCTTGTATTTTAATTTAGTTAAATCATTATTATTTAATTACATAATTTGCGATTAAATACATTTTAAATCTAAAAAAAATAAAAATATATTAAACCTGTGAAATCCCTAGTGGTATTACATTATCAAACTTGGATACTTACAGTCTGTACATTGAAGGTGATCTTTCATATTTCCCTTTAGGATAATTATCATTGACGCCACTATACACGACTTCCTTCTTTTTATTTTTTCTAGTAGGAAGCCATATTATTCCGAAGCCTGTTTTATTACTTTTGTTTTTGGGGGTGCTAAACGACGATAAGCCATAGCTTTGGGATGAGCTGGCACCAAACCCAGAAGACTTTCCACCGGAACTGGAGCCTAATCCACTAGGAAGTTTAGGTGTCGAGCTGGAGGATTTTCCACTAGTATTTTTGCCGCCAGAAGATTTTCCAAATCCACTGGTTCCACTCTTACCAAGACCGCCTCCACTTTTTCCAAAGGAACCGGCCCCACTTTTGCCTGTAGGGCCGGCTCCGAACTTTTTACTTATCGGTGCCAGGTTGCTGACCTAAAGCAAGAAAATTACAGGAATTAAAAATGTACAAAACATACTTACATATCCTGACAAATGTAGGATCAAAAAAAGTTTCAATTTGAAAGACTACCTACCTAATCATGCGATTGTCTCGAACATACGTATTTTAAGGTTATGGTTACTGTTCTATTTCAGTTAAAACCAAGGGCGGATCCAGCTTTGGCGCCAGGGGGGGGTCACATAGTCGTGGTCAATTCAGAAGAAGTTTTAATTAAACTTTGATAATAATAGATACAATTAAAAAGAAGGTATTTTATTAATAAGTACCTACTGAACATAAAAATACCTAATTAAATAACGAAATCAATTTTTCTTTTACGTCTCCTGCCGAAATGTTTTATCACTTCATCTATTTCAATGGCTACGTTTTTATGGACGTGGAGAAGTGCCAGTCCGGTTAGACGTTCTTCAATCATTGAAGCTCTTTCCCATGCTTTGATTTTTCGTAACGTAGACGACGTACCACTGGGTGTTGAGAGGCGAGCTCAGACTGAGGGGAGATCTGACCAGTTAAGCGGACGACACGCTGGTCACCGCCCGGGAGAGCTCGCACAGGGAAACAACGTTGCTGGCGACGGCTGCGGTATCACAGGTGGTGGGCCGCATACGTCGCCTAGGCCTGGAGGTGGCGCTCAACAAGTCGGAGGCCATGGTTTCATGGTCTCCGGCGGGCGCCGCCACCCGGCTCACGGCGTCAGCTCGAGCAGCGTCGGTCGCAGCTCCGAGAGGTCCTGGTGGCAGAATGGCGGGACAGGCTTTCGTGCCCTACCGCAGGCCTCACCACCATCGAGGCGATCCGGCCGGTACTGGCGGACTGGCTCGGGAGAAGGCAGGGCTCCCTGATGTTTCGGATTACACAAGTACTTTCGGGGCATGGTTGCTTCGGAAAGTACCTGTGTCGCATAAACATGGAGCTGGACGCCTGGTAGCACTACTGCATCAACTGGCGAGAGCGGCATACGCTGGCAGAGTATGCCACGCGCGAAGGAGCTGCGCCGTGCCTTCATCTCGGCCGGCAGGGAGCTGTCACTGCCGTAATCGAGTCGATGGTCGGCAGTGATGAGTCCTGGGATGCGGTGGTTTCCTTCTGCGAAACAGTAGTCTCGCAGAGGCTGTGGACAGGAAGAGGGAGATCTCGTCCTCTCACCCGACCCACAGCAGGCGCACCGGGCGTCGGCGGAGGGCGGATAACGCCCTCTTTCAGCCACCCTAAACTGGTCCAGGGGCGACACACTCGGGGACATCTGTCGCCCCCCAAACATCAGGACCCGGGGTGGCGGCGCGAAGTGTTCCACACGCGCCACTCTTAGACGTCATGGGGGGAGTCGTACACATCATTCAGCCGAGGAGGCCCACAGTGGTGGGCCAGCACCAATCGGGGGTTGCGGAAGCAGTGTTCGTTCTCGCAACCCCGGTGTAGGTGCGAGATGGAACACCGGGGTGGTTTTTAGTCAGTAGGTGTCTGACAGACCCTGTCGCCCACCCCAGGGCGGCGGACATGCATGAGGATTTTCCAACCAGGAAACAAAAAAAAAAACGCTTAGACCTTAGACTTACGAAGCTTAGGACCTTCAATTTCCCTCACCAAAAAAAAAACGTAGGTATTTACAGACGAAGTGTTCTTACAGCAACAAACATCATACAGAACAGGGTAAGACCGAAATGTGACGAACAAACAGTCAATTCGGATTTCGCTCTGGTGTCGGATTCGTGAAGCTCTTCTTGCCCTCAACGTCCTGGTAAATAGATGCAGGGATATGCACTGCTGTGCTTTATAGATTACGAACAGGCATTCGACCGGGTTAAGCACCAGCACCTCCTGGGTCTATTAACAGATATTGAACTCGATGGCAAGGACGTCAGGATTATCCGTAATCTGTACGAGAACCAAGTAGATACAATCAAAGTTAAAAATGAGGAGACCGAGGAAATCATGATCTGTCGTGGAGCTCTGCAAGGCTGTGTCTCCGTTGCTCTTCAATATCTATTCCGAGGTAGTGATGTCGGAGGCTCTTGAAGGTCTGGAAGCCGGAGTGAAAATCAATGGCAAGGGCTCATTGCAGCCTCTGAACAAGATTTGCAAACCATTGTAGATAAAGTCAATGAGTGCAGCGAGAAAGCCGGTCTGTCGATGAACATCAGCAAGACAATATTTATGGTGGTCTCTAGAAACCAAGACTTATGTCCTAGCATATCGGTGGCAGGCAAACAACTTGAGCGGGTACGACAGGATAAGTATCTCTGTGCTTAGGTAAATGAAGCATGGGAGTCCGACCAAGAAATTAAGACCCGGATAGAACTTGCCCGAGCATCTTTTAACAAAATGAAGAAAGTTCTGTGCTGTCGTAAACTCCACATAAAGCTCCGAGTGAGATTACTGATGTACTACGTATGGCCTGTCGTTCGTCATGTCCCGCTGCGAAGCATGGATTCTGAAAGAGGACACCACACGACGCTTGCAGGCTTTTGAAATGTGGTGCTGCGCATAAGCTGGACCCAAAAGGTCAGAGTTGACACCGTCCTTCAGCGCGTTCTAATGCCTCGAAAGTTGTTGCCCACCATAAAGAAACGCAAAATAGATTATCTCGGCCAGATGCTCCGACACGATAGATATACGCTTTTTTTTCCGAGTGGAAAATCCTCATGGATTTCCGCCGCCCTGGGGCGGGCGACGGGGTCTGTCAGACTCTTACTGACTAAAAACCACCCGGCTGATCCGTCTCACACCTACACCGGGTGCTGCGAGAACTAATACTGCTTCCGCAACCCCCGATTGGTGCTGGCCCACCACCGTGGGCCTCCTCAGGTCAGGGGGGGGAGTGAGGTGTAGGACTCCCCCCGTGACGTCTAAAAGTAGCGCGCGTGGAACACTTCGCGCCGCCACCTCGGGTCCTGATGTTTGGGGGGCGACAGATGTCCCCGAGTCTACGCTAGTGATATACGCTACTCCAACTCATTATGATGGGCAAGGTAGAAGTAAAAAGGCGCGCTGGACGAAAGAGAAAGTCGTGGCTGCGAAACATCAGGGAGTGGACAGTGGAAGAGAGAGTTGAAAAACTGCTCCGTCTCGCGGTTGAGAAGACCGAATACAAGAAGCTGACGGCCAACCTTCAGGATTGAAGAGGCACAGGAAGAAGAAGAAGAATGTACAGACGTCAACCTTATTGCTAAACTATGAAGGCTCAAAGTTGATTGGGAATATTTGACAGTTTCCGATAGCTTGAACTGCTGTCGTCCGTATATAAATCCCCTCTATCAGTAAGTAGGCACCTACTTATCTACCTACGAGGTACTTTAAGAACATTACAACCATAATATTTGAGTTTGAACACACACACAGTGTGTGTGTGTGTGTTCAATGCATAATGAAGAAACTGATTAATAAACAAAGTGCGCGCAAGTAAAATGAAATGTGACATAAAAATGTGACATTTGAATGTTGGCGGCCGTGACGGCGGTAGCGCGGCAAAATTCAACTTTTGAATGCCCAGCGCATTCAAAAGTTGAATGCGTTCCCGAATAATGCGTTTGCCGGCAAACAAAGTATGTATTATATAAATTGATTAAATATTGAAAGTACTTAAATAAAATCCTTCTGTGCTAGGTACTCCTGGACCCAGCCCAGGGGGGGGTCATGACCCCCATGACCCCCCCCCTGGATCCGCGCTTGGTTAAAACTAATTCCACCTTGGCATTATCATAAGTTTAACTAGTTATATTAATTAGCTAAAATATTTGATGGAAGCCAAGGCTTTCTATTGACTAATTGAATCCCCAGTCAAAAGAATCTTAAAGTTTAATCTACATTGTATGTACCTAATCCTTAAAAACCTGAGGACTGATTGTTCATTTATATAATACTAGCTTTCCGCACGCGGCTTCGCACGCGTGGAATTCGGTTATAAGGCGCTTTTTAGATTTCACTCGGGAATATCAAATTTTTCAATAAAAGGTAGCCTATGGTCCTTTCTCAGGGTCTAAAGATTGTCTGTGCCTAATTTCAACAAAATCGGTTGAGAGGTTTAGGCGGTAAATCATAACAGACAGACAGACAGAGTTACTTTCGCATTTATAATATTAGTATGGATTAAGTATGGATTATACACGTTATTTGAGGAATAATTTCGAAATGTTGACGATTATTTCTTAACTATAAAAAAACTGTCAAACATTAATTTTATTTCTGAAATAAAAAAATATCTGGCAATATAAAAACTAATCATCAATTAGGTATTTATAATGACAGTTGGCTTAGCACTAAGGCCCGTATTCCAGAAGCTGACTCAAACTCAAGCATTACTTTTATACTCGTTTCAAGCCATTTGATTGGTTGAAACTAGAGATGGGCGGGTGGGTTAAAAATGGGAAGGTAAAAATTGGAAGGAAAGGGTAAAATAGGTAAAAATGAAAAAAAAAAACCTTTTTTATCGGGTATTTATAAAAAATACCGGCTATAAAATGAGTTGTTAGTTAATTGGTTTCCTCATCAATATTACGATCAGGTACTGGGGTGCTTTGGGGTCCCACCACCATAAGTCAACCCCGCCTGCCAGAAGGTGAACCTGCTGACTTACGGACGGGGTGCTGACGCCAGCATTCCCTTCGGGGCTGAGTGGTCTGACGGCATTCGCACTCATAAAAACAAAACAAGCCAAACTATTATGAACAGGAAAGTAATGAATGCACGTGACACAGTTATAGAGCCGCCGCAAAATGGCGCGCAGGACCTTCGCCCGACTCCAATGTCCTGTGGGCTAGGGCCATCGTGTCAGAGGCGGACACGGTGGCCCTAACGGACGGGACGGCGGTGTGGTGAAGAAGCGAGCCCAAACCAAGAAAATCCGTTTCGCTTGTCCGGGTGCGGTGACGCCAAAAGTATGTTGTTCTGGAGCCAGCTCAAAGGACTGTTTCGCGGGATCCCGTTATCCCAGGGAGTGGTTCTGGGTGGTGATTTGAACGGTCATGTGGGTGAGAGAGAGTTTGAGCGTGTTCACGGCGGCTTTGGGTACGGCGGCCGCACCACAGAAGGGAACATCATTCCCCAAACGTGTGCGGCCGCTGACCTTGCAATCGTGAACACCTACTTCAAGAAGAAATCGGAGCACCTTGTCACCTACCGGAGCGGGCGAAGCACTATTCAGACACTTTCTACTGACTAGGAGACACCACATCGATAAAGCAGCCAACTGCAAAGTCATACCCGGTGTGAGTCTCACTGCACAATACCGCCTCCTTGTCATGGATCTCTGCGTACAGGCCCAACGTAGACGTGTAGAGCACTGCCGGCGCCAGATCCGGTGGTGGCTGCTTTACCAGGAGTTTGCGTCGGTTATTAGAGACAAGTGCGCTGGTACTGATGGAGAATCTGTTCAAAACCACTGGGACAGGATCCAGGCAGCTATTATTGGTGCGGCGCGGGAGGTGCTTGTCGTCAAGGGCGGCCGCAAATGTGAAAAGGAGACCTGGTGGTGGGACGATACACTCCAGAGGGAGACTAGCTGGCTAAAAAAGCTGTAGCAGAGCCAGATGAGACCATTTGCAACCGCTTTACGAGAAGTTGGAATCATCTGAGGGGCAAAAGATCATTTCCAAATTGTCACGTTACAGGGTCAAAGCTGCACAGGATATATCCAGGTGCCGTTGTGTAAAAGACCCTATTCGCAACCTGCTATGCAAAGACCTCGCGGTGTAAAAGAGATGGCGCTCGTACTTCCACGAGCTGCTGAATAAACAGCACCAAGAGGTGCAGAGACCCACACTCCCCCCAAATCTTGGATTAGTGCCCCCGATAACGCCCGAGAAAGTCCAAATACGCCTCTATTTGCATATGCATATCGACGCTTGAAAGGCAATCATACGTAAGCGACAAAAATTCGTAAATTGAGTTATATACACCATTCGAACCGCCAGATTTAGATATGATTGCCTTTCAGGCGTCGATATGCTCTTTCTAGATATGCAAAAGGCCTACGACAGTGTCCCTCGTGGGGTGATCTGGTGGCACTGAGGTCCAAAGAGGTACCAGAAGCTTATGTTGACATAATTCGAGACATGTACCTTAATTCTGATTCCGTTGTTAGGACCGCTGTTGGCGACACTTAACCTTTCCCCATCACCGTCGGAGTCCACCAGGGATCCATCCTTAGTCCGTTTCGTATGTATAGCATCAAGGATTCACATGAGCAACCTCCCTGGTTGCTCGCTGACGAGGACAGGGAACGGTTAGTGCGAAGTGTGAATGGGGCGGGTGGGGCTCTGACCTGAGAGCCGGCAGAATCGCTGTACTAAGGAAGCAGCAGACAACAGCAGCAGCGTCGGTCGTAGCTCAGCGAGGTCCTGATGGTGGAATGTCGGGACAGGCTTTCACGCCCTACTGCCGGTCTTACCACCATGAAGGCCATCCAGCCGGTACTGACGGACTGGCTCGGGAGAAGGCACGGCTCCCTAACGTTTCAGGTGACACAGGTACTCTCTGGGTATGGTTGCTTCGGAAAGTACCTGTGCCGCATAAGCAGGGAGCCGGACGCCCGGTTTCACCTCAGCGTCGACTGCCGGGAGGACATGGCGCAGCATACGCTGGCAGAGTGTGCCGCAGTGACCTGTCGCTGCCGGCCGTAATTGAGTCAATGGTCGGCAGCGACGAGGCCTGGGATGCGGTGGTCCTTTTGCGAAACAGTCGTCTCGCAGAATGAGGCTGCGGAAAGGGGAGATCTCGTCCTCTCACCCGGCCACAATGAAGATAAGTTATATGATAGTGCTTAATCAACAGAGTACTCAACTGAGACATCTTAGGTATGTTTGACGCGACCAGGTAATGATGCGTGCTTGAGACGTCCCCCCACTCGCAAGATTCCGCGAGTGTCTAGAAAAGGACAGAGTTTAGATAAATGTTTGGATGCTATTAAAGATATGTCATCAGTAAAGCTTTGATGTTGAACATACTTTGTTATCTGATCTAAAGATTGACCTAATTCAGTGGCTGTCAGGTAAGGTAATAAGTTACGCTCTGAAGGTTTAGCCTAACATCAGGACCTGAGGTGGCGACGCAAAGTGTTCCACGCGCGGCATATTGCAGGGCCCACAGTGAGAGGCCAGCACTAATCGGGAGTTGCGGAAGCAGTTTTCGTTCTTGCAACCCCCGGTACAGGTGTGAAATGGAACACCGGGGAGGTTTTTAGTCTGACAGACCCCGTCGCCCGCCCCATAGCGGTGGACATCCATTAGGATTTTCCACCCCGGAAACAAAAAAAAAAAGGGTTACGGGTTGGTTAAAAAAGGAACCGTGGCCCTGGTGCACAGGCAAGTGAAGGAACACGAGTAAAAGTCTGACGCGCTCTTCCGCTCCGCCCAGAGCGGGAGAGGTCATTTGATGATTTCACATCCAGAACAAAAAAAGGTAGTTCCTTAGTAGCAGCCCGTGAAATTCAGATTTTCTCGTATTTTTTGCAATTTACAGGTCAGTGTCAGGTTGTAATTTGATCAAAATATGATCTGGGACAATAATAACGATCTAACTACGGATCTACCCTAAATTAAACTGATTATACATTGATATAATATTAAACAGATATGATATGCTCTAACAAATTAACCAAAATAAATGTGCCGATCCGAGCAACAGCACACACATGCAAATTTTTTATTCTGCGTACATTTCACACGTTGGTACAGTGTGAGTGAGATGGGGCGCAATCTAAAGCATAGAGAAGAAAACGATGGCTAGTGTTTGTCGTTTGCGCTGTTAGTGTTTGTCGTTTGTTTTTACGAGTGTATCGAGAGTGACTAAAGCGAGATACTGGACTTACCTCCTTTTGTACGCTTCATTTTCAGTGCGCTATTGACTTATCTACCTTAGTTTAATATTTTCTCAATGTGATTATAATTTTTACGGTAATAATTAAAAATGGGTATTTACCCAAAGTTTGGGTTTTTACCGGGTATATCCCCATCTCTAGTTGAAACTAGTTTTAAGTACTTAATGTTTAAACAGAGATCAAGGCTTGAGTTGTTTTTTTTTGGAATACTGACCTAAGTATGCCCATCTTTTCACATTATGGCATGTGACACGTGTCACATAATAGCTCATTGTCCTCGACTTCAGCCGCGTGGTTTTCTTACTTTCGCTTTAAAAAACACCCCTCCCTTATGATTTACCTACTACTTAAGTACTTTTATACTTCAAGCTTCTAAACCATCCGAATGAGATTTATCTTCGATTTTTGATAAATCCTTCTGTTTTTCTTATTTCAAAAATTTTAATGTTTTTGTCTTATTTATTGGGAACTCCAACAAAGGATACACTAATACTTACAATAAATAAAAACCTTTTTTGTAAACAAGTTTTTATTTTACACTTTTTAGTTGTGAAAAGTACTATGTATTCAGTTGCATCCGGTCAGTTTACTTTAATTTTTACTCGTAATTTTGAAGAATTCCCTATATCAGATTTACTGCAGACCATTATTTTAACCCAATGGGTGCAAAATTCTCATCAATATAAATGAATTAAGTCCAAACACAAAGTAGCTACTGTAAACCGTTGAAGAGTTCCCGGAACTGACCTTTGTCTTCATCATCAGAGCTCTTATGACAGTCACAACCTATTTAGGTGTAAAGTTCTTATCAATACAAATTAATAAAACCCAAACACAAGGGAGCTGCTGTGAATTTTTGAGGAGTTCCTTCGACTGTCTCCCGCCTCCATCATCAGATCTACTCCAGACCATTATTAAATTGTAGTGCTTTAAAATACTTATGTACTTAATGCACATACTAAGAAATGTACAAGTCGCCCCCACGATTTTTGAAAGTTCCCCTTGATTTCTCTGGTCTTTCATCATCAAATCCTGATGTCCTTATTATGGGACCACCTTGGAAATATCTTCTGTCCAACAAAAAGAGAATTATTAAAATCGGTTCATAAACGACGAAGTTATCCGCGAACAACATAAAAAAGCATATATGTATACGGTCGAATTGAGCAACCTCCTCCTTTTTGAAGTCGGTTAAATACTATAATAGAGGAAGGCTTTTTTATAAATGTGCTCCTTCAATTACAAAAGAGCACAGCATGCACATATAACTTGGTGTAAACACGGTACAAATAGTGAAAAGCAATATTAAAAATGATG